>OY284470.1:28184052-28573883 GCA_958336335.1 Dilophus febrilis
GTACACGCCAATTCAATATGCTATTATATTATATATAATATATTTAAAATATATATATGTATGATAGATAATTAAACATGTTTATTAATTTATTTTGTTTTAGATAATAGTACCATATGGGATTCAGCATTTTGTGCAATGTTAGATAATCCACCAGGTTTTCCACTTTGGGAATTATCAACGATAATCTTTTTTGCTTTACCAATGATAGTTATGATCGTTTTATATGGACGAATGGGTTTACAAATACGTTTTCGATCAAAACATACATCAGTATTAGGTAAAAATTTTACCTAATTTTTTAATTATATTATCAATGTGTTTAAACAATTAAACTATATATACGCTGTGTTTATATATTTTTGTTTAGGTGTTCAACAAGGTTCAATGCATAATGAATCAAAACAGACACAATCAAGAAAAGCAATTATTCGAATGTTAGGTGAGTGTGGTGATTTTTTCATACAGATTCTTATGTTATATACTATATTAAATATTATAAAAGCGCGTTAATTTTAGTTTTATAACGTTATGGCCTCTGGCCAATATAATTATTCGGTTTACGGGCCATAACTTAAAAACCAATGGATGAATCTGGCTACGGAAGCAAGAGACAATCAGATTCAGCGCCCCTTAATTTATAAGTATGCCAATTTTCATCCAGATAATTTAAAATAAAATAATTTAATTTATTAAATTTAAAATATATAAAAATAATAAACGTTTAAAACAATTAAAATTCAGTTCTGATTTGCACTTATTCTTTTCAACTTTCTTTTTATTACAATTTATAATTTTTTTTTTTCAAACATATTCCTTACAAATAATTAATTAATATAGAGAATAATTAACATATAGAAGCCTCATCGGCGCTCAAACGACTATTGAGGGTTAATAAAAATAAACAAAAATGAATATTGTAATTTCTGGAGTTACCTTAAACAATCGATTTACAAATGGGCCATTGATTTATTTGCGTTAATATAGTTTCAAAATTTAATGTTTTTCACAGTGTTGATATGTACGTGCGTCTATATAGGATACTATATATTTTCAACTGAAAGTATGAAATTTATTGGGAGTAATTCATGCGGTTTTTTTTCGAAAATTAAGGCTTGATTGTGAAAAAAATGGTTATACAATTCATGATCAAAGTATTGTCCATTGGAATCTATAACATTTGCCCATCTTTCTGGCAGATTGTGGATTCCATCCCAAAAGTACTTCTCCGGCTTGGTGGTGAAGAACGAATCGAGTCAATTGTTCTGAAGTGAAGCGTTTTCCGGTGAGAGCATTCTGCATTGATCTGAACAAGTAGTAATCAGAAGGGGCTATGTCTGGGCTATAAGGCGGGTGAGGTAGAACTTCCCACCCACTGTTTTCCAAATAGTTATGAACCGGTCTTAAACATGTGACCGAGCGTTGTCATGTTGGAATGTTATGGATTCGTGTCTGGTTGCATATTCTGGTCGTTTTTCCGCAATCGCGTTCAAACAAATTAATTGTGTTCGGTACCATAGATATTCGGCTTTGCCGTGGATGTTGATGGTTGACCGGGCTTCACATATGATTTATTGAGCTTGGGGTTATCGTAATAAATCCGTTTTTCATCACCGGTGACAATCCGATGCAAAAATGACTTGTATTTGTGGCGTTGAAGCAACATTTCCGACATACAGAATCGGCGTTTGATATCTCTTGACTTTAATTCATACGGCACCCAATTTCCAAGCTTTTGGATGAATCCCGATGGTTTTAAACGTCTGGAAATGGTTGCTTGATCAACTCCCAATGATTTTACAAGATCTTGTTGCGTTTGGCACGCATCTTTATCAAGCAATGCCTCCAATTCTGCATCTTCAAACCATTTTGGCTGTCCGGATCGTTCATTGTCTTCTAAGTTGAAATCGCCACTTGTAAACCATGAAAATCACTTCTGGCACATTCTTTCAGCTAGAGCGTGGCCACCATAAAGCCCTACTAAAACACTATGTCTTTCGGTAGCACTTTTCTTCATGTTAAAGTAATGAAGAAGAACTGTCCGCAAAAACACTTTTTCTGGCACAAAGTTCGACATGTTCCAATGAATAGAAAAAAATGTTGTTTACGCTTCAATCAAATGACATATACTGAAAAAGACGCGCAATAACAGTAGCTTTCAAATGAATATAGTCACGGATGAACACGACGCGAAATAATACTAGTAACGCCCATTCTTAGAAAACCGCACGTATTAATGCATATTCCCAATAGAATAAGCAAACAGAATGTCTTCAGTGTTATGTCTTCAGTATATAGGATTAAAATCGACCATATCAAAATTTTGTCAGAATTATAAGTTGAATGTCATATATATATATAAAATAGATTTCAAAATTTTCAGTTATAATAAATATGAATTGTAATTGTATACAATTAAATATATATAGTTGGGAATTTTTTAACATATCCTTTTATGAATACCTAATAAGCAAGATTTAGTTTTTTTGGTTTTTTTTTGGTTTTCTGCGAAATTTTCACAAAACTAACAAAATCAAAATTTATAAATATAGAGACAAATTTATATATAGTAATATAAAATGTGTATGTTAAAAACAGTTGTTATTATAAATTTATAATTAAGCAAATAACATTTTATCATTTTTTTTTGACTGCGAGTCACCGCATAAAACTTTCATAATGTTAAATGCGTGCGGTTTAATTTTGGAGTTAGACAAATACATATTTTTATGTAAAATTAACTTTTTACCAAAAAATATATACCATATATATTTAGTATAATTATATTTATATATATATATGTATATATTTTTTTTGTGTCAAATTTTGACAATATAATTTAGATATGAAAAATTTTAATATTACTTTCACTGGGTGCGTATATATTAGATATTCTGTTTACCGCAGCAATAAATATAGACGGAACAATAACTGATTGACTTACAATATATTCATCACCAATTAACTATTGGCACAAATTTAATCATTAATTAATAATATATTGCGTTTTCAAATTTAATTTAACTTAACTCAAAATAATTCAATTTAAAATGTTTATGATGGGACGGGGTGAATAGAGATGTTTTAAGAGAAAAACTACCCGAAATAAAAAGATACACAATATATATGTATAAAATAACAATTGATTAATACTAGCTTTTAAAATCAAACCAATTAGTATAATATATTGTATATAGATATAGTTTTATAAACTAAAATAAATCAATTTTATACACTATATTATATAAATTATATTTTCTATATAGATATTGTCTCTATATATATATATAATAATATAAAAGCATTTTATATAAAGTATGCACATATTGCACCTATCTATAGTTATATTTATATACATAACATTAACTTAAAACTTTTAATTAAATGAATTTATTTAAAGTTCTTACTTTCAATATACATATACAATTTATAATAGTATGTATGTATATATATTATAGAGACATAATAAATATGGAAAAAGACAATATAATTTTTTATATTTTTAAATCTATTCACAAAACTTTTAACGCTTTCCCAAAATTGGCAAATTGCAAATATACATACGGTGTCCCGCACAGGTTATTACCAATTGCATTTCCTCATATAATATATAATAGTTTTTAAGTTTTTAAATTTACTCACAAGTCATATTCATAGTGTATTTATTTATGCACGGCTATACGATCTACAATTGATTTTAGCATAAAACATTGGACCCTTCTTTAATCAAACCAAATCACAGCCAACGTCCGCCAATCAGAAACTCCCGGAGCCCGAAGGTTCGCCCCCACTTCATCTTTCCACCTCCTAGACTCTATAGTTGCTCCACCTGGTGGGCCGGACGGTATTCGTACGGTACGAGTATTTTTCACGGTACACAATCGTCATCCATATACCTGCTCGATTAATTGAATTCCACTTGCTGCATAACATTTTTACATAAGATATGCTGTATCTTTTTTTTTTTTTGCATTATACAAAACAATATTACAATATACAATATTATTATATGTACTGTATATATATTAATATTTATAATGAGCAATATATATTAAAGGCATTCGCATAATATGCATAAATATCTTGGAAATTAAAAAAAAAAGAAAAGATTATTCATTATAATTATGCTTTTTATAATTGAATTATGTAGTGAAAAAAAATTTTAAATTACAAAGTGATATATAGAAAAAAATAGTCAACGCAGATTAAAAGAATAACTTACACTTATACGTCTATATAGTGACAATGGAGGATATATATAATAAACATCTTTACAGTTTTCAGAATTTCATATAATTTTATAAAATAAAATTCCTATAATTGGCAATAAATGATTTGTATATGAGACGTGTGCGAAAAGAAATGAGATCATATAGAAAAGATTTCCCAATAGAAATTACGTATTACATTTCCATATTCAAAATTTAAAGCCAATCGATTATAAAACACAACTCTCTATGGATAGATTTCGCTATATATACCATATATAATAATACCTTGAAATTATTTACGAAAAACTATTATATACCATATACATATATAATGAAATATGATATCTAAATGATTTTCAAAGTGTTTTTTTTTTTAACATATACACTTTCAACGAGTCACATATTTCAAGTTGATGCGTGGATTGAGTTAAATATAATTTTCCATATAATACAATAAATATATATTTATAAATAGATTTATATAATTTTGATTTATTATGGTCAACAAAATCTCTTGATAATATATATATAAAATATCCATGAATAAATAAAATACATATATTGGAAGATTTGATAATATATATAAACAAACAAATCTATATATAGATATATCCTATATATATAACTAACAAATAATATACAATTTTGCGTGAATCCATGTATCTATATTAAACACTTATACTTTTACGTAAAGTAACTTAATGGTTTGAGTTTTGTAATGTTTTTTTTTTTTACTTTTCTGTAGATACACATTTTGAAGATTTCGTAAGTCGTAATATCAGGAGTTCCATTCAGTTTTGTTGTATATGTTATTTGGGTACGACTTTGTGGTGCCGTTGACAAACGTACAATTGCGGGTTGTCATGAATTCAAAGAAAATCCATGGTCGGAAATTTTGTCTGTACTTTTTCTGATTTGAATTCATGAACATTTATTCATTGGGATCAAATTATTGAATATCTACTAGGTATATATTGTGTCGAACGCATCCAAAGATTAACAAAGTCTACAGACACACACACACACATTCGCAATTATATGAACGTTATGAACGTTTATTATGAACGTTTATATTTAATCTCGGAACAAGCAAGTTATTTCCAACTTCTGAGGAATTTATATCCATAACCATCATTCAATGGGCCAGTTTCCTGAGCAGCGCCAATGAATTCATGAATAGAGAATAGACTAAAAGGTGTTTCCGAGACTTATTACCCAACCAAATTAATATAATGTATGTTTTTTGGAATATTATAGGTTAAATAATCGTTTTATATTGTAAAAAAGAAGTTAATTTTGGATAAATTTAACCACCCTTATTAATGCTTTTCCTACTTATATTGTTAGTGTTATACTACTATGTATATAGAAACGTATTTTATTTTTATTATTATTATAAAAATATATTTGATGTGTACGTGGATAAAAAGGTTATGTTAGCATTTCAATTTTCAAAAATTGAAATAAGCTTTCTCATTTACCGAAATACTCGTATTATTTATGGGTATTGATATCGTACTTATTTTTTTGATGGCGTTATAATGTATGTGAATTGCATACAGAATAATTTATATTATATATATTTACGGATTTATCGTATAAAAATGAAAAACATAAATATATTTTGTGGAAAAATTGTTATATAAAAATTGCCTACGAATATACGAAAGCGCAATAAAATATATATATATTTGTAGAATGTTAAATGTTGTTAAATGTTTTAAGAGGGAGCTTAGATAAACGTGAATTATATACATTTTTTGTTGATTTGTTATTATTTTATTTTTTTTTTTGCCATTTATAACCCTATATATAGACATTTTGAGTTAAACGAAAACATTGCTGGATTATCCTTTCATATATATTTAGTATTAAAATATATAAGCTCGCACATATAATATACAATATATTTGTATTTCAATTTTCAATTACATTAAAAAAATATACCTGTATATATTATATGAGCGTTTATATAAACAAAATATAAAACAATAATATAAAGTCAATAATATATATAGTATATAGGAAATGCGATTCCATCCAATGAACATATTTTTAAGGATATGCGATTATAATAAACATTGTTTAAATAACACAAAATATTTATTTAACTATATTTAAAATGAATCATCGCAATATATAGATGGTGTAAATTTTCATTTAACAAACACATTTTTACAATCAAAGATGAAAATATATATTTCATTAAATAACTATATACAACGTCTGATTTAAAAAAAAAAGTATTAAATTATATTGTATATGTTATCAACCAGATGATGAACACGCATTGTACAATATATTGAACAAAATATATTAAAAAAAATTTTGCATTTGTTCAATGACAAAAAGAACTTTTTTATTTTTTTATTTATAAACTACGATAATTTTTTTCTTCCTATCATGCGAAAGGATAGATTTTTATTTATAATGTTCAGAATAAAAAAAAGGTGAAAGTTTTTCCATTCTTCATCATGCGTCATATTAAACGTATAATAATAATAATATACATTTTTGATATTTACTTATATTTATAGATTGACACATATTATATTGCCTTAAACTGTGTCTTTTTTGGATGATTTGTATCGTTGTATGCATTATCAATATCATAACGCCTCTTATATTTATAATAGTTGCTTTCACTTCGATTCGAAATTCGGTTACACGTTATACGAAGCTTTTGTAAAACAAATAAAAATAAATGGCGCTCATCCTTCGTAAGTAATTTTAAGCTGTCAAAAAATAAGCACGTTATTTTTACAAAGGTATTTCTTATGGACGTGGAGCGACCTAATATATACATACATTCCGTATATATACACAGTGCGACAATTATTATTCCGGACTGGCCCTAGGAAATACATTAAAAACACAATTTTTGAATTTTTTTTTTTATTTATTCAAAATATTCTTCTCTTGATTTAATACAACTGTTACATCGATTTAATAATGATTCAAATGCGTGTACCAGCTCATTTTGTGGTATTGCCTCTAGTGTTTGAATGGTTTCAATATCCTCAAAAAAAGTTTCCTTTCAATTTCATTTTGAGTTTTGGGAACAAGGAGAAGTCACATGGTGCTAAATCAGGTGAATACGGTGGATGATTTAGTACACAGACTTGATTTCGAGCCAAAACTGACGAACAATAAGTGAAGTGTGACTTGGTGCATTATCGTCTAACAACTATCCAACTATCTGATTCACGATATTCAGGTCGAATACGACGAATCCTGCCCATCAAACGCTTCAAAACTTCGATATAATATGAGCAGTCAGTGGACTGTTTGATCAGTTGGAACGAATTTTTTATGGATAATTCCCTTGCTATCGAAAAATGTTACGAGCATTGTCTTGATTTTCGATGGAACTTTTCTTGTTTTTTTTTAGCCTGTGTTTTAGTCATCCACGAAACGTTTATACCACTCAAAAACTTATGTTCCACCCATAAAATTATCGCCATTAACTTGCTGCATCGATTTGAACGTTTCGGTTGTAGATTTACCAAGCTCTGCGTTAAAACTTCTACTTCAAATAAAATATTGTTTCACAAGAAATGTCATAACTTTTTTATTTGTCAACCAAATGTAATGAAATTTTTACAGAGGATAGAGAAAACATCAAGCTTTTCCATCACATATCTCGTCCCGCTGGTTATTGAGATATAGTTTGAGTCCGGAATATTAATTGTCGCACTGTGTATGTATGGGAAAATGAACAAATGTTTAAATGTTTGAATGTCGAAATTTAAATTCATAAATTCAAATTATACAATTGCAATTTAAATATATATGTATATTTGTATGCAGTGTACATTAGATCATTATTCATCTTCAAATATATAAACACATTAAGATACTTTTTATTTTTCTTTTTCATCTTCATCCTATTCGCATCTTTCTAATGCGAGTCAAAGACCTTTATGTTTATATATAGTGAATATCAGACAGAATTGTGAGGGATTCTTACAGTTTTGATTTCCATAAATGTTTTTCCACCTTTTTTTTTTTTGAAGGTCGTCATATTGAACGTGTATTTTTACATTGTAAACTATATAGACATATCATTTAATCTAAATAAATGTTAATTAGTTCTGATATTATTAACTACATATGTATATACAATTTCAAGAATTTCCGAAATATATATAATATTTTATCTTATAAGATTGCAAAATATAATTCTAATTATATTTGAATCGTGTCCTTTGTCATTCATTCACCTAAAATAATTCATTTGTTTTCTTTTGAACTAAACTTTATATATAAATATTTATCGACTTATGAAATAGATTTTACATTATTATATATTTAATTTTCCATTTAAATTATAAAGTAATTAAATTAATTTTTAATTATCTAAACTTCTTCTGTATGTATTTATCTATTTATATACACATAATTATAAAAAGTAATTTTCCAAATTTTAAAATTATCATTATATTATATATTTTTATATATTTAGCTGCTGTTGTTATAACATTTTTTATTAGTTGGGCTCCATTTCATGCTCAACGGTTAATGTATTTATATTTTCGTGATTGGCCACATTTTACAACATTGAATACATGGTTGTTTTTAGTTGGTGGATTATTTTACTATTTTTCGTGGTAAGTTTTATATTTTATTTTAATTTTTTTTATTACAATGCTGGTAGGCCCATAAAACAAAACAAAAAAATAAAATCAAAAGTTTATGAATTATTTAAATCACTGTAAAATATGAAAGAAAGAAAAAAAACACCAAATTTATGATCTATAGGATGTGCTAAAACATCTATTACACACATATAATATTGATAAAATGTTATATATGAATATGTATATAATATACACACAACATCATCTATAGCATATTCGAGGGGTTATTTCATATATATAGATATATAACCAACATTAGATATATAACCAACATTATTAGATATATACATAAATAAAATTTATTTTTCATGTTTTTCCTATAAATTTTTCGTTATTGTATTTTCCAGTACGATAAATCCAATTTTATATAACGTTATGTCACATCGTTATCGAGTTGCATTTCAAGAAACATTATGTGGTAAAAAGAAAGGACATTATCATAATAATGGGTTTTCAAGGGAGGCACAATCTAGTGTAAGAGAAACGATTGTATCAGGCTATGAAAATTCTCATTTGGTAAGTATATAACTATACATATTATTCTATATTGTATATATGTAAATAAATATAAATATTATAGCACCATGTTGCGATTTCATTTCACAAATTTTATATTAAAATATACATTCCAACTTGATTCATACAAACGACATTTATTTTGTATAGTATACATTGGTTTATCTTTATATATATATTAAATTTTTTTATTAGTTTTTCAATTTAAGTGAGATTTCAAGAATTTAATCAGTATATAAAGAGAAAAAAAGTAAAATTACCTGAACCGATTCATATATCAGAGACTATATACCATACCTTATATACATAATAACAGAATAGGTTACTTCTTTGGAAGTTTGCCAATGTGTTTGCATCTCGATCGGGATTGTTTCAAACTATCATTAAACTTGGTTTAACAATTTCTTTCACATTTTTAGATTTTAACTATAGAATTTGTTCTACAACCCCATTTGTTCAAATCCCAAATGAAGTATTTAGAGAATTTAATTAGTTATCGAACGAAAGAATATCTGAACCTTATTCAAACTCATCGGGTTTCACAGTTATAGTAATTTACAACCCTTACATAAATAAATGAAAATTTTTCTAAACCGTAATTAGTAAAAATCAACCTCGTATCATTTTAATTTTTAAAGGATGAAATTTCTATAAAATGGTATTGATTTTAAGGGTTAATGTTAAGTAAAATAAGCTAAATTTTTCAAATTTAAAATAATATTTAAGGATCTCCATACAAAATGAAAGATTTAATTGACAATTTTTCACATTTTTAGATTTTTACTATAGAATTTGTTTTACAACCTCTTTTGATCGATGAGGGAAGTTTTTAGAGAATTTAATTATCTATCAAATGAATCTTTGAACCATATTCTAACTCATCGGGGTTTCAATTTAAAGTATTTTTACTACAATCGTTACATAATAAAAACATTTTTTTAATAAAAGAATTATAATATAATATAAATGATTAATATTTTAATCTGAATTTTTAATAAATAAGTTCTTATAAGTTGAAACAACTCACCTGCGAGCGAGCATTAACACCTATATGTACAGTTTATAATTAAATAAAAAATATAAAGTTAAGTAAATATTGAATAAAGTAAATATCATTAAAAGCGCATATATAGTACTTGATTTTATATATTATATCTATAATATTTAGCGACAATTAAATGAAAATGTATTGTTTTTATCTTTTTTTTCATGTATTCTTACATGCGATAATAATAATTTCAAAAATTTACATTCCATCATTAAAAAATATACAATCATATATATAATGTTACAAAAATATTCTATTTAAATTTTAATTTGCAGGCCCGAATACGATCACTTCGTCAATCAAGATACCGAGAACGTGATAGCGTTGCAAATACATGGGGTAAAAAGGCACTTTTACAAGAAGAAAATATTCAGGTAATTATATACGCTACCCAAAAATAAAATATATTCATAATATAAGAAAATGTCAAGTCTCATAAAGTAAAAAAAAAAAATTTAAATAAATAATCGGTTTATTCACTTAACAAAAATACATAATATTGTCGTGAGTATATACATATATGCTTTTAAAATAAGTAATATAATATATAGATAAATAAACGAATACAAAATGAACTAAAAGAAAGGAATATTACAGATATATACAATATAATGTTTTTTTTTATTTTATTTTATTGTTGAAATGTTAATATACATGGAGAATGTAATAAAATATCTGTTTTGTGTATATTAATATGAATACGAATGAATATATAGTGAAGAAATCATATAAATATATAAAAACTCATAATAAAAATAATAAAGAAGAAAGGCGAATCACAATAAAAATGTATTATTGATGGTCAATCGGAT
This sequence comes from Dilophus febrilis, assembly GCA_958336335.1. NCBI lineage: Eukaryota > Metazoa > Arthropoda > Insecta > Diptera > Bibionidae > Dilophus > Dilophus febrilis. Next base: position 28,195,280 of record OY284470.1, read on the forward strand.
GCGTATATAACTATACATAACAAAAAAAAAAGAAGATTTTTATTTGCCCTTTCTTATATATATAGATTCTAATATGGGATCGGGACATTATAAACAATATTCAACATATGACATTAGGATATATATATATATATATATATATATATTGAATATTGACCAAGTTTTAATACATAAATATTTTTTAATATTGTACCTAAAATAAACCAACCATGAATATATAATATTCTTTTTTTTTTATTAAAGTTATAAATATATATATTATATTTAAATAGAATCACAAGATAGGATTTTAACTATATTCATAAATATTTAATATCAGTACGAAATGGGTTATATTCCATTCCAAGAATACGACTGTAGAGTATCCTATATTTAAATGAAATTTTATTTAAAACGTTTCCATATGTAATTTAAAATAAATAAATATCTTAACATAAAATACGGTAAAATTTAAAGCAATTTTAATAGAAAAAAATTTAACGATTTCCAGCATAATAAGTTTCTATCCAAAATTGATATACATTCTGTCAAATAAGTACCCGGAAATTCTCATTTTAAATTTTCCCGTTGAGAATATTTCAAACATTTTTTTTCCCAGGTTGGCACAACTGTCAGCAACTATTCTGTCAATTGTTATTGCTGTGTGTCATTTAGTTTGTTTACGGCGTCGTTAGGAACAAGTCAAGCTTTTGTGTGCGTTGCGATTTTCACTATGGATAAAAATATCGAACAAAGAGTTTGTGTGAAATTTTGTGTTTCAAACGAAATTTCTTGTGCCAAAACGTTGGAAATGTTGAAAAAACATTTGGTGATTCAACCATGTCGAAAACTCAAGTTTACGATTGGTATAAATCGTTCAAAGAGGGGCGCGAAGAAGTGAACGATTTGCCACGTTCAGGACGGCCTTCGACCTCTTCAACTGAAGAAAACGTCGACAAAATAAAGGAAATGGTGCTCGAAAATCGTCATTATAGTTTGCGAGAGATAGCCCAAGAAATGAACATGTCTCATGAGACCGCTCGTCATATTTTGGTTGATGTTTTGGGTATGCGGAAAGTCGCAGCGCGATTGGTGCCAAAAGATCTGAATTTTCTTCAAAAAGTGAATCGCAGTAAGGTGGCTGAAGACATGCTTGAACGCGTAAATTCCGATCCAACGTTCATCGAACGCATCATAACTGGTGACGAGACATGGGTTTTCGAGTACGACATGCAAACAAGTCAACAATCGTCGGAATGGCGCGCCAAAAATGAGCCGAAACCGAAAAAACCGCGCCAAAGCAAATCGAAAATCAAGGTGATGCTGACCGTGTTCTTCGATATTCGTGGTGTTGTTCATTCGGAATTCTTACCGGTGGGCCAAACCGTCAATAAAGAATATTATCTTGGCGTTATGAGGCGTTTAAGAGAGAATGTTCGTCGCAAAAGACCAGATTTGTGGCGGAACAACAGTTGGATTTTGCACCACGATAATGCACCAGAGCACAAAGCGATCATTGTGAACGAGTTTTTGAACAAAAATTCAACAAATATCATCGAACAACCACCGTACTCTCCAGATATGGCCCCGTGTGACTTTTTCCTGTTTCCGAAACTCAAATTACCACTTCGTGGAACCCGTTTAGAGAGCATTGAAGACATCAAAACTAATTCACAACGAGAACTGAAGGCCATCCCGGAATATAGCTTTAAAAAGTGTTTCGATGATTGGATTGTTCGTTGGAAGAAGTGTATTGCCTCAGACGGGGCCTATTTTGAAGGGGATATATTAAATTTAGATGATTGATAAGTTTTTTGTGTTTAATTTCTATTTTTCGTGTACTTATTTGACAGAATGTATGGTTTAACAAATTATATATCGTATATACGATTTATAAATCAAATAATAATATTGATAAAATAAATTTCCAATTTTTTTCAATACCAGGATGATTCAAATCAATCTGATAATTGTACTTCTGATATGATAGTAGTAAATGTAAATGGACGTACAAAATGTTATACAGCACCATCAAATCAATCAATGGGTGGCAATTTAAATGTACCAAGTGGAAATTTAAATGAACCAATTGGAAAACTGACGCTCACCAAAGAAGAAGAAGAAGAAGAACGTCGTGGTGGTGTGAATTCATCATCAACCGCATCAATTACGATGAAAAATGTGAAATCAACCAGTTTTTCAAAAAACAATAATAATAATAATAATAAACATGAGACTTGTATTTAGTTTAATTTATATACTATTTTTTTTTTAATTTATTCAATTTTATCTGTACAACCTATGTAAGTATATATATATATATATTTGATGATGAATTGAAAACTAAATAATAAAATTGAAAATTTTATCCCAATTTTATTATTAGCTATATATATGTGTATATTTAAAAAAAATTATTTATTTTATTAGAATGTGGGATTTTAAAAAATTCGCCCTTCGGTTATCGTTTGTCAAAATCAAATATTTTAAATTAGGTTAAAAAAAGAAAAATTATCTAAAAAGGATAAAATTTTGTATGGCAACCCGGGTAGATATAAATCATAATTTTTTGACTGAAAAAGACCGAATGAAATAGATATCTTAAACGGTATAGTCTCATTCGATCGATTTTCGACACTTTTGATAGTATCAATCGGACTCAACCTGACCTGTTTTGATACCGTATAAAACCATTTAAGACTATAGATGATAATCACATTTAATTACATATTTGATCTGTTACGGTATCCAAAAGAGACCGTTTTTAATAGTAATAGACCAATATAAAACTGAGACCACGTGGCGGTATCAAGCAGTCGTATACGGTATCAAGATGAGATAAAAATTATACAGTCTTTTTCCATCGTTTGTAGTATAATTTCACTTTCAGACAGATTTAGACCGCATTTTGGCAGTCTCTTTCGGTTGAAAACTGCAGTGTCAATCTAATATTTTTCCACCCAGGAATATACGAATTCGTTTTGCACTTTTATTTTGTATTAGTATACTATATATAAAAAATTTTGTATACATGCGTTATGTGAATTTACACAAAAGAAAAATTAAATAAAATAAATAAAATAATATCTCTACTGTATTAGGAAAGAGAAAAAACTATTGAACGTTTTTTTTTTTCGAAATTATTACTGAAAATTAATTACAATGAAAAACTGCTCCTTCAATGAAAATTCATTATTATAAAAAAAAATTAATTAATATATATTATTTGTAATATTGTAATTATAAACCATATAGTAAAATAATTTCAAATTAATTCATTGAATTATAGATATGAAATAAATCTATTTATGCATCTTATTGTTTACGTTTAAATATGTTCTGATATATAGATGATACAATGCATTGATTATATAATAGCAAATATATATATATATATATTTATTTTCAAAATACATTAAGGTAAATATTGTTTAAAAATAGAATCAAATCAAAGCGCAATCCTCAAGCACGTAAAGTTTTTTTTTTCATTTAATGCACATATATCAAGTATTTTCTTTGATCTTATATACAAATAATAAATTCTAGATATATAATGTAGAGATAAAATCTATATATGTATGATGATAGAGATAAATAATACAATTGATAAATATATTGTATAAAAAGGTATATATATTTAGTGTGTATTGTTATCTCTGTGTGTGTATATTTATGTAATAAATGTACATAATAAAACTATATCTACTTAATAAGATTATTACATTTTAAATTGGGATTCTTTTCAAAATCTTATAGAGATATTTATGATAAAAGTTCTTTTGTATATATAAATTCCAAGTAAATTTTTTTATTGATATAATAAATAATTAAATTTTTTTTTAACGGATGATTAGAGTGATACAACGATTCAAATCAAATTTAAATTAATTTTGAACAAAATAATATTCTATCTATTAGGTGTAGGAATTAATAATGCGGATTTTTTGGCTTGAAAATGGCATTTATTTGTTTGAAGTGTTGCGATACACTCAACGCTAGTTGCGCCATCTGTTATCTAAATCCGCATTTGTAATTCATACACCTAATATATGTATATTAGACAAAGAACTGTAAAAATACAAAAAGTAAGAATTTAATATGATAATATTTACGAAAATTATTGGTATATTAATACGCACATAATTTAATATTAAATTATTTTATATATTAATGCAATACAATTCTATTATAGTGGTGTGTCTATTGATAAATGCTCTGTTGACCCAAACGATATAAATATATAGGATATTCTAAAAGGTATGAATTTATTCTAAAAGAATAAATAATTCTAAAAGAATAAATAATTATTCTACTAAAAAATGGCCCTTCTCTTTGCATCATTTGTTGAAAATGCAAGTAAATTCTGATTTTTTGTAAAAGAAAATTTGAAAATTGGTTAATTTTTTTTTATTTCAAATGATGCAAAGAAAATGAAAATTAAAGAAAGTGTCTATAATTCGGAAAATGTAACTTTATTTTAAGTTTATTTAGTAAGAAAATGTTTGTAGTATAATACCTTTCAGAATACCGTATCGTTTGGGTGATCGGGTCAAATCGGTTCTCATGCCCCATCACTGAATTCTATAAATAAAATTAATTAATCAATGTGTAAATATATATACAATGTGTCCCAGCTAACGCTATCCAGCCAATATCTTCGAAACCAGTGGAGTTATCACTAAAATGATGTTAGTGGACCCCCACTGGATACTATTTAGCTACATTTTTATGTTAACCCCTTCCTCCCCACGTTAACCCCTATGTGCTTAATGCATATCAACTTTGGAAAATCAAATGTAAACCTATATTTTTTTCCCTTATTTTGAAGATCGTGACGAGTAGTTAAAAAAAATGTAATAATATGTGGGGGTCCCATGGGGATTTTTTCCACAAATGGCGATTGTCCATCTAATGAAAAATGTGCGTAAACTCACTAAATCTCTATGAAAACATGTGTTGTGATGTATTAGAAAGTTGTTCTGCGTTAAAAATTAAGGGGGGTGTCCAAACACTCCAAGCCCCCAACCCCCCATTTTTAACTGCCAAAATCGAAAATTTAATTTTCGCGTTAGATTTTTGCATAAAATCAAAAAAATATGGTTTTATAATGCAAAAATCAAAATTTCAATTTTTGCCGTTAAAAAGGGGGCGTGGGGGACTTGGGGTGTTTGGACACCACCCTTAATTTTCAACGTAGAACAACTTTCTAATACATCACAACACATGTTTTCATAGAGATTTAGTGAGTTAACGCACATTTTTCATTAGATGGACAATCGCCATTTGTGGAAAAAATCCCCATGGGACCCCCACATATTATTACATTTTTTTGAACTACTCGTCACGCTCTTCAAAATAGGCAAAAAAAATATAGGTTTACATTTGATTTTCCAAAGTTGATATGCATTAAGCACATAAGGGTTAACGTTGGGAGGAAGGGGTTAACATAAAAATGTAGCTAAATGGAATCCAGTGGGGGTCCACTAACGTCATTTTAGTGATAACTCCACTGGTTTCGAAGATATTGGCTGGATAGCGTTAGCTGGGACACCCTGTATATAGAAAAAATAAATGATCTATTATATTGTAAAATGTTTTTATTATATAAATAAATTGAAACATATATGTAATTTTATTTATTGTTATTTATGTATTATAAAATATATCTATATAAAAAATGAACATGTAAAAAAAAACACAAAAAAAGAAAAGAAATTCATTATATTATAAAGTAATATGTTAATGTATATTATAAATATTATATTTTATTGTTGTAATATGGAAAAACAAAATATAAACCATAAAATTCAGTAAATAAATATGAAAATACAAAAAAAAAAATTGATTTTAAGTATATATTTATTTTTTTTGTTTTTTTTTGTTCAAAAAACAATCAATTATTCGAAATATTCAATTCCCAATATGAGCTAAAGGAAATTTCTTAACATAAGCTGAATGTTTCAATCGGTTTGGTGTGAGTTATGATCGCGTATGGTCGATGGAATGGGACAGTTTCCTTTCTGGAAGATAATCAAAAAAGTTTGTTCAATTTAAAAGATGAATAAAATTAATGGAAAAATATATTGAATTTTTTATTCTGCATGATTTACCACATCACAAAAATACAGAAATGACATTTTCAAATATCAAATCAAATAATAGCTTTTTTGTGGCAATGAGAGTTCTGTTAATTGATTCATAATTTATTGTCGTTTTTTTTACGGGTTCGGTATAATTATCTCAATTATATTAAAAATTCATATTCGAAAATAAGATTTCTCCGAAGAATTCGATTACAGAAACCTCAAAATGTTTTATCATTATAGAATTTTCAAGGTTCAGTATTTTTATAATAAACTATATCTTGGTATTGAACATTTTATTATTCGTTTGTTATATATAAACTGAATAGTTTTAACCATTGACTAAATATTTAATATGTACAGTGTACACCTATCTATAAATTTATACCTCCTATATCTAATATAAAAACTATTCACTTTGAACTATATATATACTGGCGATGTGATTAACTTTGACCGTTTTGCCTCAATATAAAAGATATCTATACCGCATATATAAATATTATGTCAAAATATATATTATATAATACATTCAATTTAACAAGACTAAATTGTATAAATGCGTTATCAATGCGATATATATAATAATACTATATAGATAAAGAAAATATATTTGTTTGTATTAGATTTTTGATGGGTTGATTGCAATATTTGGTTTGTATAATATATGAAAATGCGGGCTTTATATATACATACATATGTGATATAAAATTCGTATGTACGCGCGTGGTACGATCCCAGTGACATTTTATGAAATCTGCTGTTCTCAATATATATGTATATATGTATTTATATATAATACTTAATTGAAATTCCGATGTGGTTTATTGTGTATTTCAAAATTTATATCTTATATATAAATGGGTGGTTTTTTTTTATTTTTTTTTTTGCAATATATATATATTTATTTCTTAGTGGTGATATTAATATTTTGATATATAAATATTATAAGGAAAAATTTTTATATAAATATTATTGATATATAGAATTTTTTAGAATATAAAATCTGTTATCTTTTATCATGCCACAGATACAAATAAGGTAGGTAGCTATAAAAGGTATATAACTATAAAACAACAAGGTAATTATTGACATAAAATAATGATATGGTAAAGTTACAAATATTTGTATAACATTTCTTATTGATATAGTATAGAAAAAAAAAACGAAAGAAAAACATTAATGTTTATGTTTATTAAATTGTTCACTTCTGTATAAATTTATTGTATGCTTTTTCATCATCTATCTCCATCTGAACATCTGTAATTTATTTATTTATTTTTTTTATTTTTTTTTATATACTTGAAATAATATTATATTTAAAGTTGAAGAATAATACACATTACAAATATATAATAACATTTAAAGACCTATCAATATTCAATTTCCTGTGTCTATTTATATATATAAATATCATATATATATATATATTTTTTTTACAATATATTTGAATCTTCTTATGACAATAATTCGTCAATATATAAAACAAGGAATAAATAAATAAATCAATATATTATTTACTTTTCCTCTCTATATATATTATTATTATTATATTTTTATTATATTATCTGTATATATTAATATATATTTATATAGTAATATATTATACAACGCGTAGAGAGATGTTTCGATGTGTAAATGATTTGAGTTTATTTCATCAAATTGCGTGATTTGAATAATGATTTCAATTGCATATAAGACCATCATCCATATATATATATATATAAATATACTAACGAAACATTAAAAATATGTTATTTTACTATATAATAACATACAAGGATTTGCAATATATAATATATATTTCATTATAAAATGAATGATAGAGTAATCCAAAATGTTTTACAAAACATCGTGTATATTATATATAAGACAGAAAAACATGTGTATAGATAGATGGATATAAGAAAACGATCGCTTGCGATTCAATAAATTTTATATAAAATGAAATATCGGTAATTTATTTTGATGTTTTTTTTTCTTTTTCAAATATATCTTGAGTATAAAATCTAATGAGTCAATTAAAAATGCGGGTTAAAGAATCAAATACAATAAAGAAATTATTTTTTGTTTCGTATTTTGTCGCAGTAAGTATAATATTAATATCATTTTACGAAACATCCGATAAATTGGCGAATTTTCCAAAAGTAAATGACAAAATCAAACCATAAAACCAAAACGAAATTCTTTCCCAGCGATCACCCCGCGATGATTCCCTCTATCATCACCACCGCTCCACTCCCTTTGAAAATAAATGAGAAATACATTGGAGGACTCGAGAAATCCATATCAGTATCAATAGCTCAAAGAATTAACTCATATTGTAAGATAGATGGTGAGGAGAAACGGAAATTTTAGAAAATAATGATGTGTTTAAGCTATTTAAGTCGATCACTGACAAAACTACATTTTTTTTATTCCAAAGTCAATAATTCTTTTGCAAAAATCATATTGATTCCAAAAAAATTACACATTGAGTCGTCACTCAATTCAAGACAGAATTCGCATATACCAAAAACGAATAAATGTCATTTATATATATATATATATATACATTTTATAGAGTCACAAAACTTAAATGTCCTCTATATAAGTTTGGATTTATATATATATACAATTATACATCAATATATATACGCATATATAATTAATACATTTATTATTGCTTTGGTATATATATTTATAACGTGTGTATAATAAAGTGGATTCTATCATTTTGATTTTATTACTATATATGTATATAGTATAATATATAATTATATTGATTTATTGTATAATTTCAGTTGTTATACTCACATATATTGTTATACGATATATATACAACCATACATAAATTATGGAAACAATTTTGCAAATCACATAATTAAATCTAATGAATTTTACGCCATATATGTATTTTTTATTGTTGTGGATCCACAACACACCACAAAATTATTCTGATGAAATTTCGTACATAATTTACTGGGTTGTGCGCTATTCGTACATTTACATGTCTATATTCATTATTTAGTTTTTATGTAATCATTATTGTATATATATATATATATATCTCAGTGGCGGATATGGACATTTTATTGCCAAAAGGATAGGATATTTCGATATCAAAAAAATCAAATTTTCAGGATAATTCAATTTTCCAAATTTTGAATTTTTCCAATTATAGTCATAGTTTTTCTTCAATTTGTTTGAATAATTTCAAAAAATTCAATCAATTTCTGATTTTTTATAGAGGAAAATTTAAAAATCGCCAAATTTTGATTCAAATGGGTATTGGAGTTGATTTTCAGTAAAGTGTTCGTAAAATTTGTTCCATTTTTTATTTGTACTGTAGAAAATGCTTGTACGATTGGGTTTTCACTTTTACAGTATCGAAAATCATTTTTTGAATGTTCACTGAAATTGAATGGAAAATTGTTTATATATCTTTTAAATGAATGGGCCGGCCGTTCAGAATATTCTATCCTCGTTCGGAAATCTGGCTTACAATTTTTAGATAGATCCGTCAATGATGTATATCTGTACTGTTATAATATAAAATATTCAAATAAAAACTTATATGTATACGATTATGATTTACACATATTATATATTCATTTTCGTATATATTTCATTCAAATATAAATAGATTGGTAATTGCATAATGCGAATAATTTGATGTGTTATAAAATTAATTTTATAATTAATAATAATTAGTGTATATATCACATTATATATGTTACATGTTTTCGCGAAATGAAGAGAATTATTAAAAATTAATATATATATATATAAATTAATATATCAGTTAAAATTGACAAAGGATTCTGAAATTCATGGAACTCGCAGATCATCATCAGAAAAACCCATATGAAATATATATATGAATTATTATGCATTCATAAATTTAATAGATTTATTTTCAACACGAAATTTGATTCAATCAATTCATCATCATTATATATTTTCAATAATAATAATAATATATATGTTTCTATATATAATAGTAATAATAATAAAAATAATAATAATATTTATATATAAATATGTAAATGAATGTGTAATAATATATAAATATATGGTTAGTTTGTACGATATGTTAATTTCCAAACACCATAATTCATAGGTAATATAATAAACATAATTTTTGATGTATATATAATTGGGCACACGTTGATTATATATAAATATAGCAGTATTAATTTATATATAAATAGCAATTCAATGCTTTTATATATTATATATTAATATATTAATAATAATAAGAAATGTGATCCAGGGAAGGGCAATTTGCGCAAGTCTACGAGCCTTAACAATCCGCTGGAAAATGAACTTTTCTCAATTTTTAATCATTGAAATCACCGACATATGGATATGGATTTTCTTCAATATTGTTATTTTCTTGGCATTTCTTAGAAAATTCAATCAATTCTATGATGGTTCTGCGATAGAAGAAAATCTATGATAATCGCCCCATTGATAATTCAAAAGAAATAACCAATTTTCTCGGATGATGTGTTCTGAAATTTTCTCATATATAGAATGACATTATATAATATATATGTATATAATTAATATTATTGATTTTAAAATTCAAACACGCCGAAATATAATAATGGTTTTATTATATTTTATTATATTGTACCTATATTTTCACATTTATATAGTATAATGAACGCACAAACACTTAATTTTTAAGTAAAATTTTCTTGTATACCTTCCCGCATCAATGAATGAAAATGATTTTATTTCTAAATATGGATTTTTTTTTTTTGCAAATATCGATATTTGTTTAACTTCATTTATTTATATATTAATTTTATTTTCTATATATAGAATTTTCTTTCCCAATTATCGTATACAATCTTTTATATTTTTCAAACAGAATTTTCCCAACGCATATGAAAATTAATTTCTATTTCATTGTGGAAGCACAAATAATAAACATTATAATTATTAGTTAGTTTAAGCACATGGCTATATATAACTATATAAATATTATTATGTATATAGTATAAACAATGAAAATATAATATGAAAAATATGGAAAGGGATTACAACAAAATATTTATTCATTCAGTATATTAGTACATATATATATTCAATTCACCGCAAATAAAAGAAGACATTAAATTCGATATTGGTATGAACGATTGTTGTTTTTGTGGGTCGGGAATGACTATATACATACAAAATTTATATATATAATGATAATTGACATATATGTTATATAACAATCTTTATTATTTATACATGATAATATATCTTATATATGTAAAACAACATTCTGTAGACGTTTCATTCCTCAATATAGAACAAAGTAAATTTACTTATCCATATATAAACTATATATGCAAATAGCAGAAAATTGTAAACAGTAGAAAAACATACATCTAAAAATATGTTATAAAAGAAGCGATATATATTGTATATATAGAAATTAGAAAACTATTTTCATCTATATGGTTTGCATTTCTTATATACTTTTTCGGCGTTGACTTCCAATTTATGCGTGAATTAGATGTTTGCACTTTGATAATATTAATTTATTATTATTTATTTAGAAACTTGCGATTATAATAATAATACGTTTATGTATAACACATACATAGCATATTACAATAAATAATTGTAGATTTTCATTTATACGTATATATAATTTAAATGTATATATAAAATATTAATTGATATTCCTTTTGTCTAGATTAATATATATATATATATTAATGAATTTGTAGAAAAATCTATTAACTTAATCTACGAGAAAATTACCGAATCAATAAATAAAGTATTCAAGCGTATCATTGTTTTTAAGATCGAAACAAGAAGATTTGAAAAAAATATAATAAAAGTTCAATATATGGAAACTAAAACAATTCAAATTAAGGTTATAAAATCTTCCGATAAGGAATAACCCTTTGAGAAAGAACCCCATAAGTCATATGCATAGCGATATACCACATATATCAATTTTCGCATTAAACAGACGTTTGGTTTAAGCATCCGCGCACCAAATATCCTTTTCTGTTGTTGGTTTCTGATAATTTGTTGGTCTATACGGTGTCGGGATAATTAACCGTACGACCAACCGCATGGGAAAATATGCAACTTTGCATTTGTGAAAATCAATTTCGAAAATAACAAAGCACAAAGCATATTTTATGTCTTTAGTATATAGGATTCGACTTCACGAAAATGTTATTAATCATCGGAGTCGTATATAATTAACTGAAACATAAATATAGAAAGGAGGAAATTTCTATTTATATTTCGGTTCAATGTGTAAAGTTTCCGTTGCGGTATACAACAGAAACAATAACAGTAACAGAAAGCCGGAACAAAATTTGACATTAAATTCAGTTGTTGTTTCTGCTACAGAAATTCTATTGACCAGAACGAACAATAAAAAACGTTAATTTGTCGTTGAACAACAACGGAAACAGATATTACGTTTGTTTATGTTTCTGTGCTCTGTGGTATCCGACTCCGAACCTTAACTGTATATAACACACAAGACAAATTCAAAGGATACGATTCTGTTGGAAGAAAAAATAAACATTTTCTGATTTGTCCCATTCGTTCAACAGAATTTCTGTATAGAAAAAAACAGAACAACATAGTTTTTAATATCAAATTTGTACTGAATTCTGTTTCTGTTTTATGAGATTTTAATGCTTAAGAATTTTAGGTTGGCGTTTTTTTTAATTACACCACAAGGGTCATTTGGTTTGGAAAAAGGTTACGTTTGGCATGGAAACGGTATCATTTGACCGGGAATTCTTATATACAAGGTATACCGGTTGTCTGCCGTGAAAAACACATTTATTGTGGGAGAAAACACAAAAAATTTTTATTCCAAATATTTTCCATCGCAAGTTACACAGTTTGTCCACCTTCCAGGCAATTTGTGGATACCACGCCAAAAAAATTGTTCTTCCTTTGATGAAAATCAGTCAGAGACCCAATTTTCGAGTTCTTCAGACGTTTTCAAGTGCTGATCCTTAAGGGCGTGGCCCATCGATGTAAACAAATGGTAGTCTGAAGGAACCAAGTCTGGTGAATTAACCGCATGCGATAAAACTTCCCAGTTAAGCGCCTCTAACGTTTCCTGGACCGGTATTGCTTTGTGTGATGGTGCATGGTCTTGAAGGAAAATTACCTTGCGTTACGTCTCTTTTGATATTCTGGTCGTTTTTGCAGCAAAGCACGGTTCAAATTGATCATTTGTTATGGGTAGCGATCGGTATTAACAGTTGCGCCAGGTTTTAGAAGCTCGTGGTACACCACAACTTTCTGATCCCACAAAATACAAAGCATTCTCTTCTTGGCGAAGCGATTTGGCTTTGAAGTCGATGTTGATGGCTGGCCTAGTGAAACCCATGATTTTTTGCGTTTCGGATTCTCAAAATAAATACACCTTTTCATCACCAGTCACGATTCGATGCACAACAGACTTCCTTTTGTACCGTTGAAGATGCATTTCACAGGTGGTTTTACGATTTTCTTGATGCCTTTCAGTCAATTCATGTGACCCCCACTTTCCTTCCTTTTGGATGTTTCCCATTGCTTTCAAGCGATCCGAAACGGTTTGTCTTCCACATCAAAATCATCACTTTTGAATCGGTGAAACCATTGTCTGCATACTCTTTCTGATAAACGGTTATCGCCATAAGCTTTTACAAGCATTTGATGTGTTTCTGCCACAGTTTTCTTCAAACGAAAACAAAAAAGTATGGCTGTCCGTATTTCACGTTTTAATGCCACCAAATTCGACATTTTCAATACTTTATTTAACAATGATGTTGCTCGATAAGAGATCTGCAGGTCTGCTGTCAACTAATTTTTGGAGATAAATATCAAAGCTTTTAAACAAAAAAATGCAGCTATTTTGGTTTACTACATCCGCATGTGTAGCCACAAACATTAACCGGTATACCTGGTAAACAGCACTATTCCATCCAATTGAAAATAATATATTACTTTTTCTTAACTTAAAACTTTTCATTATACCTTGGTCCATATGAAAAAATGTCATAGTATATAAAGTATATATAAAAGAAATATCCAAAAACAAATTGATATAGAAAAAGATGTACATCTTAAATGTAAAAATATTTTCTAATCCTGTTTGTGACACCATAAAAATAAGTCACTTTTTTTTTATATCACGACATATCCTTTAAGTGTTTATTATGCAGCTTACCTTCTTGCAAATAATATCTATATATACAATTATACAAATAATATTATAGGTATAAAAATTGATTTATATATATATGAATATTCATGTTATATAATGTTCTTATATATTGTATATATATATATATAAATAGAAACCTTTTTGTATACAAACAACAACAAATCAAATTAATATTAAATTAGTGATTTTTGTATACCTACTATATATACATATATATATATATATATATATAATATTAAACATTTATTTATGTATATTTAGTAATCTTAATTTAGCACTTTCTATTTATTTATAATTCATCTATTTAAATATGTTTTATTTAAATACATATACTATATACAATAATATAAGATTGTTATTGTATATATAGACTCTACATTCTTTCTATAATATTATATATTGAATTGAACATGATTATATAAATTTAATTTATTTCATTAATGAAATATTTTATACAAATTTAATTATATATATACAATACAGCAGTATATTTGAATTTTATAATGTATTATATATATAGTATATATAACATACAGCAATAATTGTGTCCAATATTTTGATTTACATGCGATAAGATAAGATAATTGGATAACCTTTTTCTTGATTGAACATTTTAAATTTTACTATTTTATTATATAGTATATGCGTACCAAATACTTGATGTGATATTCTGATAGATAAATAACTGATAAAGGAGAAGGGTATAATAGCCTCTTTTATCAATGTTTATGCGTATATATATTTAGTATATATATATATAGGAAAGGTATATTATATTTAATTCTATGCAAAATTGATTGTAGATAATAAAAGAGTTTAATACAATATATATATATATATATATATCTATATAGATAGATATGCAAATTGAATTTAATTTAATCATATATATTCTTTTTCTTTTTTTTTTGAATTGGATCTAATTGAATCACTCATCACTACTATATATTATTATATATTCGTTTGATCAAATACAATAAATATTTTGAAAATAAATTAATATAAATATATATGTATAAATTAAAATCAATTACTTCACTATATCTATATATATCAATAGATACTTAAAGTTTAAAGCCGTATAATAATATATAAAATATTGTATTGAGCATTTAGTATAGTATATATGTAGCTACAGATAGAGTTAATCTTTCTTTGCATTTGTATTTTGTACATTTTTTATATACATAGAGCTGCGATATATAAAGAAAATAAATAAATTATTAATTGTTTTCGTTTTTATACACAAATTTAATTTTTGTGGTAATACAAAGTTTACAATAAATTAATTATATATAATTATTATAAGATTTCTATATTTCATATATAAAGTATATATACACAAACGTATGGATATACAAAAGTTTAAATAATCGAAATAAGCAATATTGCGATGAAGTATAATAATTCATCATAATATATAATATTATTAGTTTTATAAAACAATTCAAAGTTAAAAAGTTTTTCATACAAATATTTGTTTTTTTTTGCCATTTGTATCTGAGATATTTTTTTTTCATCTATAAATATTGATTATTTATTTATTGCAATATTCAATATTCAATAACAAATATAATAAATTTTGATTATAGATTAAATTTATCTTCTGCGGTCCCAATGATACTTCACGTTTTTTTTTTTTTTTGGGGTAATTGTGTAATGCATCGTTCATACATCGTCGCCACTCATTGAACTTGTTGAAAATCTAGGTCAATTTTGCCATATATAGGTATTATAAGGATATATAAGTACCCCAGTTACCAGAAATGACAAAATTTTCCGGAGTTTAGTTTTCGTATAGTTGATTCATATTAATGTTTCGCAGTTTCGGCGGCTCTTTGTGACATAGCTTTCCAGATGTGTTTCTTCTCCTTAGGCTGATTGTAAGAATACGTTTATTTAAATAACAGAGAAATGCACCTTTTAAAGCGGAAGCCAGCAATTGAGCAATGTCTTTCAAGTGCATTTTTGGATTCCCGAAGTTGCGTAGCTCTACGATATCTATTCATATTGCTCATATAACTTGCATTGCATTGCGAAATAACTGAACTGAACACATAAAACATTTTCGATAATTTTTATTAAAGTAATAATAGTGAAAATCATTTATTTAAAATTTTTTGAGATGCTTAAACACACTTGGCAAATCAATACCATTTTAAAAAATTGACAATCGTATGGGTATATACATTTAAATATACTTAAATAAAAGTGAACATTTTACTATACTATATAGTTTACGATGTGTACGGAAACATGTATACTAAAAAAATCTACAGTAATCTGAATGTTTAAGAGTTTTCCTATTACAAATAGTTATCTATATAACCAGGAATATATATAGATAGACAGCCACACATTTATACAGAAAATATAATGAGTTATATATAATCATATATTCATAGATATAAATAAATATATACAAATAAAAGATAAAATTTTCTATAAATTTTCCACTTCAACAAATAAATTAATTATTATTTTAAAATTTGACTCTATATATATATATATATAAAATATACAAAACTATATATATCTTAATCGTATATAAGTACATGAATAAACCGCATAGAACGCGATCGACTATAAAAATAAATATCCCCCACTATCTCTATATATATATAACATCCATCCACCTTTTATAATCAAAATTATATTGAAACGATTAAAATATGATGAAATGTGTACAGGATTTGATATTCATATATTTCGTATGGGTGCGTATATCATAAAGACTTGAAGTTGCATACACGTATAAGATGCGTTCCATTTGATTACCAGGAGTAGGTAGGAGTAGAAAAGAATACATTTTTTCTACTTCGAACTATTCGCTGTGATATAGTACCGTGCAAACAGTAATTCGATGTAGTAAATTCTACTATTTTCTACTCCTGGTATAATTAAATGGAACAGAACTATGGCGTTCATTTTTTAATCTTCATACATAAGCACACGAGACTATGTAATGTAGCTGATAAAAAGAATGCCCATCTCCATCGTCAATCCCACCAAAAATAAAATTCAAAAGCAAAACGTTTACATATAGTTAACGTATTGTGTACTAAATATACCAATAAATGAAAAGAATAAACTGTATAGCTCATCGACCAGATATTTCGATTGAATTTTCTGAAAATTAAACTAAAAAACGCTATCAATAGATTCGTACGGGTAAAATTATTATTATTATAACATTTACACATATTATGTGATCACTTCCACAGATATTTGCCATACGCAGTATGGAATCATTCGACGGCGCGATGAAAGAATAAAAATATGTCAAATACTAAAAAGAAAGTAAACCACAAAATGTTTGTGTATTGAATACCCTTTAACAATGTTGAGAATAACTTAACTTTATTTCAGGTACAATATCTGATAAGGACCAAAATTTAAACATTTTTTGTATAATTTTTGAAATGTATTTATATACATATTATTATAAATGACATTCCAATCACATAATTCATTATTATTATTATATATACGTATATATACATAATTGTTTTATAGTTAAATATGCTTATGGGGATGAACTGCAGAACAAAATATCTATATATGATATCAAAGTATCAAATCTTTTGATTCAAATATATATATATATATATATATACTTTGTTTATATTTGCTTTTAATGTTATATACTATATATATAAATGAAATGCAATAAAAAATAATTGTATCAATATATGTGTGTGTGTGTTTATTATACAATTACTTCTCAAGCAAATAGGATATAATAAAGCATATATTTCGTGGATATTTTTATATACATATAGAAAGACAGAAATTATATTCGCTTACTTTACTTGCTACCCTTGTCTTAATAATAAAATGTGATAAGAATTTTAATTAATTGTACATACACACACACACAAACAAAGTAGAAGAAAAACGTTATGTAAATATATATATATATATATATATAAAAATTATTTTTCTACTATACAATTGATCGGTATTTATATATGTTCGTATATATAGGTATACGAATAACGTGAAACAGTATCTTAATATATATAACAATTATAACCGGTGATTCTCTTATATAAATGATAAAAAAAACATATTATCGCATTACAACCAACAATCGGTTTTAGCGTCCAACAACAGCCTTCGGTTGTTACTTTCTTAATTTGTGGATTTTACGGCGTCGTCGGACCAACCGCAAGGGAAAATATGAAACTCTGTGTAAATATTCAGATTCGAAAGTAACCGAAAATACAAAATTTAGTTTATGTCTTCAGTGGGAATCGAAACCCCGACCCCAAAATTTCGTTAGAATTTTTGGTTGGCATTTTTATCATTTACACCACAGAGCCAGCGGTGATTCTCTTATATAAATGATAAAAAAAATGTCTACGGAAATAAGTGATGAACAGAAAGGAATTTAATTTATAATATATATATATAAATAATATACAAATAGCCAAAATGATACGCACGCAAATTATTCATCTTTTGTTGAATTGCCAGAAAAATCACGTAATCTTTTTAATATCAATATTTTTTCCATTTTTGTATATTCTGCGTTACAAATATTTCTTGTACGGGTGTGGTGTGTCTGTATTTGTGTGGATGTAGATTATATTTATTTATTAATCTTCAATATATAATATAAAAATCATATATACATTTTATTAATTCTACTATATTATGCTTATAATTATTATATTATATAATCGGATTATAAGACACCTTTCCCGTCTTATATAATCCCAGAATCCCAGACCCTGATTACTTGACCCATATACTTTTTTATGTTCTATATAATATTTGTATTATTAGTCCATTCGTTAGATTTCGTATTGTAGAAATTCAAATAATGTTTAACAAAGTGAATTTCCAAAGTTTTTCATTGTCCATCTTTTTCCATTTTTCATTCATTCAATCATCCAGAGCGGTTACATTTTATCCTCAATCAATTCCCGATAAAAATCTATTTATTAAAAAAAAACGATGTTTCACACTATTTTAATCAAATTCATTCTGAAAAAAAAACCCCTTCGGATCTCTCTATCTACATGTGAGTGATGAAAGCAATTGGATCAGAAAAAATTCCCAAATGCAATCGTTTTTCCACGAAACCTGTAAATCAATTGTTTGTATATGTCAATTTGTTAGAAACAGCAAAAGATTTCTCTAATAATCCTTTGGATTTGTATAGGGAAGTGTTAGAAAAGAATGTGATCCGAAAACAATTTATGGGAATTACACATTTTTTTTTGCGTTTGGTACGAAAAAATCATTGAGATATAAACGAGAAACGCCGTGAAAAGTCGGTAAATTTGGTAAATTTGGCAATCAAGAGGGTATAGAAGAAGGAATTCTCTGACATATACTTATTCAGATTATCTTAATAAAAGCTTATGTTGATCTTATTTCAGCCAAATCTGTATAGTAGTTTACGATGAGAAAAAGTAAAAAAAAAGAGAAAACGGTCACACTTCTTTTCCATCATTGTCGATAAAATGACCTAATTCGTTAAGAAACGTTACATTTTCACATCAATAAAGATTTATCTTATATATTATATTCAATTGCTAAATGTATTTATAGAAAAGAAAAAAAAAATTGCTAATCTATAAATATCTATGTATATATTGATATATATACTTATTCATATTTTTTTTATATAAAATATAATTCATTTTTTAGAAAAATTTACATAATCCAAAACCATATATAATATTGTATATATGTATCATATACATGAACTTTCCAGGACTTATTGAATAATAGCAACTATATGATGAATAACTATATATATGTATATTGTATATTATAACCACAAAAAATCCAACTATAACTATATATATATATCTATCAACCTTATCTTTTATGTATAATATATAATCAATGATATGGTTTATCGATCTTTTACGTACCGCAAAAGTCAATCTGTTTCTATAAATACATTTATATTATTATTTACAACGGAATTGAATATATATATATATATCTATTTGTATTCCGTATATCTGATTGTATATCAATATATAGATGATCGGATAAATGTATATGGTATATATATTTAGCTAGGCCAATATCAGTTCAATTCATTAGTTGAATAGCATATATATACAATTATATACTTACAGTAAAAGTACTGAAATTCATTATATCGACAATACAATACTATACATACACTTTCAATTGTTTTGAATTTTCATACGCATATATAAATATAATTATAATTCTTCAGAAATAGAACCTATTTATTTTTTTTTCCAAAAATCAATTTGTAATTATTTCTATATGGTATATAAACCACATAAAGGTGTAAAAGTTACTCAAGTGAACTCTATACTGTATATATATATATATATATATATATAAATAGATATCTATCTTTATAGAAACAAATATATTAAAAATGTATATAGATAGAGTATATATTCCATTATATTTGACAGCTAGTCATTTATCGTCACAACCTTATTCTTTTATGATTCAGTCTTTTTTTCTTTTTTTTTTGTGTTGTTTTTTACTTTGTGATTTATGTTTTCAAATCTCATCTGATTCCTTTGAATATTTCATATACACAATTTTGAATATATATTATATACATACCACTTCAATAAGTATATATTATATATTATTATACAGTAAGTATATGTATATTGTATATATATTTATATGTATACATGCATTTTTATATAAATAATATGCATTAAAGCAACATCAACCGTATAAATACTCTACATGCCTATTACAAAATTTGCAAAAAACAAAACCAACTTTAGTTTATATACCCACATATGGATCATAGTTATAATAGTTATAATAATTTACTAGTAACATTTTATTTATTATTTGTATAACGAATATTATATATACGTACAACATATAAGATTATCCTAAATATATATGAACAATGAAAAAGTTAATGTTCCACTTTTGCTCTTCTTCTTTTTTTTTGTTTTTTTTTGAAGTATAATAATTTATTAGTTTGTTTTATGAGATTTATGAAATGTAATGTAATGTTTATTCATATATATATATATATATATATATATATATATTTGTCTATCATTGGCGAATGGTAAAAAATGATTGGTGGCATATATTTCCAAAACGACATATGGGATATTCCTTATATAAAGCTGCGATGTATCTAGATAATTTATTTGGGTGCGCATTGATTTTCTCGTATTACACAATTTTAAACAGTCTACCGCAGGATCACATTGAATGCTTGCCATAAATCATAAACCAATATATGCTCATGATATATATCATAGTTTTTTTTAAAGTGGTTTAATAAATTCAAAAATGGCGATTTTGTGATGTGATGAGAATTAACGTAAAAGACAAATCTAAACAATTTGAAAGCACCGCAAAGCACAGGTAAAGACTTTCTTAGTGTTAGTGGATATTAAAACCTTGCAGTAAAATCGGCCATCGATGTCCTAATTGGTGCGGTCCATGAATAAAAGGAATAAAGAAAAAATGAAACTCTTAGATCTTAATGCTCGCGGTATGAAAGATCAATATCTTTCATGCGGGGCGAGGTTTTAATCGGTAGGAGGTCTAATTTTAATAGGTCTAATTTTATACAAAACATTAAATTCATTCACCAAACCAAACGAAATTCTATAGATGTTTATGGAAAATATCATAAAATATGTGGAAAATAAGTGAAACATGAACTCGGATGAAAGACAACAAGAAAACAAATAAACCAATTGTTACGTAATTCCGTTCACCAGATATACAACGACAATATTATGTTTTAGCATCGATTTGTGACTATATATGATTTGTGACAATGAGAATTGGAATTATTTTGAGAATTTTAAACGAAAAAAATCATACTTCAAATATCTTTTAAAGCATTAAACGCTTTGCATTATGTAACAGACCACATACTATTAGGAAAATGTAATACAAAAAGATTTAATCACAAACGAAGTAACATGCACGCTGCGGTTATAAGAAAACGATTGAGATATGATGATTACTTGAGGGAAATACTTTACACGCATTATACTGTATATATAGGATAATGTATATTTAATATTGATTATTATATTTATCTAAAATATGGATACATTTAATATATAAAAATAAATACGATTTTCTTTAAATATGTTTGTTATTTACAAAATTACAATCACAAATATAAATATGATATATATATATATAGAGTATTATTATTAAAACAAATATATGTAATGTTATTAAAAACTCATCATAAAATATATAGATATATATATAATAATGTTCATTCTATACTACTATATATATTTATGATGATGAATCTTCAAAATATCTTTATTTAAAAGCAAAAATTGAATTAAAACAAACTTCTAATATTATTATTTCTATAAATATTATGCGCGATGACTATTGATTGGATTAAAAAAAATAAAAAATATGACTATTCTATTATAAATCAACAACCGAGAATGGAAAAGTTAATATAACCAAAAAAAAAAGAATGTTTTCATCTAAATTAAGATAAATTACAAATTATACGAAAATAATGCAAAGAGGCAAATTCTCATTAATGTTGTCCCCTTAATTTATACAAATATCTTTATATTTATCTATCTATATATATTTATTATGTTTTTATATACTGAGGGTATATAACTCACAATCAGTGTTGTGTCGTATATAGAATTAAAATATAGAGTATTATCTATACGCGTTAGCGGGTAGTTTGCATGGCGTTTTTTGACGTAGACTATGAACATTATAATTGTTAAAAAACTTTGTTAAACACAAAATTCTTATTGCGCAATCACATCACTATTGTTTACTTGCAGAAAATGTTTTATTTGGGAATATCTTGAAAATGTATAGGAATTAAATTACCAAACCTGTGGTGGAATTACGGAAAACTTCCAAATACAATATTTCGTTATTAATATTTGGCAAAAAACACTAACGCTTCATGGTTTTTTGAAAAGAAACCACTACAAAAAAAAAATCCACTTTTATGGTATTTTTTTAACTGTAATTCTTATAATTGCAAATAATCCAGATGATGTCCATGATGCAATATATTTAAATACTTAAAACAATATAGAATTTTATTATAAATCGCGATGTATCATAGGTTGGAAATTTTAACTTGTATTTTAAGTTGATTATAATAATGAAAAACATCGAGGATAACGAATTTTTGCGATTTGAAAATGGGTTATTTTTAGGAATGTCTTGAAATCCGTTAGGGATAGAATTACGAAACATTGTGAACTTCAAAGGTATAAGAAAAGATGAGCAAAAATGTTCACTAGTCCGGTTAAATTATCATTTGGAATACGAAATAAGGTATGAAACTTCTAAAATTGGAATAACGTGTCAAGATTCCACCAAATTGCTCTAATTTTAATATAATTTTTCTTGAAAAGAAACTGAAAAAAAAACAAAACGCAAAAAGTTAATAATATAAATTTTGTTTATTTTTTTTTTTATTCAAAATATCCATTTTGATTACATTTTTTTCTAGAATCTAGGTAAATCTCATGATTCCAAAAGGATCCAGACAGTGACCCGCAGGATGTTCGGTTACTTAAAACGATTTTGAATTTTATTATTAATCGATTTAGCATAGATTGAAAGTTATACACTTTTATATTTTAAAATGATTGGACATGTTTATTGTTGTTTAATGGAGGGAAATGTAGACAATTCCGCATGGTTCTATGAATATTATTATCGCGATATCTTCATAAAAAAATTTCGGTTCAAACTATGAATATTTTTATAAACATATCGTGTAATTGCTGTTCAAACTATTTTCTTTTTTTCATATAGATTTTTGGATATTTAAAATGTATATAACCTATAAAAATCACATTTTTATAATGTATTAAATCGCGATATTGCTGTTTAACCATCATTTTAATTTTTTTATTATTCTTCTATTGGTTTAAAATTTAAATTAAAGTATTAAATTCCAGATAAAAAATAAAATAAAAAATGCAATTTCAAATTTATGATGATATGTTCATAAAAATATACATAGTCTGAACAACTGACACATTTTGAATAAAGATATGCGATATCAAATATTCATAGTTTGAACAAGGCATTCGTTTATTTACGCGTAGATGCTCAACACGTATGGGATGGTATGTATCTATGGACACGTACGTATGGTATGCATCTATGGACACGTACGTATGGTATGCATCTATGGAGCTACATTGAATTTATATTTACTTGTTTATAATATATTTGATACATTTATTAAACACTATAAAGACATTATATTCCGATTCATTTATTTATATATACCATATATATATATATGTTATACCGTTTATAGAGATTTTTACATTTGTATAAACAATAATGATATATTTAGACGCGTGTATATTGCTGTACATATATACATACAATTTGAATATGGAAACATTTCTGTAATGATAATAATTGAAAAATTTTAATTCACAAAAAATAAAAAAAAAATTGTATTACATTTTACCAAAAAACAAAACATCTAATTAAATTGCATTACGTTATTTGCGTATACATAAACTTTTAATTGAATCCTATAGAAAAATAATGTAAAATTTTTTTTCAAAACTTTAAATTACCTATCTATAACACTTCTGCGTTTTTTATACCTGCCTTTCCAATATAATATTGGGACCT
Source organism: Dilophus febrilis (assembly GCA_958336335.1). Taxonomy (NCBI): domain Eukaryota; kingdom Metazoa; phylum Arthropoda; class Insecta; order Diptera; family Bibionidae; genus Dilophus; species Dilophus febrilis. Next base: position 28,220,132 of record OY284470.1, read on the forward strand.
GGCATTAATAATGTCGATTTTTTGGCTTGAAAATGGCATTTATTAATATAGCAAAATGATTGAGTACCTCAACTAATATATTGCTCATCGTTAGCTATGACTTCCTCGCATCTTTTAGGAAGTTTATTGATTCCTCGTTTGAAGAAGTCCTCATCTTTCGAGGCAATCCATTCATCGACCCATTTTCACACTTCTTCAGGATTTCGAAAGCGTACATCCGTCAGGCTTACCTGCATTGGTCTGAACAAATGGTAATCCGAAGGAGCAAGGTCTGGAGAGCACGGAGGGTGATCAAGATGATCCCACCCGAGCCTCTTTATTTTTTCCTTAACGATGTTTGCACGATGTGGTCTGGCATTGTCATCGTGCAAACTTTTTCGTTCAATTTCTTTGCCAATTCGCCCAGTTGTCGTCGGTAGCGATCAGATGTAACGTTTCATTCGGTTTTATCAGCTTATATTGCACGACACCCTTCTGATCCCACCAAATGCACAGCATAAGCTTCTGGCAATGAATATCGCGTTTTGATTGTAAAGTTGATGGTTGGCGGGGATCAACATGTGATTCTTTACGTTTAGGATTGTCATAATACACCCACTTTTCATCGCCAGTGACAATTCGACTCAAAAAACTGTGTTTTTTGTGCTCGGCAAGATGTTTATGGCGTGCATCGATTCGTGCTTTGAGTTTATTTTCATTCAGTTGATGTGGGACCCATTTTCCTAGCTTTCTGATCTTTCCCATTGAATGCAAACGTCTATAGAAATGGTAGAGGCATCTACATTTAACTCTAATGCAAGCTCTTGTTGCGTTCGACACGAATTTTCATCCAACAATGCCTGCAATTCTTCGTCTTCAAATTTTTTTGGATGACCTTGCCGTTCTTAGTCTTGCACTTCAAAATCACCACTTATGCAGCGTGCAAACCACCCTTCACAAGTTTATTGAATTGAAGCATGTTCACCGTAAGCTTCTACCAACAAACGATAACTATCAGCAGCGGTTTTCTTCAAATTAAAGAACGCTATTAAACTTCCCCGCAAAATAACTTTTTCAGGCACGTGTTTCGACATATTCGAAGCAAAAAAAAGCTTTGTTGTTTACACTTCAATGAAATGACATACTGAAATGATATACTGAAATTTATAGAGTAATAACAGACAACAAAAAAGAATATGGCCGCGGTGTGCTCCGATGCACACAACGCTAGTTTCGTCAACCGTTTTCTAAATCGACATTTTTAATGCAAGGTCCCAATAATAATAATACATAATGAATTTCCAAATGGTTTGATATATTGCATTTATTAATTGAATATTACCTTCATTATTAACATTCATATACATATATTGTATATATAGTATATGAATCTTCTATATATATTAATTATTCTATTATTTGTGATATATATAAATTGTAATTTTTTTAATTTAATAAAATATACTGTTTAGCGCAAATTATATATTATACACATTTTTAAACGCATATATATTCAATTTTTTTCGTAAATTCATTATTTTTAATTATACATGCATGCATATTAAAATAATCATACATGTTTATTATATATTATTATATTTTGCCATATAATAACAAATACGCAAATAACAATAACAATAATAATGATACTGCTATGATAATATCAAGGGTATAATTTATATATAATAAATATACACTTCCATATGATTTTATTTTATTTTATAACCATATATATTATTATTAATATTAATAGAGAAATTTGATACATTTTTAATTTATCTCCATATATTGATATACTTATTTAACCTATACACCGATTTATATTTTTATATTTTTCAGAACATATACTTTACTCTATAAAGCTATACATTTCGTGTTGTTAAATAAATATATTATTGTGTGATACTTATATTTTGGATACCCTTGAAACTGGTTGTATAATTATGCAATCTTACCGCACAGGCAAATGTAACAAAAGCTAAAATATATAGATGTGAATATAATATAATATAAAAAACGCAAAAAATTGCATGTACCTATTTTTTAATTACTTTATTTATTTTTTTTTTTAGATTTTATTAAAATTTACCTGCGTAATTAATTGTTTTAAATGATCGCTAAAAGGTGTTGATTTTATTTTTGTAATTTAGTTTCATTTGAATTGTTTTTAATATAGTCGATTATGATTTATTTTGAATAAAGTTAATAAAATTAAAATTTTTATTTTTATTTTTATGTGTGTTGTTAATTTTAAATAACCGCAAATATCAATAAAAATATGAGCTTAACTTTAGCGTCAGTCGTTGAACAATACGAAAAATGTTCAGAATTAAAGAAAGAGGATGTTTTAAAATTAATGGAATGGATTCAAAAACAACCACATTTACCAAATATTAATGGTAAGCAAAATATATATATCTGTAATTTATTCTTGTAATTTTTAATTTATCATATTATAATAAAATGTATTTTTTATATTAATAAAAAAAACAATATTCGACAAAAGTCATATATTTAAAACCCACATACTTTTATTTTTTTAATTTATTTAAATGATTTTTTCTGGATAAATGCATATATACAAAATTTATAAACCGCTGAACATTTTTTGTTTCTAATCATAATCTCATTACCAAAAAAAAAATGTTTTAATATACAGTGATTGTGACAGCGACGTTATCAATTATATAAATCAACTAATATATATAATTATATATATATACGACTATATATAAAACAAAATTTTTTATTGTATAAAATATAGATAATTTGAATATAAATTTGAATTGATAAACGTATAATATAATAACTATATATTAATAATGAATGAATGAATGAATGAATGTTGTGATTTTGAATAAGAATTATATCATGCAAAATGAAAATGATATATAGATAATAAAGTATAATGTAAAATATATTCATGGTACGTGGGTGATTGACATTATAATTTAATAATTTTTAACCCCTTTGGTTATATTTTATTATTTCTGATATAAATTGGTTGTTTGTTTTGTTTGGTACCATTTTTAACAACTTATATAACCTTTAATATTTTCATTTTTAATAAATCTCTATAACATCCCAAACTAATTAATTATGTATTGAACTATATGTATAAATGATTCGAAATTAATTTTTTCATTATTGTATTGTCATCACCGCTTTTTTTACATGAGAGTTTACATTTTAATACCTCTAATTAAAACATCGGATCATCATTTGCGCGGTTTCTTGTCAATACAACCTTTGTAGTTATTAAAACTGAATAAAATGAGCTGAATAATGGATACAACTTCTACTGTGTGTGCTTGTGGAAACAAAAAACTGTTAAGTGTTTTAGTGTGAGTTTAAGCACAGTAGCCCAATCAGTTATAGCGTAAATTTACAATTATCTTAACTAAATTTTTAGGCACAATCAATCTACATTTGATTTTAGCATCCACAAAAACACCTTTTTTGTTGTTGGTTTCTGATAATTTTGTTACTGATATTTGTTTAATTTGTTTTACGTTGTCGGGATAATTAGCTGCATGGGAAAATATGCAACTTGGTGTGTCGTATTTTATGTATTCGGTTATGCCATAAGCGATATCCATATTCCGGAATGGTTATGAATGTGGATTTATGTCACTTATTGGAAATGTTAATCGAAACATATCTTGAAAATGTTTGATTTAAAAAAATTACTTAAAATCATTTAATTATGATTCTTAATTTAATAATCACAAAAATAATCATGTTATCACAATTTCCGGTTTGGAGTTATATTTTAGTGAAAAGTGTTTATAAGTAAGATCATTCCGGTTTGGTTATTCATTTTTAAAATTCTCTCTCTCGGAATTGGAATCGGAATGGCGGTAGATTATTTTCGTGTCCGCATAACCATTGCGGAATATGGATATCGTTTAGGACCACAGAGCCGCAGCACTTTAACATTGATTATATCGTCGTCTGTGTCTGTGTAAACATTTCGAATGAGAAGTCTTATTTTTTTTGGGTACTATAATCTATAGTACTAGAATCAAACTCGAACGCAAATGTGTGATGCGAGAACATTTTCTTACACATACGCAGCAACATAATAATGTTTTAATAATTTTTAGATTTAATTTTTCCATTTTTCATTCATCATAAATAGAATTGGAAACAATAATTTTCTTGCACTCCAACTATTGCAATGTAGAAAGTACAAAAAGTCATATTGATTTATATCATACGATGCGTACACATTGCCCGGAATTTTTCGCATGTCGTGATGTTATTGGTGACGATATGCAATTAGCAATGTCAACACTGTAAGCAATAACCATTTTTTTTTTTTTTGGATTTGTAACGAATAAAGAAAAAATATATGTAAATCCCGCATATGACGCAATTTAATTAATTGTTATATTTTATAATTGTATATTCAATTTATAGAATAATTGTACCTCTTCCAACCTTAACGGATGATGGTAATCGTGTAATGTATTGTTCACTAATGGATTGCAATCCATCTAATATGATATTTGCCGATTGTATAAAATTGTAAATAAAAAAAATTAATATAAGAAAAAAAATGGAATAATAATATAATAAAAAAAACTGCAAACAAATAACATGTATTTTAGATTTGTATTTGTAATGGATTTATTATTAATGGAACACGGTGTTGCTGATGGAATCATTTTAGTCGTTGATTTAACTGGTGTACAATTTGGGCACGTAACTAGATTAGGAATTATTACAATGAAAAAATTTTTAGATTATTTACAGGTACGATTTTTATAAAGTTTTACGTGCGCAGGTATGATTGTGAATTGTAAAATTTAATAAATGCGTAAAAACAATATATGTATATATTCGTTAGGATGCAATGCCCGTTCGCTTAAAGGGATTACACTTTATAAATATCGTTTCATTTATGGATAAAATATTAGCAATTATGCGACCGTTTATGAAAAAGAAATTAGTTGATATGTTAGAATTGCATTCAACTTTGGACACAATTTCCGTAAAAGTTCCCGTACATATATTTCCAAATGAATGTGGTCCAAATTGTAAGGCTGGAACACGAGAAAAATTAAGAAGTATATTTACATTTCCATTTATTTTTTTTTTTAATTAATTATTTTCACCAATTAATATATACTAAATATATAAAACAACTATTACGTTTTGGTTTATATATATATAGGTAAATATTATAATCACATCAAAGAAAATGCTGATTTTTTTAAAAATGAAGAAAAATATAGACGTGTTACGGAGAAATTACGACCGGGTGAGGCTAAAAATTCGGGAACTGTATTTGGATTAGATGGAAATTTTAAAAAGTTGGATATTGATTAAAAAAGAATAAATAGTAAATGTTAACAATTATAATATTATTAATTGTTTGTGGTATTGGTATTTCTTTGAATAAAACATTTTACAATTTATGTTCTTTATAATTATTTTCGTGTTGAAGTTCAATTATATCATGTGTATAGGTAATGTTTATAGGTACTGATACATAATAAATATACAAACTATTACAAAAAAATAAAAATAACTTAAAATATATATCAAAAAATTTGACTATTTGACAGCAATAAATAATTTTTTTTTGTTTAATATAATAGAATTAAATATAGTTTGAATGAATTAAAAATATTGTATTAATTTTATGCGGATTGTATTTAAATGATAAAATATTTTACATGTCATATAACAAAACAAAAATAAAATGATTTATCCGAAACAATTGCGTATGTTATTCATTTATTTTGATTATATCTTTATTCTGTTCTTGTATCATTTTTTACGAGAGAATATACGTTTAAAACTTTTGGTATATGTCAATTAAACATCATTCATAGACTTTACAATTTTTTCAGTTGAGTATTTTTTTTTGTTGTAACACAATATATACCTTTTTAAATTAAACATAATATAACGGAGTGCGAGTTATATAGGGCACTTCTGGTACTTTTGGTTTATATATATGTTTCAGGTCTGGGATTGTTCCATCTTGAAACATAAATTCTGTAATGAAATAATCGCAAATGAAACTTCAACGCATTTTTACCATTCAAAACACTCTATAAAGGTATATACAAACGAACATGAAAAGCAAAATTTACTCCAAATCGAAATCGAAGAAGAAAAAAAAAACAAACGAAATAAATATAACTTAAATTATGTATATATCCTGTCCTGTCGAATATAGCATAGAATTTTATAAAAGCACAATTCAAATTTGATATGAAATTTAATTGAAAAATAAAAATAATAAATAAGCTATATAATTACAATTTTTAATTTATTTTAAAAGCTATCGTTTTTGTTTTTTGTTTTCTGCTATATTGAACGACGACGAAGTTTATATATATATATATATAGCCGTGAATAAACACAATTTTTATTTTTTTATTTAAATTAATATTTGTTTGATATATGCTACGTTTTGATTATCCGATGACTTGACAATGTAATACTTTTTTTTATAAAAATATGTATTTATTTATAAAGTGAATGTAAAATATATATATAATATATATAATGCAAAATCATATTTATTTTAGAATGTGTATTAGTATATTATATTTGTATATAAACGTAAAATATGTTCAGGAAATATTTATTATTATATATACATAGTAATTGAATATTGTGTTTATTAGAATTCATTAGAAAAATAAAATATTAACTTAAATTTATTATTATTTCGCATTTTGAATAAAGTTTAGTGAAATATATTATGAACTTCGCTATCGTAGAGGATCAGTACAAGATTTTTTTACAATTGAAAAAATTGGATGTCGAAACGCTATTAGAATGGATACAAAAACAACCACATTTACCGGCAATTACAGGTGAGTAACTATTCATTATTTGTTTAGTAGAAAATACAAAATAGTATTACCAATACCCAAAAAAAAAAAAAAAAAAAAAAAAAAAAAACGTATAATGCCTTTAATAAATCATTATATATTAATACTTTTTATTATATACAATTATATAGAATTAGAAGCCATTATATTTTTGCATTCGTGTTATAACAGCATTGAAAATTCAAAATTATGCATTGACACATATTATACATTTCGAACACATTGTCCAGAATTTTTTGAAAAGCGTAATCTTAAGGATGCAGCATTGGAATTATGTATGAATACAATGATATATGTACCATTAAATGGATATACTAAAGAAAATTATAAAGTAATATATTCAAAATTTCATGATCCGGACACAACAAAATTTGTATTTTTGGATGCATTGAAATTGTACGTAAAAAATTTACGTTTGTTTTATTTAGTTATATGATAGTATATTTTTATATTCACCCTATTCTATGCGATGTCCATACATATAGATTTTCAATTGTGCTTGATGCATGTTTACTGGAAGAAGGTATAGCAGAAGGACATGTTATTGTTGTTGATATGCATAATATGTCTGTTGGACATATAACGAAATTATCAATAATGTTTGTTAAAAAGTTTATGATTTATTTACAGGTATTTTAAATTAAAATATGTATAAAAAAAAACCCCACATATATGTTAATAATTTATATATAGGATGCATTGCCGGTTCGATTAAAAGGATTCCATTTTATTAATGCAATACCATTAGTTGATAAATTAATGGCATTATTACGGCCATTTATGAAAAAGGAATTAATGAATGTAATGCATTTTCATTCGACAATTGATACATTTAAAGAATTTGTTCCAATTGAAATGCTTCCAATGGAATGTGGAGGGCAAGCGGGTACGCGTGAAGATATACGAAGTATATACATTTGTTTTTTAAAATAATAAAAAATAAATTAATTTTAATTCAACAATTTTTTAACAATTATGCCTATATAGAAAACTATTATGATCATATTATAAAATATTCAGATTATTTTCTAAATGAAGAATTGTGTAAGCGGGTAAATGAAAAATTACGACCAATAAAACCAAAAACGGCTTATGATTTATTTGGCGTTGATGGACACTTTAAAACACTTGATATAGATTAAGAGTTTATAATTTAGTGAGTATTTAAATTTATCACAAATATTTTAAAATTTTGTCGAATCACCTAACTTGCATTAAATAAATTATCTAAAATTATATACTATTTTTTTATAATATTATAGTAATAGATTCATTATTATTTGTATATATTCATATATAGAATACAATATTTTTAATATTGTATTTTAATTTACTTTTGTAAAAAAAATGTATAGTGTCGATAAATATATATACAGACTCACGATTTTTGGTTGGGAAAAGCTTGTATCTTTGCGGTTGTATAATTTAGATCAAAAAATAATAGAAACCAATTTTTCAGATTTTCACAGTAGATTGCCGATAAAAAACATAAACCATAAAAAAAAATATATATATAGAAGATATATAATAATAATAGCATAATAGTATAGATATATTTAATCAGGGCCGCAACTACAACAAAGATAGTGGTGCAAACGAAATAATATAAGATTCTAAATAAAATTATTGAAACAAAAACCTACGGGGAAGTGTTTATAAAGACTTTATAAAGACGGAACTATTAATTAATTATGAGATATATTAATTTAAAAACGAACTGGTTCATTAAACTCGATTTACCAAAAACTTTGATCCTTATCTATAATGTATTTTAAATAATAAAATTAACAATAAGTCAGCGAATGTGTTAAATATTTCACAAATGGTTTAACAAAAGGGTATTTAATTATCTTAAAATCATTAAACATTTATGATTTCAAAGGGGTCTGCATTTAATACGCATATAAAGATGAAACATTTTATAATACCTATACTTAGTCCGCCTTGATTATATAATATAGAATATACATTGTATTCTATATTATATATTACAGTCGAGACAGGCGCAACCTTAATGTATATGTTACAGGTAAACAAACCTCGTTGTCAAACAAACATCATTTATTATATATAAAAAAAATCATAATAATTAATTTCATTTATATTTCATATACGTTTTGATAGAGGACTTTTTTGGGTAAATTAAAAGGATTTCATTATATTAATATAAATGTAATATGGGGAAATGCTGATGAAATATTCGAAGTTATGAAGCCCAAGCTGACGAAAGAATTTCAACATATATTACTCTTTCATATTTCCATGGAGACAATATACCATCTTTTCCCAAGAGATATGCTTCCAAATGAATTGGGTGGATATGCTGGTTCACGCGGACAATTGAGATGTATATATTTATATTCTACTCTAAACATTATTATTTCGGACAACTGCTATTTCATCCGTATGTTTGATTTTGAGATGTCGAGAAAGGACTCTAAAATATTTCATTTGCTACTAAATTGATTTCATAAAATGATGGTTTGGTTAAAGTTTTAGTTTAGTTAAATAATTGAGTTCAAATTTAATTAGTTATGGAATTTATTACAAAATGATACAAATTACAAACGCAAATAAAAGTAAAAAAATTAAAAATCAGGTTGTTGCATAAAATAGAATATGCGTCACGTATATATAGAAAATTTGTTTCTTTTTTTTGTAAATGATGATCGTGTGACCGCATTTAATTGAATATATTGTTTTATTATTATATAAATTTGCAAATCTTTTATTTACGTGTTCTGTGTACTTCAAAGTTAAACAACGCACGACGGCGATTTGTGTGATATATACGTATTTATATTTAATTTCATTGGAATTTTAAATTGCACTCGACTAAATAATCAATCGATCGCAAAATACTTACAATAATTGTATAAATTATAAATGTGAAATGAAATGAATACAATTTGTTTTTGCTGGATAGGAATATATTTGATCTTTAAAAATGTATGAACATTTATATATTTTATATTATAATAACATCAAGATTATGTTACAGTTTCCTATAAATAGTATTTCCCCCTTCTTTTTTTTTTTGTTCGTTACTACGGCAGAATCGGTTTAGCGCCCGCAAAACCTCGGAATTCTATTGCCGTGAGCCCGTACCGAAATCACTTAATCAGGTGATGAACCTTAGATGCATTGAATACACTTAAATGATTTTGGGTGGTAAATCTATTATAATATACGCGCACCATTCACAGTTACGTTACGATTCACATCATCTTTGAAGAAGTATGGTCCAATGATGCCACCAGTCCATAAACCGCACCAAACCGTGACTTTTTCTGGATGCATTGGTAGCTGTTACAATGCTTCTGGTAGATATTCACTCCAAAATCGACAATTCTGCTTATTTATGTACCCATTGAGCCAAAAATGAGCTTCGTCGCTGAACACAATTTCGTCGCGATGAACTTTCTTAACAGAGCACGCATTTTGATGATAAAATTCAATAATTTGCAAGAGTTGTTCGTTTGTAAGACGATTCATGGTTAAATTATAGACCAAATTGAAGATGCTTGACAGTGAAACAAAACACGAAACGTGCGTCAGCTGTTTGAACCAGAGTTGCCAAAAAGATAATAGCTAAAAAATCACCCTTTATTTTCTTCTTTTATACACACTACTAATTTCTCTACTTCTCATACTTTATATCTCTTCTCATACCTCGTTTGTTTTTGTATTGTATCTACATTACAGTATGTGCGATAAATGAAAATGTTAGTTTACCATGTGTTTGGAAGGTTGCTAAAAAAAATATTGACAACATTCTTATAAACACACCACATAAATATATCAAAAAGGTCAAATATTTTATAATTAACTACAATTTTATTTTGAACAAATTTAACCATTGAGTTGTTACAGCAAAGCTTTCACAACTTAAATTCAAATGCATATGTATTATAGTTGAATTTGTATATAAAAGCATATGAATATAGGTAAATAAGACAATATGTATTATATTATATATATCGGATGTCCAATATATAAGGCTGTTTTATCGGAAGCAAAAAGCGATAAAAGAAATTGGCATAGAATCAAATCTGTAATAAGGCTTTCTGGGTGAATTAGAATTTTAAAAATTAAATTTGACATTAGCCGTTAAAAAATATAAGTTTACATTTGATTTTCCAAAGTTGATATCCATTAAGCACATAAAAGCACATAAGGGTTAGTTTAGGAGGAAGCGGTTAACATAAAAGTGAAAGGAAATTGAATCCAGTGGGGGTTCTTTGATATCATATTGATGATAACTCAACTGGTTTCGAAGATATTGGCTTGATAGATTTACGAGGGTCGCACTGTATATATATATATTATATTAACAATAGAGCATTTCGTTATTCTGACGACTTTGTTATTACAATTAATTTAATTTTTATATATAAACAGTTCAGATTTACAGAATATTTATTCAGTTTAAATGCAATTATATTTGACAAAATTTAAATTTAATTAATAATAATTAAAAAAAAAATAAAAACAAGTTTTTTTTCTTTTTAATTAATTAATATTAAATACGTTGCATATATAATTTTTGATTGTAAAATGAATGATAATTTTGATGAATCTCACGTAATATATTCGGAAAAGTTTACATATAATGAACAATATCAACAGTTTTACGAATCGTCAAAGGAACAAGTTACAGAAATGTTTATTTGGATGTCGGGGCAATACCGTTTGCCAAAAATTACAGGTTTGGTTTTTTTATTTTAAAATATATTAATCAAATTACATTAACAAAATTTCTTTTATGATAGTTTATGAAATGGTACTTTTTTTAAATGCCACCGACCGACAACTAGATGCAACTAAACAATTGATTGTCGACTATTACACTTTTAGAACATATAATCCAAACATTTTTGGGAATCGTATTATATATAATATTGATATGCAAAATGCCAAATCGAATTCGTAAATATTTGATAACTTTTATTCATACACTCACCGCCATTTAGAAAGAGTCGCACAATAGAATGTTGACATTAATTACTTTAACGTTAATTTATATATTATTAAAGTCATAAAATATATCTGCATTTATTATACATAATAAAATGATCCAATTAATATCAAATTCATTGATTTCGTTGATCCTCCTCGGCATGGATTCATTTAATTTTTGTATATAATTTTCATCTAATTCGTTTTCCCATATCGTAAAAGTAATTTCTTTTAATTCGTTAATTGTGGTTGTGTTGTTTTATTTTTTTCTTCATTATTGACCATAAATTCTATATGACAATATTCTAATTATTCTTGCGACTTTTTCTTGGGGCTCTGGGTGCGTATAATAACATAAATAATAAAATACTACATTTTTTTTTTCATCAATTTTGAAATAGAATGTTTGTACCGTTACCGGGATATACAAACAGGGGTCACAGGGTACTTTATTGTAAAGTTATAAACCCCGACGCAGATCAATTTGATGTTATGGAAGCATTAAAATTGTATATTTTCTTTTACAAAAATAAAAACAAAATATTCCAATAGTCTATATATATGTAACATTTTGATTTCTTCTAAATTATATTATATTTATATATAGATTTGCATTTGCTCAAGATCTGTTGATAATAGAAGAAGGTGTTGTACCGGGATATGAAATTATCGTTGATTTAAGTGGTTATACATTACAACATATTGCAAAATTTACAGTCGAGGCAGGCGCAACCTTAATGTATATGTTACAGGTAAACAAACCTCGCTGTCAAACAAACATCATTTATTATATATGAAAAAAATCATAATAATTAATTTCATTTATATTTCATATACGTTTTGATAGAGGACTTTTTTGGGTCCATTAAAAGGATTTCATTATATTAATATAAATGAAATATGGGGAAATGCTGATGCAATATTCGAAGTTATGAAGCCCAAGCTGACGAAAGAATTTCAACATATATTAATCTTTCATATTTCCATGGAGACAGTATACCATCATTTCCCAAGAGACATACTTCCAAATGAATTGGGTGGATATGCTGGTCCACGCGAACACGAGAGATGTATATATTTATATACTATTCTAACCATTATTATTTCGGACAACTGCTATTTTATCCGTATGTTTGATTTTGAGATGTCGAGGAAGGACTCTAAAATATTTGATTCCTACTAAATTGATTTCATAAAATGATGGTTTTAGTTAAATAATTGCGGAGTTCAAATGCAATGAGTTCTGGAATTTATTTCAAAATGATACAGTTTAATAAAAAAAAATCTGACCACTATGATTCAGACACTTATATTTTACGCCACTATTATTGTGTTTTTGTGTCCGACGTTTCACAATTTTTCCTTTCAATTCTCCACTCGTTCAATTGTAACTTTCGGATAATTTTTTATCTTTGTGTTATTAATGCCCACAATTATTCTATTGTACTTAAATCCGGACTTGAAGATGTTCATTTCTAAAAGTGGATTTAGCTTCCAACTATTTCTTAGTTGCTATAGCGGTTTGTGGTATTCGCGAAATGTGCGTATTCGCCATTTCAATATAATTTAATAGTCGATAGACACTATTAATATATGAATGTTTTGTTGGGAGTTAACCGTACCCTCAATGAAATGTGTTAATACGCCTTTTATCGATATAATAATGGTTAGAGTATAGTATTTCGAACAATAATATAAAATTATTTATAGTTATCCTATAATTTACTGTATATCAATTATGTTAATGTTATTTATTATTATAAATTATATATGTATATATAGTAATTTATTGGGAATATTTAAATCAAAATAAACAATATTTCATTGAAGAGGAACGCATAAGACGACTTCACCCTGAAGCTCCAGAATTTAATTAAGATGATTTTTTTACATATTGGAATAAACGAAGCTGAACCTATATATAAAAGAATTTAGAAAATTTTGTATTTAATTCAGCGCGGTAGCAAAAAAAATATTAATAAAAACGTTTAAATCTATATATTCATTCATAAGCTTATTAATTTTTTTTGGTAATAATTTGATAAAAACTTAAAACACATCATTAAAGGCAACTTAAAACATTTGAATAAAAATCTTCTTTATTTTTATATAAAATGATAAAGTTAAAGTATTTTTTTTTTTTTGTAATTAAAAAACAATAGACATATATTAATTGAAATAAAAAAATTAATTAAATATTTTGTACGCAAATAAAAGCAAAAAAATTAAAAATCAGGTCGTTGCATAAAATAGAATATGCGTCACGTATATATAGAAAATGTGTTTCTTTTTTTTGTAATTTGTAAATGATGATCGTGTGACCGCATTTAATTGAATATATTGTTTTAAAATTATATAAATTTGCAAATCTTTTATTTACGTATTCTGTGTAGTTCAAAGTTAAACAACGCACGACGGCGATTTGTATAATGATATACGTATTTATATTTATTTTCATTAGAATTTTAAATTGCACTCGACTAAATAATCAATCGATCGCAAAATACTAAATTTATACTAATTGTAATTTGTATAAATTATAAATGTGAAATGAAATGAATATAATTTGTTTTTGCTGGAGAGGAATGTATTTGATCTTTAAAAATGTATGAACATTTATATATTTTATATTCCAAGAACATCAAGATTATGTTACAGTTTCCGATAAATAGTATTTCCCCTTTCTTATGGCTATCAATCATTTAAATTAAGCATTTCATCTTATCTAAAGAGTCGTCCACCTAAAGTGCATTTTGGACAATTGTTTGAAAAGATATGAGTTATTTTTTTTCTATCATTTGTTCACCTTTATTTTTAAAATTTGATATAATAATCTACATTTTATTAACAGATTAAAAGTCATATAAATCATAAAGCGAAAAACACACATAACGTTAAATGTTAATATTTATAATATAAACTATTTATATACATATATATATGTATATGAATTATATTATATATATCGAATGTCCAATATATATGTAAGGCTGTTTTATCGAAAGCAAAGAGCGATAAAAGAAATTGGCATAGAATCAAATCTGTAAGGCTTTCTGGGTGAATTAGAATTCTAATAATTAAATTAGCCATTAAAAAAAAATACCCGGGAACAAAAATTTATTTTTAACTAACATAACTAACATTAGCAGATTAAATGTATTCAAAAATATGGCATCAAATTAAAAAAAAATGTTAATTTGACCATTAACACTCGACCTACTTAACCAATAAGAATTCAAATTCCACAATGATCGCCATAAAAGCACCACAGCAAGTTTTCTAAATGTTATTCTTTCTTCTTAGACACGTTTTCTTTGTAAACGCTTTGTTTTCGAGAAAGTAGTTCTGCATTTAATATTCACCCTATATTCTATATATATATATATATAATATATATATTAACAGTATAGCATTTCGTTGTTCTAACTTTGTTTATTGCACTGAATTTAATTTTTATTTATATAAACAGTTCAGATTTACAGAATATTTATTCAGTTTAAATGCAATTATATTTGACAAAATTTAAATTTAATTAATAATAATTAAAAAAAAAATAAAAACAAGTTTTTTTTCTTTTTAATTAATTAATATTAAATACGTTGCATATATAATTTTTGATTGTAAAATGAATGATAATTTTGATGAATCTCACGTAATATATTCGGAAATGTTTACATATAATGAACAATATCAACAGTTTTACGAATCGTCAAAGGAACAAGTTACAGAAATGTTTATTTGGATGTCGGGGCAATACCGTTTGCCAAAAATTACAGGTTTGGTTTTTTTATTTTAAAATATATTAATCAAATTACATTAACAAAATTTCTTTTATGATAGTTTATGAAATTGTACTTTTTTTAAATGCTACCGACCGACAACTAGATGCAACTAAACAATTGATTGTCGACTATTACACTTTTAGAACATATAATCCGAAGATTTTTAGGAATCGTATTATATATAATATTGATATGCAAAATGCCAAATCGAATTCGTAAATATTTGATAACTTTTATTCATACACTCACCGCCATTTAGAAAGAGTCGCACAATAGAATGTTGACATTAATTACTTTAACGTTAATTTATATATTATTAAAGTCATAAAATATATCTGCATTTATTATACATAATAAAATGATCCAATTAATATCAAATTCATTGATTTCGTTGATCCTCCTCGGCATGGATTCATTTAATTTTTGTATATAATTTTCATCTAATTCGTTTTCCCATATCGTAAAAGTAATTTCTTTTAATTCGTTAATTGTGGTTGTGTTGTTTTATTTTTTTCTTCATTATTGACCATAAATTCTATATGACAATATTCTAATTATTCTTGCGACTTTTTCTTGGGGCTCTGGGTGCGTATAATAACATAAGTAATAAATTACTACATTTTTTTTTCATCACTTTTGAAATAGAATGTTTGTACCGTTACCGGGATATACAAACAAGGCTCACAAGGTACTTTATTGTAAAGTTATAAACCCCGACGCATATCAATTTGATGTTATGGAAGCATTAAAATTGTATATTTTCTTTTACAAAAATAAAAACAAAATATTCCAATAGTCTATATATATGTAACATTTTGATTTCTTCTAAATTATATTATATTTATATATAGATTTGCATTTGCTCAAGATCTGTTGATAATAGAAGAATACGTTACAACATATTGCAAAATTTGCAGTCGAGGCAGGCGCAACCTTAATGTATATGTTACAGGTAAACAAACCTCGCTGTCAAACAAACATCATTTATTATATATGAAAAAAATCATAATAATTAATTTCATTTATATTTCATATACGTTTTGATAGAGGACTTTTTTGGGTCCATTAAAAGGATTTCATTATATTAATATAAATGAAATATGGGGAAATGCTGATGCAATATTCGAAGTTATGAAGCCCAAGCTGGCGAAAGAATTTCAACATATATTAATCTTTCATATTTCCATGGAGACAGTATACCATCATTTCCCAAGAGACATGCTTCCAAATGAATTGGGTGGATATGCTGGTCCACGCGAACGCGAGAGATGTATATATTTATATACTATTCTAACCATTATTATTTCGGATAACTGCTAGTTTATCCGTATGTTTGATTTTGAGATGTCGAGAAAGGACTTTAAACAATTTAATTTCTACTAAATTTATTTCATAAAATGATGGTTTTAGTTTAATAATTGCAGAGTTCAAATTCAATTAGTGATGAAATTTATTTCAAAATGATACAGTTTAATAAAAAAAATCTGACCACTATGATTTTGGACACTTACATTTTACGCCACTATTATCGGGTAACGTCACCCGTTTGCCCTTTATGACAACCTTCATTCCCTTTGAAATAAATTAATAATAAATTTTTGCAATCATCAGGTGTTTTCGAGTTACCCGTTTTAATGATTTTTTTTCACTCCTTCAAGTGAAACTTTTGGATAATTTCTTTACTTTTTTATTAGTGTCAACAATTATTCTATTGTACTTAAATCCGAACTTCAAGTTACTCATTTCTAAAAGTGGATATTAATCACATGATGGTGATTGTCTCGTGCCTCAGAATGTGTCATCTGATGCCGCTAAATGCTTTTTGGATGGGGTTTCTTCATATGGGTTTGGTCAATTAAATTCCTTTAGAAAACATTTTGGAAGAATTTTGGATTTGATTTTTGTAACGGATGGATTGGATTGTTGTGTTTTGCGTTCGCATGATTACATTGTATCATCCAACTTTTATGTTGTCCATTAACTGTGCTACAAATAGGGCGCTTCCAACTGGAGGACTCTACGTTTTTGATTTCATGAATGCTGATTTTAACAAACTTGGGAATGAATTATCAATTGATTGGAATTGTTTGGAAGGCTATGCATTTTATTATGCATTGATTTTTTTTTACAATTTTATTTTTGAATGTTTTTTGGATATTATTCCCATGAAATGCGTAGTAATAAAATCAGCTGATTATCCTTGGTATGATGATGACCTGAGGGGCATTCGGAATCTTAGAAATAAAACATGGAGCTTATTTTCTAGGTCGGGTTGTGATCGTGTTCGGATGCATTATCATGATTTATGTTTAAAATTTAATAATCTTTCGAAGGACCGATATGGCGCATACATTTCCCGAATTGAATCTCGTATGAAAAATGATCCAAGGGGATTTTGGAAATACGTGAATGACAAGCGGAACGTTCGTGGTTATCCTGCTGAAATGCGATTTAATGATTCTATTGGTACTGATGCAGGGTCGATTGCTGGCCTGTTTGCTGATTTTTTCAGATCATCTTATGGGCTGGGTGATCAGGTTGTGGGTAAACTTAATATTGGAACCATTAAATCTTTTGATTATTTGAATGATATTAATTGGTATATCAGTGAAGATGATGTTCAAATTTCGATTGGAAAATGTACGGATGGATTGTCATCGGGGCCTGATGGTATTCCTTCGATTATTCTAAAAAAATGTGTTGGCGTTTTGGCGTTGCCTCTATCAATCCTTTTCAACAAATCACTTTTTTGTGGGGAATTTCCTGCCATGTAGAAGGCTTCCTACATTGTCCCGGTGTATAAAAGAGGTGGTAGGGGTGACATTGCAAATTATCGGCCGGTGGCAAGATTGTCTGTTATTCCAAAAATCTTTGAGGGTATTGTGACGAATGTTATTGCATTCAATGCGAAATCTATTATTTGTCCGGAACAACACGGTTTTATTAGTGGTAGATCAACGACGACCAATTTATTGGAATTTGTTACGTATTGTTTTGAACAGTTTAGTCAAAAATCCCAGATTGACTGCATATTTACTGATTTTACTAAGGCGTTTGACAGATTGTCGCACTCGATATTGCTATCAAAATTATCTGCAATTGGTTTTGGTATTGAATTCATCAAATGGGTGAAATCATATCTTACCGGACGTTCTTGTAGTGTGCCGTTTGGTAATGAACTGTCTGATTATTTTGGGGTCAAATCTGGTGTTCCACAGGGGAGTCATTTGGGTCCCATTTTATTTGTTTTATATGTCAATGATTTGCCATCTATTTTTAAATATTCTAAATGCAGCCTTTATGCTGATGACGTTAAAGTTTATAGGTCAATTGTTTCATTGAACGATAAAAATTTATTGCAATGTGATATTAATGCATTTTATGAATGGTGTCTTCATAATGGTATGCTTTTAAATGATGACAAGTGTAAAATAATGAATTTCTCACGCAAGAATTCTAAATTTATATCGTTAATGGTACTATTTTAAATAACATTGAAAAAACACTCGATCTTGGGATGTATATTGATAATAGGTTAAACTTTAAATTTCACCTTGACTATATTGTTAATCGGGCAAGTGTAGTAATGGGTTTCATTTATCGTGAGTCGCGTGAGTTCAATGATCCGTATTGTATCAAAGCGTTGTTTGTTGCACTTGTTCGTTCCATACTTAAGTATGCGTGTGTTGTCTGGTCTCCCTATTTCGCATGTGATGTTGATAGATTGGAGGCAATTCAGAAAAGATTCCTGCGATATGCATTGCGTACCCTTCCTTGGAATGATCCGGTTATACTTCCTCGCTATGAACATAGACTCAAACTTTTAAATATGCCAACATTACTAAAACATAGAGAATATATTGCTATATCGTTTATTTGTAATATTTTAAAGTTTGTTGTTGAATGTCCTTCTATACTGCATAGATTGAACATCGGGATTAATATTAGAAATCTTCGTGCTATTGAGTTTTTTTCAATTGGGGAATCATCATACCAATTATTGTCGATTTAGTACTTTAAATCTTTTATTGATGCATTATAATAAATATAGTGCACTTTGGTTTGATAATAATACTAATTGCATAGCCTCAAAACAACTTTTTATGGAACAACATAGATGCACTTATTGCCATAATTGTTGTTTTATTTTTTATTTTTTATCCTTTAATATTTTTATTTTGTGTTGCATATTTTTTTAGTGTTTTTTGACCGATAATTACTTTAAATTATTTGTTGTGTTTTACCACACTTGACGTATTATCATTTGCCCTTAATGTTAATTGATTTTTATTGGGGTTCAATAATGTTAATAACTGTATATTTTTGCATTAGTATTTAATGCTTTAATAAATAAATAAATAAATATAATATAATAGTCGATAGTCACTATTAATATATGAATGTTTTGTTGGGAGTTAATCAATGAAATGTGTTAACGCCTTTTACCGATATAATAATGGTTAGAGTATAGTATAGCGAACAAAATTATTTATAGTTATCCTAAAATTTACTTTATCAATTATGTTAATGTTATTTATTATTATCAATTATATATAGTAGAGCATTGGAGTTATTTAAACCAAAATGAAAAATATTTCATTGAAGAGGAATACTCAAGCCGACTATACCTCGACCTTAATCTAATTAAGATGATTTTATTTTTGACATATTGTAATAAATGGAGCTGAACTTATATATAAAAGAATGTAGAAAAGTTTTTATTTAATTCGGTGCGATATTATAAAAAAAAATATGTATAAAAACTTATCAATCTTTTGGTAATAATTTGATAAACACTTAAAAACACATACCTAAAGACAACTTAAAACATTTGAACAAATAGCTTCTTTATTTTTATATAAAATGATAAAGTTAAAGTATTTTTTTTTGTAATTAAAAAACAATAGACATATATTAATTGAAATAAAAAAATTAATTAAATATTTTGTACGCAAATAAAAGCAAAAAAATTAAAAATCAGGTCGTTGCATAAAATAGAATATGCGTCACGTATATATAGAAAATTTGTTTCTTTTTTTTGTAAATGATGATCGTGTGACCGCATTTCATTGAATATATTGTTTTAAAATTATATAAATTTGCAAATCTTTTATTTACGTATTCTGTGTAGTTCAAAGTTAAACAACGCACGATGGCGATTTGTATAATGATATACGTATTTATATTTATTTTCATTAGAATTTTAAATTGCACTCGACTAAATAATCAATCGATCGCAAAATACTAAATTTATACTAATTGTAATTTGTATAAATTATAAATGTGAAATGAAATGAATATAATTTGTTTTTGATGGATAAGATGATATTTGGTCTTTAAAAATGTATACAAATTTATATATTTTATATTATAACTGCTAATCATATTCCTTTATATAACAAATTAAAAATACTTTAACATTTTCTGGCCCGCATTCGTAATTAGATTAAAAATTTAATTCTTTAATTCCCATAATCAAGACCGTTTCTTTCTTTAATGCAAACGTTGCACTTGCTTCGAACGCTTCTTCCAGTCGGACGGTTTTTTAACAATCAGTTCCGTTTTTAATTCACTAACTTATAAATGTTATCCAGAGGACTAGGCCTAAAGGATATACTTCAACCAAAAAAAAAACCCTTTATGAACCTATAATTATGCGGGTGATGTGGAAATGACTATAATGTATGCTATATAGGGCTCAAATATTTAGACTATACATAGGACGTGAAAAATTAAAGGACCGTTATTTCCCATAAAAATGTATTACATAATTAAAAATTAACTATTATATAGAAAAATATTTATACATACATAGATTCTAATCTATATATGTTGCCATAAATCAATTTGATTATGCTAAATATATGCAGTTCATTTTCAGTTCCGGTTTTCGCGTAACTATATTAAAGTCATATAGATCTTTTTTTTTTCTTGTCGTGCCGTGTCGTATGCATGAATAAATTGTTTTAATCCTGGAAAAATTATATCTTCGCACTATACTAAATTATTATTATTATCTTATATTAAGAATATATATATATATATATATATATATAAAATACAATTGCGATTGATGGTATTTTTTTTTTTACAATTAATGTATCATATATAAAAACGAAAATCTATTTAGATTTATGTAATTTAATAAAAAAAAAAAAATTTGAATAAATGGTTTATTTATTTCCAACACAGTAAATGTAAATTTTACCCAAAACTTACATGCAAAAAAATAATCCAAGGTAACAATGGACAATGAATATTTTTTATAAATAAACAAACAAAAAAAAAGAATGTCAATGAATTAATTACATAACGCATATATTATAAAAGAAAGGTATATATATAGAATAATTCGATAAAACTTTAAATTATATTTAAATTCTATTTAGTTGTAATTGAAGTGTGTAACAAAAATAACGTATTTAGAATCACGTATAGACATTAAATAATACAAATATATTGAAATATAGTTAATTATCGAACGCACGGAACAATTTATATAAAAAAAATAATAATAATATAAATATGATATTAGCTAACGTAGACGAACAATATAAAAAGTATCCAGAATTGGATAAAGAGATAATAAAAAATTTACAAGAATGGTCCGTACAACATCCACAAATACCAAGAATTACAGGTACATTTTTTTTTATTTTATTTATTTATTAATTATTTTTGGATTTTGTGTACCCGCCACCATCAAGATCAATATATATCAATATATCGTATAAAAGAAAAGGATAATTCAATCATCATAGAAATATATTGCAGAAAATAATACATCGCAGAGACGTTTAATAAATTTGGATATTAGGTGGATTTAAATTTTCAAAAATGCGATGTGTCAAAAATGCGAAGTAACATAATTGAAATTAACTTAATTCCTATATTGCGAATTTTGCTATATATTTTGCATTTCTCATCAAATCTTCCACATATATAAAATCCAAAATTTGTATATCCGTTGGAAACGCGATTAGAAAAAGAATTGTTCGAATCAATCTATATTTGGGAAATCAAAAATATGACAAATCGTTAAACGTTTAAGTGTATCCGCAGTGAACAACAAGGGACCAATTCCCAGTTATGAATTCCCAGTTATGAATAGAAACGACCCAGTTATGTGTAAAAGTTTTTTGTTTTTATTGATTTTTTTTTTCGATAAATTTTGTAACGGATTCTTCACTTAATAACTCTGACATACATTTTTTCTTTTATAAACTAATATATTAATTATTAATTAAATTGTTCAATTATTTTTTTTTTTTACAGAATTAGAAGCAATCATATTTTTTCACATATCATATTATGATGAAGTATTGTGCAAAAAATTCATTGAAAATCATTATAAATTTCGATTTAGTTGTCCGGAAGTTTATAGAAAACGTGATATGTTTGGAAAAGATATGGAAAATGCAATGGAAACAATGTAATATTAATTATACAACTGTCTTATAAATCCATATATCTATATATATAGAATTTATTTTAATTTTATTATTTTGTTATTTTTTTAGAATGTTTGTTCCATTACCGGGTCAAACGAAAAAAGGATACAAAGCTTTTTATAGTAAATTTGTTGAAGGCTATTCAAGCAAATTCATATATATTGAAACTTTAAAATTGTATATATCTATCTATTATAATTTCTTTTAATTGTGTTTTATCCTCTAATTAATTTTACAAAAAAAAATTTTAAATTTTTTTATAGTTTTTCAATGGCAACGGAATTATGGTTAATTGAAGAGGGTTGTACAGAAGGTGATATAATGATTGTTGATATGGAACATTTTACAATTGGTCATTTAAGTCGTGTCGATATCAGTACATTAAAAAAATTGATGACAGTATTGCAGGTATATTATTATTATTATTATTACTATTATTATTATAGGTCGCTTCACGTCTTCGATACGAAATACTTTCGTAAAATTATTTTGCCTATTTTTTGACAGTTTGAATTTACTTATAAAGGGTTACGATGTGAACGCCATTTATTTTTATTAATTTTACTTCGTACATCATTTCACGCATATATGTGTACAAAAAAAAACGAAGCGTAAAATTAAACAAAAAAAAAAAAAAACCGGCCCACATTTACGAAGATTGCGTATTTTGAATTCTCTGCCAAAAAATAGGAAATTTACATTTACAAAGCTATTTCGCGTATCGAAAGTGTGAAAGCAACTTGATATATATTTATAGTTTCATAATCGCATTGATATTTAAATGTTGAAATTTGTTTTTTTGCGATAGGACACATTACCGATACGATTAAAAGAATTTCATTTTTTTAATGCATCTCCAATATTGGTACAATTATTAACGTTAATGAAACTTTTTATGAAAAAAAGTTTTACCGATGTATTACACATTCATTCAACTAAGGAATCCGTATATGATTTTTTACCAAAAGAAATGTTACCATATGAATGTGGTGGTACAGCTCCACGTAGAGAAGACATTCACCGTATGTATATAATATTAATATTATTATTATTATTATTATTATTATATTTATTATTATCTAGACATTTAAAAACAATTTCAATTACTTCAATTTGCAGTTAATTATTGTGAAAAATTAAAAAATAATGCCGCATATTTTTTGGTACACGAGAACAGAGAAAATGCTAAACGTATATTGGAACCCAAAACACCAAATGGACTTCTCATTAGAATTTTAACATGGCTTAGATTAATATAGGGGAGTTTTTCCGCGAAGACGATCTTCTATATATCAAACACGCAGAGACACACGCAGTGATGCGGCGATTGGATTGCGATGCGATGGTGCTGGTATATATATGCGAAAGGAAAATATATTCTTTAAAAAAAAATGTATATATCATATATATATATAAAAAAAAAAAAATTATATTTAAAAAAAAATTAATATATATATATTATAATATATATGTTATATATTTAAATGCCTGAAAAGTCAAAAGCAATAATAATTTATTATAGTTATTGTAAAAATAGATTGTAAAAAAAAAAAAAAATTATATGATGATTGTTTTTTTTTATATTTTACCATACCAACTAGAAATAAATTATGAAATTTCAGTTGTTTTGTTTTTATCGTATTTTAATGTCAACCACTAAAATTATTTTCAGAAATTGTTTACATTTGCCAAAAAAAAAAAAAAAAAAAATTTGTTTTGGTCAAACACAGATTAGATTATTATTATTATTATTATATACAGGGCCGCCACTGGCGCCATTGTGAAAGGGAAGCTGAAAACGATTAGACATATTTTAAATAATATAAAATTATTGAAACAAAAAACTACGGGCTGGGTATTTACAGAGACGAAAATTATAAGAGATTAAAAAAACGAACTGAGATCAATCGAACTCCGTTTATAAAAAAAAAAATCTTTTTTCATTAACAATAAGTCAGTTAATGTGGTAAAAAAGTTCGTTCATTCAACCAGAATCACAAATGAACTAACAAACAAATGGGGATTTAATGGCCCGCATTTAGAGATCATGTTTTAGTGCGCCACATTTTATAATTTGAGCCATGCGCATACAGTGCGCTAAAACGGACCTGATTATATAATAACAGCAATTAAATTTCAGAATAGTATTCATATATTCTGCTAATATATCTATTATTCATCTAATATATAGTGAGACAAGTTTTTCGTCTGATTATTTACATTATAAAAATGTGTAAACATTATAAAATAATTAATATTTCGGTTTGTGTAAATTAAAAAAAAAAACAATAAATATATCTGTCAGTTAACGCCGTCAATAATTTTCCTTTTAATTAATTAATTTTATAAACGTGCTTTAATAATGTAAAATATATATATAAAAAAATGTTTGTGTGTGTGTGTGTGTGTGTGTGATGCGTGTAATTAATATACATATAATAAATATTTATATTCTGATCTGATCCCAAACGATGTGTATATACGATTTAAAAAACTTTAAAAATATTATAATATATAGTATTTTTTTTAATTTTTTAATTATTATTTTTGTTTTTATAAAAAAAAAAAATAAATATTGATGAAAATATGTTTTTTTTTTTATTTTTACACGGAAATAGATCAATTCAAAGAGTGAACGCAGAACGAACGAGTAGTATAAATATAAGTGGAAACTTAAAAAGATGATTCAAATCATTTTGATGGGCGGTGTATTGTATATAAATAAATATAATATATATTTATATAAATACGTGTTTTTATATTAAAAATTAATTCATTAAACGCAATTTTATTGAATTGTGAAGTATATATTTCAAAAATTAATTAATATTGTTATTGTTTTTGTTGTGAATTTGGCATTATCGATTTAAAAAAAAAAAAGAAATTGTAATTATTTTACAATTAAATTTAAACATTTCATTATACATATATTAATTATTTGTTATATTTTTTTTTTTTTTTTTTGATATTATATTGTAGAATAAATAAAAACTAAACGAAAAATGGAAGTAATAAATAATTGTGCCACAGTTGAAGAACACTACAAAAAATATCCAAAAATTCAAAAATGTGTTGTGGAAAAATTACAAAAATGGATTCATAATGAACCACATTTACCAAATATAACCGGTACACTTTAGTATTTTTTAATATCTCTTTTTTTGTGTGTGATTAATTTGAAAATTTTTGGAAAAATCGTAACGAACAATTTTTTTCTCTATACTATATATATATATTATTATAGAAATGGAATCATTTATGTTTTTACATGCATGTTCGTATGATGAAGAAGCCGCTAAAAAACGTATGGATACATATTATACATTTCGTACGCATTGTCCTGAATTCTATTCAGATCGTAATGTTCTGGGAAAGGATTTAAAAACCGCAATGGAAATAATGTAATTTGGAATTGGATTTTTAAATATATTTTTTTGTTTTTTATAATTTAATTTTTTTTACATTTAATCTACATTTAATATATTTATTTAACTATGTGAAGAACTTTTGTACCATTACCGGGTTTAACGCCAAATGGTAATAAAGTAATGTACTTTCGATTCAACACCGAAGATCCATCAAAATTTGTTGTATCTCAAGCGATGAAATTGTAATGAAATTATACTTACATGTGAATTTACAAAAAAAAAAAAAAAAGAATCGTAATTGATTTTTAATTTTTTTAATAATAGATTGGCTATCTGTATGGAAAGTATTATTATGAAAGAAGGAATGCATAAGGGTTATATTATTTTGGTTGATATGAAAAATTATACAATTGGACATATTGCTAAATTAGAATTGTTAACCATTCGTAAATGTATGATTTACTTACAAGTATGTGATGATATTGATAAATAATTTTATTATTTAATTTATATTTATTCATCTATATTCTATATTCTATATATAGGAAGGACTTCCAGTACGTCTAAAGGGATTTCATTTTATCAATTCACCAAATTACATTGATAAACTTATGATTTTAATGCGTCCATTTATGAGAAAATCATTTGATGAAAATATGAAATTTCATGTTACACTTGAAGATGCCTATCAAATCGTACCACAGAAAATGTTTCCAAAAGATGATTTAGGTGGTGAAGCAAATACACGAGATCAATTAAAAAGTATGTTTATGAATTAAATCATTATATAATATATATTTCATTTGGGGTTTATAACAGATATTAAAAAAATAATATAATTTTTATTAAAAATTATAGAGGAATTTTATCATTATATTACCAAAAACAGTAAAGTATATTTGGAGGAAGAAGCAACCAGACGTGTTAATGAGAAAAGACGTCCATGTAAACCAAAATCAGCAATGGACTTATTTGGTGCGTGTGGTCTTTTATCGGATGTCGATCAAGGTGATGATGAAGAATCATATAAACCGACTGTTCCAAAAGGAACCGTACCATTCAAAATTGGTTTATAAATAAACGTGACCACTTACCGCGAGGGTTATATATTTATGTTTAAGTTTACACTATATTATTTAACTGGAACCAAAAGATTTATATATATTGTTTGAAATTATTAATAAATCTTATATTGCTTTAATGTTTATAATAAATTATCAAATCTGTAACAAAAATAAATAAACAAATATTCATTTTTATGACGATGGATGATAAAAGTCTGACTCTTCACCGTATATAGTGCTCGGTTTTTGATATATTCTTAATTGCGATATACGTTTTCAAGGGGATATTTTCTATTTATACAAGCGACTATTATAGTGATCTGCCGTTGATTTTCTTCAACAAAATGGAATCCTTTTATCCTCTCTGTTTTAGAACAAAATATTCCTAATAGAGATGAAAAATGAATTTGAACTATAATTAGAAAAATATAACTCATATAACATTTATTAAGTATTTTATTTGTTAATGCGCAAGAGCGCCGCTTAAACTATAATTGGATTAAATTTAACCCAAAACAGAGGATGAGTGTATTATAGATATACTACTTTAACCACTATAATATCGGGCACTTGCTATATTTTATCCTCGATAGCTCGATTTTGAGATGCCGAGAAAGGACTTTAAAAAATTATGGTTTAAAGTCCTTTCTGGGCATCTCAAAATCTATCATGTCCATAAAATAGCGCTTAAAATAGTATATAAAATTACTGAATTAGGAATATTTTAATGTAAAATGTTACGTTTTTGTTATATGGATAACACCTGATGATACACTCCCCGACCTGTTACAAAAACTATAAAAATATATTGTCGAACCCACACATACAATATTATAGATGTGATTTATTGCATAAATACTGTAAAATATATAATTAAAAAATTTTTGAATATACTTATTTTAAAACCGTTTGCATAAACTTATTCGATTAATTTAATCCCAAATATATTATTAATTGTGCTTATATTTTTTTTTTTTATAAAGCCTCTGATGACAAAGAAATTGAAAAGGTCGCATATCTCATAATCTGATATAAACATTTTATTTAATATGTTAAACAGATATATGTTTTACGAACCATTTGTTAAATTCTGAAGAAAAAAAAAAAACCAAAAGAAAAAATTAGTTTTTCAAATGATTAATAAAAACTTTTGTTCACACTCAAAACACACTATAATAAATCTTTATGATGCATAATTAATAAAACACACATCGTATAGCAAGTGTATAGATGAAATCGCGCGATATAACCAGAAAAATTAGACAAATTTACATATATATTGTGTAAAAAATATTTAGTAGTATTTTGTAAAATATATATATACTAAAATAATTTATTGTTTAATATTTGAAAGATTTATTAGATTTATATAGCTTTTCGGCATGGCATTTATAATTAAATCTATATATTAGGTTGTCGAAAAAGTATTGATAATTTTTATAAATAGATGTCATTATAATTGAATATTTCAAGTAGTACTAATCTGATCAGGTAACACTAACATATGTTCGAAAGATGACATTTCGTAGATAAAAAAAAAAAAATAAATTTGTTTAGTCATTTAAAAGTTGTAGTGCATTAAAGATGAGCGAAATTAGTGAAAAAATTCGATACATTTTACAATTTTATTATGAAAAAGGTGAAAATGCAACGCAGGCACATGAACAAATTTGTGCAGTTTACGGTGAAGAAACTTTATCAAAATTAACAGCCTATAGATGGTTTGCTCGATTTCGTTCCGGTCATTTTGATGTCAAAGATGCACCTCGTTCTGGTCGACCAATCACTGAAAAAGTCGATGAAATCATATCAAAAATTGAAGAAAATCGACACGTAAGCAGTCATGATATCGCTAAAGAACTAAACACCCATCACCAAACAGTTTTAAACCATTTGACAAAGGCTGGATACAAGAAAAAACTCGATGTTTGGGTACCACATGAATTAACACAAAACAATTTAATGAACCGAATTTCCATTTGCGAAACGCTGTTTAAAAGAAACGAAATCGAGTCACTTTTAAAGAGAATGATTACAGGTGATGAAAAATGGATCACATACGATAATAATGTACGAAAAAGATCGTGGTCCAAGAAGGGTGAAGCTCCTAAAACAGTAGCAAAACCGGGATTAACACCAAGAAAGGTAATGCTGTCTGTTTGGTGGGATTGGAAAGGAATCGTTCATTATGAATTACTAGCACCCGGTCAAACCATTGATTCCGATCTCTATTGTCAACAATTAACAAGATTGAAGCACGAGATTAAAAAAAAAACGTCCAGAATTAATCAATCGAAAGGGTGTTGTGTTACATCATGACAACACCAGACCACACACATGTTTGATGACTCGGCAGAAACTGAGAGAGTTTGGCTGGGAAGTTTTAATGCATCCACCATATAGCCCGGACCTTGCACCTTCAGATTATCATTTGTTCCGGTCTCTGCAGAACTCCCTTAATGGTTTAAAATTAAATTCCGCAGAGGACTGCAAAATGCACTTGGATCAGTTTTTTGCCCAGAAAACACAGAAGTTCTACAGTGATGGGATAATGTCTTTACCAGAAAAATGGTAAAGGGTCATCGATCAAAACGGTGCATATTTGGTTTAATAAAGTTCATTTGAAATATATAAAAAAAAAATCGTTTGAATTTTGTTTAAAAAAATTATCAATACTTTTTAGACAACCTAATATAATAATATATACAAGTTTTAAATTTCATCGTGTAGTTATTTGTTTTGTTGTACACTAGTATTGGGATGAAGAAAAATTATTTTCCATATATAGTACAGTCGGAGACAGCATAGACTCAATTTCATACCAATTCGCAGAGCCCCCGCATATCAATTGAATATTATCAATTTATGAAATTTTAATTTTAATACACTCATTTAAATATACATAATGACTAAAAAGACCTATTTTTTCTAGGTGTAGATAAACGACATTATATCTATATAATTATGTATGTAAACATGTTTAATGTAATTTTTTTAAGGTATTTTCGGTAAATTATTTGATAAAACATATATTTTAAATTGATTCCTATAAAGAAACATGTGTGTGTGTGTGTGTGAATGTATATTGTGTTTGTTGTGTGTCGTTTATATGGTAAAATCACTATCAAAATTTATTATCTTTTTTTTTTTGATAAAAACAATAACTATATATATTTATTTATTTTGCTTTTTTATTCTATAACATATTACTGTATTGTATAATAAAAAAAAATGTTAAGATATTAAATATATACGTATATCCGATGTTTATCTTTTTTATGTAAAATATGTGAAAGAACTTTATAAATAATAAATATATTATAGCGATAGGCTAAAGATACTTCTTACATTTCTAGCTATATGGCAGTCAACCTATCGAATCTATGAGCCTTGCTCTAGTAAGGTGAAAAGAGCCTTTATAGAAAACATTGAAGAATTACTTATTTTTTCAGGCCCCCTTTTAGAAATTGTTTTCGTATAATACATTCAAAATGCCCACTTTATTTTACAATAAAAATTTTTTATGAAAATGTTTTTTTTTGCTTATATCACGAAATATTTTTTGATTTTTTTTATGATAATAATTCGGTTAGTTTGATTGTGCTTTGAGAAACTCTCAAAATTTACGAATTAACAAAAAAAAAATCATCCCCGATAATTACAATTACAAATTACAATTCTTGGTAAATTTATAGACATGTTTTTAAACCAACAATGCAATGCGATAACAACACAATTATTTAAACTTAGATTTTACAAAACACGCATTTATATATACAAGGAATTCGTGTGCAAGTTAATATATTGATTTTATCATACAAAAAAAAAATGAAAAAAAAACATTGATAAATTGATAACATTAGAATTCAATATACATATGTGTATATCAATATATCACATCATAACATTTATAAATAATTGTGTGTTCAATCAATGTATATCTATATATAGAAATATCGGAACAAGTAACTTTAACACTATATTGAAAATTCATAAAGAGAAAAAAAAGTTGAACAATAAAAATGAAATACATTGAAGTTAGTGAATTATATAAAAATTTTCCCGATTTAAAAGAGGAAGATGCAAAAAAATTAATGGAATGGACAATAAAACAACCGCATTTACCAAATTTAAAAGGTATAATTAAAATTCATTATTTTGATCAATTTGATTGCGCGTTAACAATTGTATGTAAATGGTGATTTTTTAAAAGCTATAGGAAAATTTTTCAAAAAAAAACACATGAAATTCAGAAAAATGCATGAAATCTTTATTTGAATCGATAGTACGTTCCATATAATTTAATGTTTCAAAATTATTTCATGCAAATGTTGACCTTGAATGCGCCTCAAATGGTCCATCCGCTTAGTCCAATTTTGGCATACTCTTTCCAACATTTCGGCCGGTATCTCACGAATAAATTCTTCAATGTTGTCTTCCAATGGATCAATTGAAGCGGGCTTGTCTGTATAGAAATGAGCTTTAACATAGCCCCACAAAAAATAGTCTAAAGGCGTTAAATCGCACAATCTAGGCGGCCAATTGACCGGTCCCGAACGTGAAATAAAATGTTCACCAAACTCGCCTCTCAATAAGTCCATTGTTGCGCGTGCTGTGTGGCATGTGGTACCGTCTTATTGAAACCACATGTCATGCAAGTCAAGCTCTTACATTTTGGGCAAAAAAAAGTTGGATATCATCTCACAGTAGCGCTCACCATTCACAGTTACGTTACGATTCGCATCATCTTTGAAGAAGTACGGTCCAATGATGCCACCAGCCCATAAACCGCACAAAACTGTGACTTTTTCTGGATGCATTGGTTGCTCTTACAATGCTTCTGGCTGATATTCACTACAAAATCGACAATTCTGCTTATTTACGTACCCATTGAGCCAAAAATGAGCTTCGTCGCTGAACACAATTTTTCGGTAAAAAAGTGGATCTTCGGCCAACTTTCCAAGAGCCCATTCACCAAAAATTTTACGTTGCGGCGGGTCGTTCGGCTTCAATTCTTGCACCAGCTGTATTTTGAAAGGCATCACACCTAATTCCTTCCACAAAATTTTCCACGTTGTTGAGTAACAGATGCCCAATTGCTGCGAACGGCGACGAATCGATAATTGATGGTCATCATTAACACTGGCCGATACAGCAGCGATATTTTCTTCAGTTCGCACTCTATGTAATCGTCCAACAATGTAAATTTGGTGCGAAATTTAGTCACAATAGCCCGAATAGCCGCTTCAGTGGATCGTTTAAACTGATCATAAAATGGAAGAAGCGCGCGATGAAATTTCTTAACAGAGCACGCATTTTGATAATAAAATTCAATAATTTGCAAGCGTTGTTCGTTTGTAAGACGATTCATGGTTAAATTATAGTCCAAACTGAAGATGTTTGACAGTGAAACAAAACACGAAACGTCAGCTGTTTAAACCAGTGTTGCCAAAAAGATAATAGCTAAAAAATCACTCTTTATATTTCATATAAACTTCCCCTTTTTATATACATTTTTTTTTTGTATAAAGAACTAGAAATATTAATATTTTTACATGGATGCTATTATCGAATTGAATCGGCTAAAAATTGTATTGATTTATATCATACGGTACGTACACATAGTCCAGAATTTTTTGCAAATCGTAATGTTTTAACCGAATCCATACGAACAGCAATGTCTACATTGTAAGTTATAAAAA
Organism: Dilophus febrilis; assembly: GCA_958336335.1. Classification (NCBI taxonomy): domain Eukaryota; kingdom Metazoa; phylum Arthropoda; class Insecta; order Diptera; family Bibionidae; genus Dilophus; species Dilophus febrilis. Next base: position 28,253,294 of record OY284470.1, read on the forward strand.
ATTTGTTTTTAAATCAATTTGAAATAATAATATATAACACATCATTCAATAAGTTCGTATAGGATGACTAAGAAAAGAATAATTTTTAGGGAAAATTCGACTTTATTCATCATTCAAAGTGATCATTCGATTCATTCGAACGCTTCTCTAATATTTCAATGCATTTTTTTGTTGAACTATTTTTCTTTGTGTGAAAAAACAAAAGTTTCGAAAACAGCTTTATCATGCTGAAATGTTCATTCTAAATCGTGAATACACTTTCTTCTGCGATATTGTTAAGTTTTCATAGTTCAATCTATTCAACAATTTCAATTTAATTTATCGTTCAAAAACCATTTTGTGAATTTTTATATTTTCTTATTTTTTATATTTATATTTTCTGGAACAACTGTTGAATTTTGGTGACCAGCCAACAACGTTCAGCAACATCGGTGCTTGTTTGACCACTTTAAAATTAGCTAAGCACTACTCTTCGATTTGTCACAATGGAGAAGAGTCGTAATAACCATTTTAAAGAAATTACTTGAAATATATTTTTTAAATAAAAATCAATGCAACTGAACATAAGCAATTTAGATTTTTCCATTATTTGAACAATTCCAAAAAAAAAAATTTGCACCATCAATAAAACTCCTGTAACTTGTGAATTAAACGTCAGATTGTTGTAAAATTTTGGAACTTATATAGTTTGAAGGTTGATACTTTCCAAAAAATCATACGGATTTGCCAATAGCCAATAGCCAATAGTCTATATTTCATCCAATGAACTTATTGAGTGATGTGTTAATTTAAGTTAATAAAATATATTAATATTAATATTAATCCCATACCCATTTAATCCCATTTACCCATAAATGTAGTGTACTTTCACCATTACCTGGTCATACACAAGAAGGATACAAGTGTATGTATGTTAAAGTTCAAGATTCAAGAGTAGCCAATTTTAATTTTGCCGATGTTGTAAAATTGTAATAAATTTCCTATAGTTTTATAGTTTTTCCATACTAATAATTAAAAATATTAATTTATTTTATATAGAAGTGGATTTGTAACTGATATATGGATGATGGAAGAAGGAGTTGCAGATGGTCATATACTTATTATAAATATGGATGGATTCGTAATGGGACATATCGGTAAAATTGGAATAACACTTTTGAAAAAATTCTTAACCTATATGCAAGTAAGAAATTATATATTAAATTTTTTGTATACATTTAAATATTTAAATTTTGGATTAATATTAAAATAATTATGTATATATATGTATAGGATGCACTTCCAGTTCGTATAAAAGGATTTCATTTTATAAATACTGTTCCATTTATGGATACATTTTTAGGATTAATGCGTCCATTTATGAAGAAAAAATTATTAGATATTATGCAATTACATCAAACAATGGATACAGTTTATGAATTTATACCAAAAGAAATGTTACCGAATGAATGTGGAGGAAATGGTGGAACACATGCGGAACTACAAAGTAAGTTTTGATACGTATTGTCATTCCTATACATAAAATTAATTTTTTTTTTGTTTGTCAACCAATGAATCATATATATCAAGCAGAAAATATTTATATATATATATATATATGAAATAGATAACAAAAAACAATAATTTAATACAAATCATATAAATAATAAAATTTATAAAGTATTTAAAAACCCTTAATCTACCACAGCACACAAAATATATACGTATATAATTAAAAGTAACCTATATCATAAATATATAAGTATTTGTCTCCTGTATGTTGATTGTTACTGTACGTTACGTACATACACGTATATATATTTAATATAATAATAAAAGATATCTTTTCTATATATTTATCTTGTATATATAGTAAATTGTAATAAAATGTATCATAACAATTGTACAATTTAACTATATATGTTATATATACCAAACCGCAATTTATATTCTATTTGTTTTATAAGGTATCCTTTTGAGAACTCCTCTTTATCTAAATATATGTATTTATATAGAAATTCTATTCTTATATATATAGAAATATTTATATAATAATATATATTAGTATAAAAAGTACCTGGTCCGGTCCTAAAGAACGTTACAATCACACAAAAAAACCGGGCTCCGTTACATTTGGAGCGCTTCTAACCCATAAAAAAATTCCAGTTACATATGTTAAGGATGAATAATCAATTTTCTGTCTAATCGTGCTACGTCAAATAGATCATGTGGAAATGACTATAAAAATTTACGAGCTCTATAATATCAAATAAAACCGATCGCCAGAATGGTTAAGACCGACCCTGAAAAGTACACAAAAACAGCATATAGTAAATAAAATGCCATAATTTAAAATCGGAATTTTAATAAATTATTTATAATATACTTTTTATATGGAAAAAATAATTCAGGTAAAACATCATTTAATGAATTCTTCTTTAAAACAGTAATTTATTTATTTATATATGATTCGCATTTAAAATTGCCATATTCGACGACGACTATAGCAATAACACATTTAAATTAAATTTAAAATAAATAAATTACCCCTTTTTTTTGGCTTTTATCGCATACATATATCCTATTATATATTATTGTAATATATACCTCATCGCATATCCTACACACATTGTAATTTAAAAATAAAATTGTATCCTGCCGGAAAATGAAAAAAAAAATAAAGTAGCAGTTTCATAAAGTAATTTAGAGTTTTTAGGAAAATCATCATACTTCATTTATTTATTAAGTATATACGTACATAATTTTACCGCACGCGTTTAACCCGTGATGAGGAAAATAAAATATTTATTGTCTATATAAGTTTATTAATATTGTATTGTTATACAATAAAATGTAAATCATTGGCGGGGACGTGTCAAAAATTTATTACAGCCTGATATAAACATATTGGATATATATTTCTGAAAGGTACATGTCCGTAAAATTCTACTTAAATAAACAAAAATTGTTTTTCGAAACGAATTTTAAAAAAAAAAATTGTACTTTTTGGAATTATAATTACAACCCTTTAGAGATTTTCTCGAAATTTTCATTACCCCGACATCATTTTACAAAATTCAATCAATTTCTGATTTTTTATATACATCCATAATTTTGGAAATCGAATGTTAGTTAACATCACAATAAAATTTTATATTAAATTCATGAGAATTTACGTTATTATTATTAACTAAGAAATCACTTATAAGTATTATAGGATGCAAGTAAAACATCAAAAGGATTAAAATGGGCGTAATTGGAATTATGACCATCAATTTTAAAGAATTCAATTGATCGTAGACACCGAAAATTTAATTTAATTTGTTCAATAATGGTGAAAAATCGACAGTATTATTAATCAATCCATAAGTAAAAGATAAACCTATCAACTGTATATATGCTTTGCTCAAGCGTATAGGCATGTTTAATAGTGCCAATTTATTAGTGTAAAAGGGTAGCCAATCATTTGTATCAGACCAAAAAAGAGACCTTAGAGTGAATTTAAGAAAATCTTCTTTGGATTGATTCTAATCTGAATATAGCATTACCACACCGGACATATTCCAAAATGAAAAATGAAACGAACAAATGAAACGATTTCTTCCTCCGATGAGTCCTCAAAAATTTTCGCGAATAAATTATATATGGTCACAGATTTCGAACCCACAACATTATTGTATTCAATACGGCATGAGGAACGTTTAGCATTAATAAATTTCCAAAATTCACAAGGGTTTCTATTAATACATATTTAATTCGATACGAGAGACATGTGAACTATATTTTAAAATAGATAAATTATTGAATAGTTAATACATATATGTTGATATTCAACGAAATCTTGAGTACTTTTCGTACCGCAATATATGCTACCCATAATTTATTTCTTTTAGTGCGAATCTTATACGAAGTTCACTATGATACCATGATGGATGAGTGGAAGACATAGTTATAGGGAACATTTCAAAGGAATAAATTTACAAAAAACATTTGTATAACATATTATAAAATAAGATAACAGCAACGTCAACCACGTATAATTGAAGTGCCGGACCAATCCATTGAAGCCGGACCATCAGATCATTATTTAGGCCAATAAAATCCGAATGTCTAATAGTAAAATTCATACCCAGTTTCTATACAGGGGCTATACATATCTGACGATTATTCCAATAATTAAAATTTTGAAAGCAATGATAAATGCCTGAATTATATTTATTTATTTTTTTTTTTTTTGTTATTTCTCAATTTTTTTTTTAGAAAATATTTACGATAAAATTCTAGAGAATCCAGAATTTTTCTTAGAAGAAGAAAAAACACGTCGCATTAATGAACGTTTACGTCCGGGTAAACCAAAAAATGCTGGTGATATATTTGGTGTTGATGGTAATTTTAAAAAATTGGATATTGATTAATATTTATATGAAAATAGAAAAATTTTAACCAAATAAATTTAATTTATTACATAATTTTGTTTTTGTTATATGTGATTCTATCTGTTCAGATATTGAGTATATTGCGGAAACAAAATGAAATACATGAAATCTTTGTTTTTGGTTTTTGTTTTTCTATTATTTTTTTAAGTAAATTTCTAGTTTTCCTTTGCCGGCACCAGTCTAAAACTTTAAATTATCTATAAGACGCAGTAACCAATCATTGATTATATAAACCGCAGACAGTATATAGTAAACTACATGCGCTATATTACATTTTGGCTTCGGTTAATTAATTTTAATAGATGGGATATATTATGTATAGGAATTAATAATGCGGATTTTTTGGCTTGAAAATGGCATTTATTTGTATAACAAAATGTAAACGTTTGCCAATGGTTGTTTGGTCGACATTCAACGCCATTGCAAGTTCATGTTGCGTTCTACACGAATTTTCATCCAATAACGCTCGCAATTCTTCGTTTTCAAATTTTTTTGGCTGACCTGGTCGTTCTTTGTATTCCAAGTCAAAATCACTATTTCGGGAGCGTACAATCCATCGTTCACAAGTTGCTTGAGCTGGAGCATGTCCACCATAAGCTTCAACCAACAAACGATAACTTTCAGCAGTGGTTTTCTTCAAATTAAAGAAAGTTATTAAACTTCCCCGCAAAACAACTTTTTTAGTCATGTGTTTCGACATATTCGAAGCAAAAAAAAGCTTTGTTGTTTACACTTCAATGAAATGACATATACTGAAATTTATAGCCTAATGACAGACAAAAAAAAAGAAAATGGCCGCGGTGTGTTGCGATACAATCAACGCTAGTTGCGCCATCTGTTATCTAAATTCGCATTATTAATTCCTACACCTAATATTGGACAGTTGTATGCTTGGAAGTAAATTCTATATCACTTAATTTTTTGGTTTCGTTATGATGTTAAAAAGGTTTTGTAAAACCGAGTGATAATTCACTCCATTAAAAAATATATTTGCTATATTTATTATATGAATCACTGTACACATTTTATTTTCTATTGACTAAAGATTTTGTTTCAAAACAAATAACAATAATCTATACTATATTATAATATATATAAAACATTGGACGTTAGACGCGATAATAAAACAGTTTTTTTATATATGTTATGTATACGATTCAAATTAATATAAAAATAGTATATATATGAAATAAATCTCCAAATGAATTATGTATAAATATATATAAAAATATAATCGAAAAAAAAAACAAAAAATGTAAGACAAATATTACATTTTGTGTTATATATACATACACAAAAATATTATATAGAAATATTTTTAACCCCCATCAAAACAAAACATATGTTAAAATGTAAAATGATTGATTTTATTTAATTAAAAAAATAAATCAAAAAAAAAAAATAATATAAGTAGTGATGGTGGTACGGTGCTAAATAAGGTTCTATAATGAAATTCACGAGCTAACTGGCGCAGTTTGGGAAATATTTTTATATTAAAAAACTTCTTCTTAAGGATAAAAAATGTAATTAAAGGTGTTTTTCTTAAGTGTTTGAAGAATAAGCCTCATTATTATTAAGGACATAGATAAATAAATCTAGTAAAATTCGTATAAGAATAACACCCGGGAATCGAAATGGTTAAAATCCTCCTTGAATGATGACAGAAACATTACCTATATAGATTTGTTTAACGTGTATTGATGGTGTGATAAGACTCCTTACATTTATGATAGTTTCACCGGGAGTCTTTATATAAAGATTTAAGGTTTTTTTTTTTTTTTAACTAATTAAGAGATTTCGTTACGGGTTCACGATAATAGAATTCCAAGGTTTTACGGGTGCCAAGCAGATTCTGCCGTACAAATTCTCAAATATTTTGTTGATTATTTCGTGGTGATTCTAAAAAAATTCTATTAAAAAATTGTTTACAAATCTGTATTAAAATAAAAATAATGTTTTTGAAAACAATTTTTTCAATAATCTTTATAGAATTTTTAAACGTGTAAAATCCAATCGTTGGTTGTACGCGTGCGTAAATTAGAAGCGTTTAAGTTTATACACATTTGTTTTTAGGATCTCCGGAACGTGATCACTTAGCTTCCAACAATACTGCCAATTCGAGATAATCATTTTTTATTTAAACTTTAAAAGAGACTTTAGTTATAATTAATAATTACGCGGGTAGGGTTAGATATTTAATGCGCATTAAAACACATTTTACATAATAAATATAATAAAATGGTGTATGCACGCACACACATAAAAAAAGAATATAAAATATACAAATCTAAAAAACTTAAAAAGTCATAAAAAAAAAATGTTTTGCAAAGAAAAAAAAAACAAAATATAATAAATTTGTATAAGAATAGAATAATTTTTTAACTATTAAAAAAATCTAAAGGTATTTAATTAATTTATTATATTAAAAATTAGTAAACAAAAAAATAACATATCCATTATTATAGTGTTTTTTGTTTTTAATTTGGCAAATTATCAATACATTATAATATTATTATAATACATTAGGGATTTGATTTAATTTTCTATCGCGGTTTTGTTTGTAATATTACTGATATGACAAAACGATCGAGTGAATTCTTTACATTTTACATAATAAAGAAAAAAAAAACCGAATTAAAATAGTTTTTTATTTACTATTTTTGTTTTTTTTTTTTTTTTTTATAACCGATTGTATTTTATTTTTAACAATAAATGTTGTTTTTTTTTTGTAAATTATAATAAAATAAATAAATAAACTAAAAATAAACAATAATATAATAAAAAAATACGGTTTTATTATTATTTTTGTACGCAGATATTCATTTAAAAACTTAAAATACACCAAAATTCTAGTAAACAAAACATATTACATATATATCGTATTACTACTGATTGAATAAACTAACAAAATTAACCCAGTTTTTTTTTTGTTAACAATTTTATATATAATATTATAGTAATTTAATTTATTTAATATTATTTCTAACTCTGTGGTGTAAATGTTAATGTTAAAAATGTTAATGTTAATGTTAAAAATGCCTAAAATTCTAACGAAATTTTGGGGTCGTGGGTTCGAATCCTACTATATACTGAATGCATAAAATATGTTTAGTGTTTTCGGTTATTTTTCGAATCTGAATTTTAACACAGAGTTGTATTTTCCGCTTGCGTCGTACGGCGTACGGCTAATTACCGGTCGTACGGCTAATTACCGACACCGTAAAAGGCACAAATTAAGAAACTAACAACAGAAAGGCTGTTGTTTGTTGGACGCTAAAACCAGATTGTTGGTAGTATAGCGAAAAATTTATTTTTTTTAATATGATTTCTAAATACATTATTACGACAAAGATTTAAGGCCAACATTTAATCAGGAACTCAAGAGTTTGCCATCCTCAGATCAGCGACAAGTCATCAGTGCATAGACCTTATTGATTCCAATCCAAACTAACTATTTTAACTGAGGAGGTTCAATTAATATTTTCATATATTCTATAGTATTTAATCAAAATTGTTTTACCCATAATTAGATTTTGAATAAATCGAGAAAAAATGTGTTTGTTTTTTTAACCGCATCGATTAATAATCTTTCGCATTGTGATCATCTTTTATCTATTACATTGTAATATGAATCTTATAATCTATCCAAATACATTATTTTATGCGTATATTTCAAAATTGATAAATAATTTTATTATGCAAAAATATGATTTTTAGTTGTACGCCGAGACACACAGCTCTTGGTAATGTCATTTAATCTTACATAAACAATATAATAAATGTTTCTGAATGGAAAATGTATTTAATTAATAAAATACTTATATATACCATATATTATAATAACATTTTATCTATATAGATATAGATAAATATATATACAAAAACCCTTGAAACAGATGTGTTAGGGTATGATTTAATTTTTTTTTTTATTAAAAATATATATATGCGTATATATAAAAAATGTAAGCATATGATGATGATGTATCGAGATAAGGAGTAAAATAAAAAATTAAATGAAATATAATTTCGTACAATATTTAATTTGTTTTTTTTTTTTATTAAATATTGCACGTTTACAGAAAAATTAAGAAACCCAAAAAAAAAAAACCAAAACAAAACACACACACACACACTCTATACATATGTCTTTAATTACATTTTGGATATTCGTATTTCTATTGGATGTGTATATTTTAGTTATTGTCCAATATATAAGTAATTTACCCTAATTTCTTTATATAGATTTTTTAGTATGTTTTGAATATACATATAGATCCTAGGCGTGTAGTGAATAATGTTATCCCTATGCCAAAAAAAAAGCTTGTATTACGAATAACAGATGTATAATTAGTTAAAATTTTTCTAGAGAATCGATACGGTTTCTAAATTTTCAATAGTTCATGGAAGAAAATTTGAAAATCGCCCGAATGAATAAAAAAATAAAAACGATTTTCCATTCGGTGTCAGTGAAAATTCAAAAAAATATAATAGATTCTGTAGAAATTCGTACATTTAAATTTTTCGAATTTTTCGCATTTTTCACCTTTTTTTGTAAGATTATATAGATTCGATTATATAAATTGGGTTGGGTTCTAAGTACCCGAAATACTTGATCCCTTCGAGGTCTATTTTATGTTCATACATCCATTATTGGCCCTGGTCATAGGAACCCGACCAATTGAATGATGGGTACGGACATAACTTTCTCAGGCACATTGAATGTGCTCCGCAGTTTTCTCATCCATGTGGCACACCATTATCCTGGTATCATGAAAGTACTTCTGGGACTGCCGTGTAGCAGCAGTTTTGTTAATCTTGCCTTAAACACTGCATTAACCGAACCATAAAATGGTCTGGGTTGAATGTTTGAATGATTTGATGACTCTTTCTTGCGATTGGGTTTGCTCTTTCGTTGCTCTCCATTCCAGTATGTCCAAGTATCCACATTAATGTAACTTTGTTTACCTCTGACCCTGTATTCGCAGTATCCCTAGACAGCTTCGACTCTATTGCTCAGGAGTGGATGGCCATATAAGTGCCACTTTTATAACTGTCAGATAGTCTATAGTATATTATACTACTGTGTACAAATATGAGTAAGACTTTTCAATTTAAACTTCCTTGGTTTATCTATTTGGACAAATGCTTTTATTTTAACGTTGACATTGCGGTGACAAATGTTAGGTCAATTGGTTCATTGCTGTAGTAGTTACGTGTGTATATATGAACAAAGAAAAGTTGTTTATTCGATTTGTTTATTTTTTGATAATGTCTGAAATTATTCAACAAAGAAGTAGTATTAAATTTTGTGCGCGAAATGAAATATCGGCCCCCAAAACGTTCAGAATGGTGCAGAAGGCCTTTGGTGAGAAGTCGATGTCAAGAGCTAGCAAGTGTTCGATTGGCACAAATTATTCAAAGAAGGTCGTGAACGCGTTGAAGACGAACCACATCAAAGACGACCAAGAACCTCTACTGATGAGCTGCACGCCAACAAAATCAAAGAATTGGTGCTGCAAAATCGTTGATCGACTACTAGAGAGCTTGCTGCAATTGTTGGAATTTCAAATGGGTCAGTCAACACCATTTTGAAACACATTTTATGCCTGAAAAAAGTCAAATGTCTATTGGCACTCAATTCTTTCGCAAAACATCGTCGAATGGAAGTCTGTGAAACGATGCTTTCTGACCATCAGGATAATGAAAAGGACCACCGTATTCGCCAGATTTAACTCCGTGTGACTTTTGGCTATTCAGCAAACTCAAAATATTTGGGACACCATTTTGATTCCATTGAAGAGATAAAAGCCGAATCGAAGAGGGAACTGATGGCCATTCCGGAAGACGAGTATAAACAATGTTTTAAAAATTGGAAAAAGCGTTGGCATAGCTGCATTGCATCAGGTGGGGATCATTTTGAGAGTGATGATTTAGATTTAGAAGAATAAATAATGATTTCCAAAGTTATAAATAAAGTCTTACTCATATTTGTACACAGTAGTATATGTTTTTAGAAAACCGATTATATTCTTCTTTTAACAAATGGAGTTGGTTTTATGGATGCATCTTTTGTCTAATATAACCTACCATTTTGGGTATGTAAGGATCATATTTTTTTACGCGGCGCCTCTGACATATAGATATATTTATTTATTTTTTTTAAATTCATATATATAAAATAAATAACGTAAAATTATTATTTTAAATAATATGGTATGATTACACATCGATTTTTTGTTTGCGGTTATATCAGATCCCATAAGAAAGCAAGGGACCAACAACAAGCAATAATGTTTTGTCATTTGTTTGCTACTTAGGAAGAATTATGCAATTATAACTCTTTTAATTGATCTTATATATTCAAGTCTTATTATATTATATAGATTGATCGTAAATTACCAAATCGATTTGTATTTTCTTCTAATTTTATCTTAATACTTATTCAGTTAGTCTAAAATAAAAATAAAAATCTTATGTTATTTAAACACAATTCAAAATAAAAGAAAAAAAATTGGTTTTTAAATCGTATATTCTTATTTATTTATTTATTTATCCATTTTTCTTTTGGATGACGTCAAATAAACAAATTTTACACTTAAATTCAAGTATATTATCGCAAATTCTATTCATATATATAAATGGCTGTTAATTTTCGTAAACGCAATTTACTAGATATAGAGTGGTATATAGAATAATAATAAAATAAAACGACGAAACGAAAGTAAAATAAAAAAAACATTGTTATATGTATGTGTATATATTACCATTTACCACCAAAAACCATCCCTTATATATATATATAACAATTTTCTTTTTAAACGATATCTGATCGTATTTTTTCTTCATTATCTATATATTTGTTTTCTTATTCAATATATATATACATAACACGTTTGTCTATACTCTATATACTGATGCTATAAAAAACATTGTCAATAAATCAATTTAGTTATTATTATTATTACATACACTTTACTATGTGATGTGGTACAAATAAACTGACGGAATATATAATTATTAATTATTATATATGCGGTTGCTATAATATATAGAAAGCAACTAACTATATATTGAATAAATTTATAATACATCAATAATATCATGATAAAAATTGAAGTACAAACAAAACCAAATTGGAAACCAAAATTATATTTTATATGTTATCAATAAATATTCAATATACGTATAGGCTATATGGTTAAGGGATGTTTTAAATTTTAATTTAAAATGAATTTATTAAATTAATTTTAAAATTATAGTAAACCGTAATTTTCCTCTTAAATTTATAAATATAAATTTGACCACATTAACTTATTAGATATCACACACAGATATTATTTCAAATAACTGTTTTGTGTTTTACCGGTTATATTTGAATTTTCACACAGAGTTGGATATTTTCCCTTGCGGTGGTTGGTCGTACGTACAGGACTATAATTACCTTGACATCGTTAAAAGCAACAAATTATGAACCCAATAACAAAATATAAAGCTGTTGTCGGACAAAAACAAACCTCAGGTGGTGCAATTTTTTAACAATAAATACCAATTTAGAAAATTTGTGTAAATTTTAGTAATATCACGTTCATTTTCATTAAAAGTTTTCCTCTTAAATATATAGTTAATATAGAAATGATGAAGTTCACGCATCTTAAACTACTATATATATCTGAGATGTTATTCATTTCTTTTATGAAATTAATTAAAATTTATTCAATTAAACTCGCCATACTATTCATTAAATACCTTTCCATCAGCAGTCCCCATGATCGTGTTTAGATTCATCATTTTTCTCGGTTTAATTTTAGTATATGTCATAATTTTACCAACACAAAAATGCAAGATAACAATTTGGATGACATCTCTCTGCGTCTACATATAAGACGTGTTAAGATTATAAGATAACTGATGATTATAGTTGATAGGCTAAGCTAATATGAATAAAAAAAAAAGCAAAATCTTCAAATGATCTTGAATAAATAATATACATATTAATTTGAAATGATTGATTTGAAATGAAATTAATATCCATATTTTCATAAAATATCCATAAATATAAAAAATATATTCTCTAATTAAAACTATCATTTGTTTTATATGAATTTTAAATTTTATATAAATTATTGTACATATATAATTAAAACAATTGTTATAATGGTTATTTATTATTAATTAATTCAAATATCATGTTTTTATACATTAATTTTTTTTAAATTTCAAATTATTTTAATGGGCTCTATAACGGAAACGAACAAAATTACGTAATTACTCATTTCCGAGATGATTTTTGCCAACAAAATCCGAGACATAATCCCAATATTCAGTTTATTGTAGACATTTTTAATGTTTCAAAAGTTAATTTTCGCAGTGTAGACAAATGGCCCAAAAAAAACGAACGTTATCGGCTTAAAATATGATTTATATTTTTTTTTTGATGTGTCTCGCTTGATTCTTGATTGGTTTTATTTGCATTTTGCAATTCAAAATTGTATGCATGCAGATTATTTTTGTTTCTTTTGGACAACAAATGGATTGATTATTTATATTTTGGTGGATGGTTGGATTATTTTTTTGGATTTTTATTTTTTTGTTTGTTTGTAAATTGTAAATAAATCATTAAATTTTTTAATAATATAATAAAACATTAAAAAAAAATTAAATAAATGAAGTGAATGAGAATTATTAGCTGAAGTGATAATAATATTTTTAATCATTATGGAATTTGCCGAATTTATTACAACACCAAAATTAGATGGGGTTATTTTGAGAAGTCCCTTAAATCAGCAGGTTGATGGTACCCTATGTATAACTGGTCATCATCTAATATTAAGTTCTAGACAAGAAGGTGCTCAAGAATTATGGGTAAAAAAAAATTAAAATAACCCGGTTTTTTCGTAATAATAATCACATTCACATATTTATTATATATATATATATATATAGTTACTGCATCATTCAATTGATTGGATTGAGAAAAAACCAAATGTTATTAATAATCAATTAACTGGTGGCATAATCATATTAAAATGTAAAGATTTACGTATAATTTCATTGGAAATATTAACCGCACAAGAATATCTGAATGTTTGTCAATCAATTGAAAAACTATCGAATCTAAATGACATCCAATATTTATATCCATTTTTTTTTCGACCAATGTATAATATATTAGAAGATGGATATACAATATTTCGTCCGGAAATGGAATTTGCTAAATTGTTGACCACCGAAGATTGGCGTCTAACGCATTGCAATAAAGATTATTCTGTTTGTGCAACGTATGGTCCGGTATTGGTTGTACCAAAACAAATTACCGATGAACAAATAATACAATCGGCCGCGTTCCGGGACGGCGGACGATTTCCAATAATTAGTTATAAACATGAAAATGGGGTATGATGTGATTTAAGTTAATGTTATAGATGTTATATAGGCCACAAAAATTGTTAGTTGTTATATGATCATTATATTGGTTTTCTTACAGGCAATTTTATTGAGAAGTTCACAACCGGTAAGTGGAGGTGGTGGTGGTGGTGGTGGTGGTGGTGGTCAAAGTGTAAAAAGATGCCGTTCCGATGAAGCTATATTAAATATTGTACTTGGACAAAGTAAAAAAGGTTTTATTGTGGATACATGGGGTAAAGGTAAATCGAATAATGAAACCGGTCAACATTATACACAATGGCGTAAAGTAACAAGATCCATTGGTAATTTAACGTCGGCTGCCGGAATATTAGATTGTTTTGTAAAATTAGTAGAAGGTATAATTTAAGAATATACATAATACAATTAATATATTATTAATTAATTTATTTACACAGCATGTAATGACATAAATTGTAGTTCTGATAAATGGTTAACACGTTTAGACAATTCAAATTGGTTAACATTAGTATTAAATTCGTTGAATGCATCGTGCGTTGTTGCTCAATGTTTACATCAAGATGGTAGTCCAGTTCTTGTACACGGTGGTAAAGGTTTAGATTCAACATTAATTGTCACATCATTAGTACAAATTATATTAAATCCAGATTGTCGTACAGTTAGAGGGTATACCAAAAAAAAAAATCTTAATAATAAATATCAGAAAATTAATCATTTATATTAATAAAACATTTCAGATTACAGGCATTAATTGAACGAGAATGGATACAAGGTGGATTTCCATTTAGTACACGTCATAAAAATTCATGTTATACACCGTCGAATGCACGTACAAAAGATGCGGGTGCTACATTTGTATTATTTCTAGATTGTTGTTATCAATTGCATTCACAATTTCCATGTAGTTTTGAATTTAAAACAAATTTTCTAATAACGCTATTCGAACAAAGTTATTCCAGTCAATATGGTACATTTTTGGGTGATTCAGAATGTGAACGTGACCAGAATAATTTAACTAAAAATACAACAAGTTTATGGTCATACATAAATCGACCAGATATATTAAAATCAATATTAAATCCAATTTATGAACCAAATCAATCGGTTATTTGGCCATCAGTAGCACCGATTAGCTTAACATTATGGTCGGGTATGGAAAAAATGTTTTTTTTTTTTTTTTTGCAATGTTTGGTATTTATTCGAATTTTTATTTATTTTATGTAGATCTATATTTACGATGGGTTATTGATCAAAGTCATTCGAAAAATATAAGCAATCAAATACAAAATTTAATTACACACGAAAAAGAATTAAGAATCAAGGTAAATTAAACATTTAAAATTGTAATTTAATTTTGTTTAGTAATTTCTTATTTTATATTAATATGCCATCATATCTATCTATAAGGTTATGAAATTACGACGGCAAGCAATCGATTTAAATCAAGAACTAAACGAAATCATTAACAGTAGTAATGGCGAAATCAATGATTGAATTCAGAAAAAAAAAATTGTATGACCACCAAAAACATAGCACAAACAAATTTTTTTTTTATACATAAAATCCTACATAATCGTGTTTTTTTGTATTGGATTAATTAAAGATCATTGGATAATTGGAAAAAAACGTAAAAATGGTACATTCCATTATATTGAAAAAAAATAAATATATGACACGTTAATTAACACAATTCTATCAACAACTGAAGATTTAAAAAAAAAACAAAACCAAAATGTAAGTCAATTTGTGTTCTATATTCCTGATGGTATTATATTATTAATAATAATAATATATTATGCTGTTTAAATCCATTTTTTTTATAAGGGTATTTACTATTCAATTAAACAATTTTTTGTTTTTAAAATTTCTCTTATAACTTAAACAAAATAATAATAATAATTTTATTTTATAACTTCAATTATAATATCCTTTTAATAAATATTATATTTACTAAAAAAAAATATAAAACATAATTATCCTCTCTCTCTCTAAATATATATTAATTAACGATGATTATGACAATTTTTATCTAGAAAATATTTTGGGAGGAGGGAGATTTATATATATATTTAATTTTCTACCTAGTCAAGTGTAATTCTGTATCCTCTAAACTATATGCGGATACGAAATATATATATATGTGTGTGTATTAAGAACAAACAATTAGTTACAAAATTAAAATTAAAAATGAAACAGGTCCTTAATTTAATAAAATATTATAAATTTATATCTCTATATAATATTATTTTATCCTATCTTTTTGAAAATTTAAATATAAATGTTTTTTTTTTTTTTTCTATGCGTTCTATTCTTTGCCATTTTTTATTGTTAATTATTTGATTTGAAAGAAGAATAGATAGAAGATGAAGAAGAAGATAAAAAACATAACAATTACATTCAGCATTATGTTTAATTTAATTTTTAAATTTTAATAATATAATTATTAAAAAAAAAACAGATTTTTATTAACGCGCGATAAACTTTTCTTTTTTTATTTTATTTTATATTTATATTTAATATATATTTAATTTTTAATTTAAAAAACAATAAAATAAAAAATATTATATAAATAAAAAAAAAAATCAAAACACTATTTAAAAATGCAATATTTTTGTTAATCCATTCACTAACCTTATTTAAACCAAACTAATCGTTAAACTTTAAATTTATTTTGAAACGACCAGGTTTTTTATATGGAATGAGCCCGTTCGCAAAGAATTAAATTATTTTTATTGCGATTGGGAAAGGTATAAATTATTTAATTATATAGAATTATAATTTAATTTTCATTGGTGTATAACTCCTCAGATAATTTTTGTTTGTTTAACAATTAACCATTATATATTATAAAAGAAATCTCCACAAAAACTCTTATATAAAAATCCCATAACTTATTTAAACACTCTCGTATTTTTTGATCGCAAATACTGTCTTTCTATAAATTTAGATTTTTTATGCATGCATAACAAAATAATAAAGTAAAGGGAAGCGAAGATGCGATGGTTAAATTTTTTTACCTGTATCACTATATATAAACAAAAATTAAAAAAAAAAAACACATTTTAGCTTTATTTTATTTAAATATTTTTCTTTATTTCTTTGATTTTTGATTTTTGTATATTCATTATCATTTATACCATACCTTACCATCCGCGCGCACCTTCTTCTATCTACCATATATATGCATACATTTTATACATTATAGTTATATTTTGTTTGTGATCTTCTCGCTGCTCGCTATTCCCGCTTCAAAATGTGGTATAGATTTATTATTATGCGAGTTATAATATACCAGGTGCATGCTATATTATATTGATGCTATATATATATATATATATATATATATACAAATTTGATGGCAATCATTAATCTTATTCTTTTACTTATTCTTCTGTTATATGTAAGCAGGTGCTTTTAGTAAAGTGAATTATTAGTTATGGTTTTTGTGAGGAAACGAATTTTAAGGTATCTTATTTTTGTCGTTTTTTCACAAAATTTTCTTCAATTTGAACTTTATATAGAACTTTCTATTGTGAAAAAAATCAAATAAAAATATGCGGTTCCTTTTTCTTTCGCTCCCTCGGCTATATTGTCTTTTTCTTGGAAACTATATATTTACTTGCCGAGGATTTGGTTGAAATTTTCAACATAAGTATTTTTTATGTACAGCTGGTTAAGTTCGAAGAGGGATGATAATGATGTCAGACCATTTATTCTACCGCTCCTCCATATAGGAATTTAGAAATTTTCCGACTAAATTTTTCATTTCTTAATGAGTTTTGAACGATATATTTGTTTGAAATTTTCATACAAAACCAAGAGATGATTAGAGATATCTCGATCTGTTTCCATAACCAATAATTGACTAGAAATTTTGAATTTAGAGGTTTGATTAAAAATACACACACTTTTATATGGGCGACATTTTTTTGGAAATCATCCCTTCCAGGAGCTCGTCCATACCAATCCATTTAGTGAATTCACGTCCTTTTTAATTCATCGGCTTCTAATTATGCATATACTTCTTTATTTGTATCAAATGCAAAAAATATTACATTTCCGGAAATGTTTTCTGATCAAATTCCATCAATTATTGCTCCCATATAATAAATAAAAATAAATTTTTCGCTATACAACCAACAATCTGGTTTTAGCGTCCAACAACAGCCTTCTGTTATTAGTTACTTAATTTGTGGCTTTTACGGTGTCGGTAATTAGCCGTACGACCAACCGCAAGCGGAATATACAACTCTGTGTTAAAATTCAGATTCGAAAAATCGCTCCCATACCAATCTATAATGGATGATTATTATTAGATATCTCGGATTCGGATTCGACCGTCCAATAATCCGCGACTGTTTAATCCCAAAATTCATATCAAATTTGTGGTAATTGTATACAGATGGTATATGATCGTATACTGTTTTGATTGGTATAAATATAAAGTGTTAATATCCTTCGATGATTGTATATTATAGCCTATTGCAAAAAGGTGAACTATAACCAATCGTATTGTGGGAAATAAAATCGTGCGTTTGAAATTTAAATTCAATTTATTCAACATTTTCCTTTAAATCAATATCCTCTCTGACTATATAATGTCATAGGAAAAACATGAAAAATGGAAAAACTTTTATATCGGGGAATTTTTTTTCGAACCCATCCATATGAGTTCATCAATGAGCTCCCATATACAAATCCAATGGTGTTCTTGTGAATAAATTTGAATATATATTAATGTCGCACATCATTTTATATGAAAATTTTATTCGGAGTTATGATTAATAATGGTAAATTTTTTAATACCCATTATTTACCTTCCTGGCCGCACTGCAGTATTATTCGTACTTCCTGTTTCAGAGATGGTGAGCTGTGTTTGCCTGGCAGCGTTTTTGTTTTTATTTTTATTATTATTATATTATTGTAATAATTGAAACAAAAACAAAAAAAAATAAGTTAATAAATAAATTTAGTATATATATATATGCTCAAGTCACAACAAAAGGTGAATATAAAATACATAGAAAAAATTATTAAATTTACCACACAAAATAAGTTTTAAGAAGCAAAGCAATTGAATTTAATTTTTTTTTTTTTAATTTATTAAAACCTGATTATATATTCTTATTATACTATATATACTGTTGGATTTAATCGCAGTATAATTATTATATATATATATAGAAATGAGTTTTCTTCATTTATTCTATATATATATACATATATATTTATTTTAAATTGACCTGCTGATAGATAATTCATAAAAAAAAAATATAAATATATATAAAAAAAAAGTTTTAAATTTCCAATGTTTCTAGGCCCTAGTGTGTGTACGGAAGTAATTTATATAAAATTATGCTTTTAACAATTGAGATAGATATGGCTTAGTGCCTTATAATAAAATAACTTTTTACGGAAAATATAACTCTGTATTAAAATTCAGATTCGAAAAATAACCGAAAACCCGACCCCAAAATTTCGTTAAAATTTTTTGGGTTGGCATTTTTAACATTTACACCACAGAGTCATTAATTAAACCTTATAATAGTAATTTGTTAACCGATAAACTATAAAAATAAGTTGTAATAAAAATTTAAAAAAAGTTCATTAAGATCACGGAACCGCGTAGAGCTTTGAAAATGTACATATGTATAGTGAAAATTAGGTTAAAAAGCTCCCAAAATATAATGAAATAGTTTTATTTTAATGTTATTTTCTTCAAATTTTTGTACTTGGTGATGCCGTCCAACGGTAAATCCAAAACCCAATTTGCAGCGGGTGGTCACGAGTTCAAAACCACGACTGGATATGTTTTTCTTTGATAATTCTGATATTAATTCATGAACGGTTTTTTTTTAACGAAGGAATTAGAAATCTTTCATAAGACACCCTAAAAGGGTATATATTATATAGTGTCAGATTCTTACTGAATAAAACCCAACTCCCGTTTGTGGTATGATCGAATCAGACCCTTTTCGTACCTCATATATGCAACTCTCTATGATCCCATATAAAAACTCAGATTCGAAATTAACTGAAAAATATCAAACAATATTTTTTTGTCACTTCATAGTTAGGATTCGAACCCACGATCCTAAGATTTTGTAGGAGAATTTTGGGGTGGCAATTTTTATCTATATATCAGCGAGTTACACTTCATGAAATGTAAGTCACCCGCGCATTTATTCATTGCGGGATCAACTTAATTTGAATATCTTTTAATATTTATTTGTCGGAAGCATCAAAAGATTAACAAAGCACATATCAAACATACGCAAAATTATATATATGAAAGTATATATATAATATAAAAATCTCGGAACTATTGGAATATTATTTTCATTGCCTAAGGAATTTATGTCCATCATTCAATTGGCTTAAGGTTCATGCGAGCGGAGCCAATAATGAATGCATGAATATGGAATAGATATTGAGGGTGCCTATAACACCATATTTGACCTCGAGGAGTCAAGTCTTTCACGGGGACTTATTGCAGAACCCAATTTAATTTATATAATCTAATCTATATATTTTCGGTTATTTCATGATGGGATGTTTGTGAAATTATAAACATCAGGCAGCGAAATTTCGGAGTAATTTAAAAAAAAAAAATATGTTAGTAATTTTATTTATTATATATAAAGAGTGATTTTTTAGCTATTGTCTTTTTGGCAACACTGGTTTAAACAGCTGACGTTTCGTGTTTTGTTTCACTGTCAAACATCTTCAGTTTGGTCTGTTATTTTAACCATGAATCGTCTTACAAACGAACAACCTTTGCAAATTATTGAATTTTATTATCAAAATGCGTGCTCTGTTAAGAAAGTTCATCGCGCGCTTCTTCCATTTCATGGTCAGTTTAATCGAGCCACTGAAGCGGCTATTCGGGCTATTGTGACTAAATTTCGCACCAAATTTACATTGTTGTACATTAAACCACCAACACGCTTACGTATAGTGTGAACTGAAGAAAATATCGCAGCTGTATCGGCCAGTGTTAATGATGACCATCAATTATCGATTCATCGCCGTTCGCAGCAATTGGGCCTATGTTACTCAACAACGCGGAAAATTTTGCGGAAGGATTTAGGTGTGTGATGCCTTTCAAAATACAGCTGGTGCAAGAATTGAAGCCGTTCGTTCGACCTACCGCAACGTAAAATTTTTGGTGAATGGGATCTTGGAAAGTGGGCCGAAGATCCACTTTTTTACCGAAAAATTGTGTTCAGCGACGAAGCTCATTTTTGGCTCAATGGGTACGTAAATAAGCAGAATTGTCGATTTTGGAGTGAATATCAGCCAGAAGCATTGCAAGACCTACCAATGCATCCAGAAAAAGTCACAGTTTGGTGCGGTTTATGGGCTGGTGGCATCATTGGACCGTACTTCTTCAATGATGATGCGAATCGTAACGTAACTTTGAATGGTGAGCGCTACCGTGAGATGATATCCAACTTTGTTTTTGCCCAAGCAAGAGCTTGACTTGCATGGCATGTGGTTTCAACGGTGACACATGCCACACAGTACGCACAACAATGGACTTATTGAGAGGCTAGTTCGGTGAACATTTTATTTCACGTTCGGGACCGGTCAATTGGCCGCCAATTTGAAAAACTTTCCTATAGCTTTTAAAAAATCACCCTTTATAACATTGGGTCAATTTTGCTACGCTCGCAACAAGTACGATGGTTCAACAACGTTTGAATTTATATAATTTTAATTTCCAAAAATTTTCATTTATTTGTTGCATTATTCTTCCTTCAAACACACATTAAAAAGGTAATCGAGCATTTATTTCTATATATAAAAAAAAAATGTTTACCTACTTCTTTGTAAAAAAAAAAAACTATATTCTGACCTTTTTTTTTTTTTTTATTTTGTATTTTGCTGTCTTTAGCAGCATATTCTTATTATTATTATTATTATATGCAGTATATAATATATATAAAGTTTTGTGTGAATAATTTTTCTTAAGATATATAAAAAAAAAAAGAAAAGACGTTGTGCAGAGCTTCATAATATAAAGTTATAAAGTATATATAGAGATATATAAAACCTGTATGTATATAAAGAAGAATAACAAAAATAAAAAGAAAAAAAAAAGAAAATAGATAAAAAAAAAATATATCGCGCGATGCGACTATTTCAAACAAAGGATATATTTTATATTAGAGAAATTTTTAGTTTGTATTTAAAAATCTTTATATATTTTATTTAAGACATGTTTTTTTTTTTTTTTTGATAGGAAACTGCGCGGGTACTTAATTATTATTATTACAAATACTTATTGCAATGCACCCACGTGTAAATATATTAATAATATATATAAAATAGCTTTACAAAGTCAAATATTAATAGATTGCAATTTTTTTATAGCGTTTATAAACTATATGTTTTTTAAAAAAAAAAAGGTAAATTAATTCGCTTTATCCTTATTATTATTATTATTATATTTCGCGATTCTTCCGGTTCCGATGATTTCTTGCGATGAAATTCATATTTTTAATACAAATTTTATATTGAAATTTTGCAAAAAAAAAATTTACCCTTATGGGAAAGCATCGCATATAATATTAATAATGATATAAAATAAATATGCTTCTTAGTATCGATCCTCCACAATTTTATATTTCGATTGGATACACGTTGATCATTTAACTTAATCATCTGCTTTGAAGGAAACTATATAATCCCATACGTTGAAATTTATATTCAACTCTTCCTTGTTATATTAAAATTTATAACGGTTCATTAATCCGCTATTATTATAACTCTAAATTACCAATTATTAAAAATTACCTGCATTATTATATAAACATATTAAATTACATTTAAATTTTGTCTAAAAAAATTACCTTTATTTGTATATATTTTTATAATTATATAATAACAATAATATATAATTATAATGGAAAACAAAACGCTTTGGATGAGTGTGGATCTAGTCATGAATAAATTATACAATTATTATATTTACATAACACATGAAACTAAATTCACAATCATCTCAAGTGATTTGCTTATATATAAATCATATATTTTTGATATGATGTGTGTTTTAAAATGTAAAAGAAAAGTTCGGGAAACTTTTACATATTTAAAAAAAAAAAAAAACCTTTCTTTTATAAAATACAAAAAAATATTCTAATTAATTAACTGTGTATTGCGATACAGTATTTTTATTTTTATTTAATTAAACCGTAATAAAATTAATTTAATTATCTTTATAGAAATTATACTATATAAATTTTAATTATTTAAATATAATTTATATTTAAAACACAAATAAATTCACAAATTTAAATTAATAAAACAAATATAATTACATCCGCGTGTAGATTAAAAAAAAATAAATAAACCGTAATATTTCGTTGCGTTTTCGATAAACTTAAATATATTCGAATTGTTAAGTAGTGTTAACTGCTGAAAAAATTTTCACTATATATCGATATCTAGTCTTTGTCTAGCAGCAAAAAGTTTTTTTTTGCCTGTTTTCTTCTCTACAGAAATCTTCATTTATTTATTATTGTTAATATAATAATCTTAAATTCTATATATACGATTTGTCTATACCCGAGAAGGAAAAAAAAAATAACAAAAATATTAAATTGTAAGATCGTACAAAAAAAAATCTCTATGGATCAATAAAAAAAAAAAAGAACTATAGTGTTTTATAAATACAACTAAATAAAGCACTATACTAACTAAAACTAAACGCTAATATACTTAATATACTATATAAAATATACAATCGTGGATGTGGTGACCACACGATCGAGAATTTTTTTTTTTTTTTGTGTTTTTAATGGAAATAATTAAGGGGAAGGGATAATTTCTCTGGTTGGTTTTTATTTTTTCTTTTATTATTCTTACCGGTTTTTGTTCGCTTTTTTTTTTTTTTTTTTGTTGTTCTTCATCATTTATTCATCATTCTATTCTATTAAAAAAAAAAACCAGAATTTTTTTTAAAGTATAGAACTATGTATATATATTTAGAATAACTATATAGTATAGTAGTGGTACTATAATACACCATCGTTATATATGTATAGAAAATAAACGAAAAACATTAATATAAAATCCAGAAGTTTAATTGCAACAATTTGATAAAATTCTTCTTTTGATATTTTTTTTTTCAAATAAACAAGTTTCCTGAAAGTTATCAAAAACAACAATATAACAATTTATATATTCTTCGGCAGGTAAACGCGCGGTCCATAAAATAAATACACCAATATTTAGACTATAATATTATTATTCATTTTTTATATACAATAATATGCCATCGCCCATCAATTCCGGGAGCGTTGCAAGGTTCACAAATTTGGTTTTTGTACGTGATAAAGACAAATTGGTTAATAAAACACTGGGGAACGTTTTTACTTGATGGATAATGGAAAGGAAGTATAATCCTTTTAATAAGGATATTAAAAAAAATAATTAATTACATTTTTAACAGTAAAAGCGTAGAAATACGATAACATAATTTGAAATGGAATATTCATTTTGGCGTATATTCATTTTTAGCAAAGACCCATTTGTGTACCTTGCAACCTGTACTATGCGAAGAAATACGATAACATAATTTGAAATGGAATATTCATTTTGGCGTATATTCATTTTTAGCAAAGACCCATTTGTGTACCTTGCAACCTGTACTCGCAAATTCAAATTAGAGAATGGTATGTGATGAACCGTACTCGATATTTTGGTAAAAAAAATATTATCTTCGTTTTTTTTTTTGGTTTAGCAAAATAGAAACCAATTTTTGTATCTAATAATATCTATCTATTCAAATATTCGATATTTTTAATGGTAAAACCCGATAAATGTTATTTTTTATCGTTTAGCAAAATAACAACCAACCATTTTTTTTTTTATCTCAAACTAGATAAATATTACGTTGTCGAAAAAGTATTGATAATTTTTATAAATAGATGTCATTATAATTGAATATTTCAAGTAGTACTAATCTGATCAGGTAACACTAACATATGTTCGAAATACGACATTTCGTAGATAAAAAAAAAAAAAAAATTAAATTTGTTTAGTCATTTAAAAGTTGTAGTGCATTAAAGATGAGCGAAATTAGTGAAAAAATTCGATACATTTTACAATTTTATTATGAAAAAGGTGAAAATGCAACGCAGGCACATGAACAAATTTGTGCAGTTTACGGTGAAGGAACTTTATCAAAATTAACAGCCTATAGATGGTTTGCTCGATTTCGTTCCGGTAATTTTGATGTCAAAGATGATTTCCGATTTCATATGATTTCTCAGATGATCAGATGATTTCAAAAGAAAATTTCGATTTGCGAAACGCTGTTTAAAAAGAACGAAATCGAGTCATTTTTAAAGCGAATGATTACAGGTGATGAAAAATGGATCACATACGATAATAATGTACGAAAAAGATCGTGGTTCAAGAAGGGTGAAGCTCCTAAAACAGTAGCAAAACCTGGATTAACACCAAGAAAGGTAATGCTGTCTGTTTGGTGGGATTGGAAAGGAATCGTTCATTATGAATTACTGTCAACTATTAACAAGATTGAAGCACGAGATTAAAAAAAAACGTCCAGAATTAATCAATCGAAAGGGTGTTGTGTTCCATCATGACAACTCCAGACCACACACATCTTTGATGACTCGGCAGAAACTGCGAGAGAGTTTGGCTGGGAAGTTTTAATGCATCCACCATATAGCCCGGACCTTGCACCTTCATATTATCATTTGTTCCGGTTTCTGCAGAACTCCCTTAATGGTTTAAAATTAAATTCCGCAGAGGACTGCAAAATGCACTTGGATCAGTTTTTTGCCCAGAAAACACAGAAGTTCTACAGTGATGGGATAATGTCTTTACCAGAAAAATGGCAAGGGGTCATCGATCAAAACGGCGCATATTTGGTTTAATAAAGTTCATTTGAAATATATAAAAAAATCGTTTGAATTTTGTAAAAAAAATTACCAATACTTTTTAGACAACCCAATACATTAAATCCATGGTAAATCCGGAATTTTTTCGATAGTTTATCAATTAGTTTAGGGAAATTTTAATAATTTTGGGTATAATTAAAAGTATTTAATAAAAATAAAACAATTTATTAAAAGTAAAATAAATCAATTTCATTTTAATTTCTTTTTTTAAAAATCATCATCTAATGTTAAATAAAAAACACCATATAAATGTATAATGAATCTTTGAGATACTCCTCACAATTTCGTACTCTTATAAAGGGAATGAAAAATTAACCATTCGTATATTGTATGATCTTTTGGTTCATTTGTTAGCGAAGCCAGCCGTTCTGGGGAAAATTATTAACGATTATATTTTGCTGCACAGCAAGTGATCACATGAAAATCGTCATCGCATCAACAATATTGTGGTGTGTGTTTGAAATTCAAATTTGTGGTATATTTCCTCATAGGAGAATTAAAAAAAAAAAAACAGTTAAAAGTTAAATTTTTATTTTAATAATTTAAATATATATTTTATTTTAAAATCTATGAAATAAAACCCTATTTTTATTATGGTAAACCCAAAAACACTTTAAATGTATTTAAATATATTAAAATTAATTTTTGATACTGCAATAAACTCGAAATTATAAAAGTGTATGAAAAATAACCATTTATATATTACATTCGATTATATGGTCTAGTTGGTAGGAATGCCAGTTAATTATTGATGAAGACTTTCATATGAAAATCATTTGGTGTGACAATACACCAAATGATTTTCATATGAAAGTCTTCATCATTTTGGTGACAATATACACCAAATGATTTTCATATGAAAGTCTTCATCATTTGAACAATAAGTGTGTGCCGGGGCAGTGAGGGTAATTCAAATGCCATAGGAGGATATGTGTTAGAAATAAACTGAAACGAAAATATGGGAAAATTTAAATTTTTGCTTTTTTTTTTTTTTGCTAAATTTTGTGATCAGAAAAATACAAGAGTCAACTCTTGTAAAAAAAAAAATTTTGTTCATGTCGTCCTAGCGATCCCAAATCGCACCCGGTGGTAGAAGACACAAAATCAGCTACATTTTCCATAATTGTGAAATTTTGCATATGGTCCAGCACCTGCACCTTTAAAAATCACGTTTTTCCCATTTTCAAACCCCCATAACTTTTGATTTTCTTTTGGAAAATTTTTAGGCGTCTCGATGAATCGATGGGCAATTTAATTACCTTTCGATTGAAATTAGTCCCGTTATTATATTCCTAAGGCGCAAAACACAATGATACGTTCAATCGCATGCTGTTGCGTGCGTTTATGCATGTAAAAATCAACTGCACACAATGAAAGCGTTTTTCGTTTTTCTTGAATTGCATTTATTAATAGTTCATCATCAATTTCCATTTTTCCGGATTCCATATTAAAATAGTTAATAATTTTTTTATGTTATATATATATACTTAACTATTATAAAAATTTTTTTATGAATTTTTTGTTTTATAAAAATATTCACGATAACAAACCGATATAAACAATAATCATAACCTCAAAACCGCGGCTGATCGCAACAAAAAGTTAAAATTTGGCAAATTTTTTGATACGCTGCATCGCGTGCGTTTTATTCTGTGCTGATTCGTTTAATACCGTGTAGTTGAATTTTACGCACGCAACAGCACGTGATTGCACGCATCATTCTGTTTGGCCCCTAATGGTTTGGGCCAGGAGGCTGGAATTAAATTTCGGTAATCCCAAGTATAGACTCCCATTCCGTGAATTATTTCAATAGGAAAAAGTTGCTTCATTTTAAAATGCCATTAGTACCATTAGAAAGGAGAAAGATTGCGATCTTTGAAATAAAATTGGTCCGCCTAATTGATCCGATGAAAATTGTGGATTTTCCTTTAACATCGAAAAACATCGATTTTCCGTTCCGTTCCGTTAGTGTTCCCAATAATAACTTATGATTCCCAGATGATTCAGCAGTCATAATAGAGGATATGAGACATCTTTTACAATTACCTCGGATATTATATCTCTATTCGTTTCGGTACAGTGATGACTTTAAAGTTGACTCTGCATGAAAATTCCGAAAATTTTCATTTTACTTTACCGGGCGTATTTCTAATGGAATCAAACAGTTGTAGAACAAAAAGTTTGTATATTTAACATCTCCAACACATACCCGAAGGCCAGATCTTTATCTAGAAAAAAACCAAATTTCACGATTTTTCAACTTTTTTTAATTTTTTTTAAAAACTTTTGCCAGTGGATTTATTGATCAAAAACGAACATTTTTTTTACCTCTACGTCACATCTCAATTGTCATTAGTTCGACCGGAAAAGTGAAAAACAATTAAATTAACTTTATCCTTTAAATATTAAATTTGTGATTCTAAGTTTATCCTTTAAATTTGATATTTTTCCATAATAACGCTCTTTTGTAAAACCAAAAATATTATGTCATCCAAAAGAAGTTTTTGTCGCATCAAACAGAATTCAACACAAGAAATTCTGGTTTATTATTTTACAGGAAAATTTGGCTGAAGTACAGTTTAGCGGCCCTTGAGCTAGGACCTTGGGGATACCTGCAAACGAAATCCTATGTTGCACCGACAAAGATAGGGAGGGGGGGGGGTCAAAGTTTGGTTATTTAATAGAAAATCCTGATTTGTGACGCAACCTGACGGGCGATTTTCAAAAGTAGATATTCAAAATAAAGGTATTTTTATTATCTTTCATTTAAAACAACCCCGGAATAAATCGGATATAGGAGTCAGGGGGTGGGAAAATGTGGTTTTGGTTTTTTACATTTTTGGAGGTGGAACCGGTCTGTAAATGAATTTTAAATGGGGTTAAATGAATTTTCCCAGCGGCAAATTAAAGCTAAATGTAAGATGCAACCAACCCTCTTGGTGCATTAACCCATATATGGCAAACACCGTGACTCGTTTCGTATCAAACATGTTATATGTTTATCATTAAAAAGCAGTCCCCCAGGAGTCAGGAGTTATATGTATAAATGGGGTTTTTTTTATATGTAATCTCACATAGACCTATTACATGAGTTTTCAATAACGTGCTATTTCTTCTATATTCATTTTAAATATGAATTAATGTCAGCGTTTGAAAATATGTACTACTAGAAATTTTCCTTTTAAAAAAGTACGAATTAAAATGTTGCACCATCAAAAATCAAACCATTACCAACAAGTAAACCAATAGCAGCTGGCAGGTTGTATAAGCCGTTACACCAGAAGATGATAAACCAGAATAAATAGTAAAAGGTTTTTCAATACCCATGCAATAGAGCTATGTGAGATAACATTTAAAAAAAATTCACAAAACGCACACAACTTGTGTGATGTGGAAAGTGCTTGCAATATAGCAAATCACACGTTTGATGCGAAACGACTCACGTATATGCCACATATGGTTTAATGAACAAGTGGGCTGGTTACATCTTACTTTTAGCTTTAATTTGCCGTTTGGAAAATTCAGTTAACCCTTTGCAGACCGGTTCCACCTAAAAAAATGTAAAAAACCACATTTTCCCACCCCCTGACCCCTATATACCTCCGATTTATTCCGGGGTTGTTTTAAATGAAAGACAATGAAAATACCTTTATTGAATATGTACTTTTGAAAATCGCCCGTCAGGTTGCGTCACAAATCAGGATTTTCTTAAAAAATAACCAAACTTTGACCGCCCCTATCTCCGGAAGGGGGGTGACCGCCAAAAAATTATAACGGTTATTTTGTCTGTGCAACATAGGCATTCGATTGCAGGTATCCCCAATGTCCTAGCTCAAGGTCCGCTAAACTGTATATTCGCCGAAAATTTTTCTAATGATTAACTTAACGATATAAAACCAAAAAAAAAAACTCTATTTTTTTTTAGGAAAACTTTCTTTTAATTTATATTTAATATTCTGTTTTTTTTTTTTTTGTTTTTTTTTTTTTGTTGTTTTCATTATTTTTTTTTTGTTTTATTTCAGTATTAGATTTTTATTCTATTAATAATATATATATTTTACAAACAATAAGATTTGTATTTCACCTTATTTCATAAAATAAAATAAAAAAAGAAAAAAAATTAACATAAAAATTCATATTATTATTAATATTATACAAAATATATAAAAAAAAAAAAAGAAATAAATCACTGAAAAATAGTGATTTAATAAAATTAAAAAATAAAATATCCTATATTATTTAATTTATAAAATAAAAATCTTAAATTTTTTTTTTTACAAAATAAATGTTAAATAAAAAAAACGAACGAACGAACATTACTATAAATATATATTATTTAATTCAAAATTACTTTTAATAAAAAAAAAAAAAATTATTATATTTATATTTAAAACAATACAAAATAAAATTAAAAAAAAATAAAATAAATATTAGATATATTCTAAATATATATAGTTTTATTATTTAATAATTTTTATTTTATTTTTTTTTTTTTTTGAAAACTAAGTTTTCATAAAAGTGTGTGCATTTTTTAAATTTTATTTAATAATAATTTTAAGAATTATAAGAATTAAGAATCATTTTTCGTTTTTATTTTTAAATTATATATAGTTATTATTATTATTATTAATTTTTATTCATTTAATTAATTCCTTATTAAAATATTTCGAGAAATGTGGTTTAAGTCTTAACTCTTTATTTATTTGTTTTTTGTTTTTTTTTGTTTTCACTAATAATATACTTAAGAAAATTAAAAGAAAATTAAAATTGCCCTAAATAATAATAAATTAGTATTTTTAATTTTTCGTTTTTGTTTTGTTTTTTTCCAATATTTTATTTTTATTCTTTTAATTATTGCTTTCATAATTATTGTAATAGAAAAAATTTCCAATGGAAGGCATAATATTTATTTATTACCCTTGAATATAATAATAAAAAAAAAAAAAAAAAATATATAAATTTTTTTTTAAATTAAACATATATTTTATATTTAATTTAAAAAAAATAAAAATGAAAAATTATTTATTATAGGAATGTAATCAAACACACATCAAAAAAAAAATTAAAATAATTTTGCCATATTTTTTTCGGTTTATTTTTGTTTTTCGTCGGTTTATTTTTTTGTTATTATCTCATAAGATTTTGTTTTGTTTTGTTTTGTTTTTTTTTTTCATGTGATTTATTATTTAAATATAATTTTTTTTTTTGTAAACATTTTAAAGAATAACGAAAAAATATATTGTGACAACGCAATATATATATATTATATATATATATATACAAACATATATAAATATTAAATAATAAATACAGATTTAACTATGTAATATATAAATATTTAACTTAATATAGTAAAAAAAAAAAAAAAAAAATATACAATTAAAAAAAAATTCATTCGTAAAATAGGCATTTTTTGTTTGTTTCTTCAAAAGTATCTTGTTGTTAAATTAATTAAAAAACAAAAAATATTAACGTTATTTTTAACAATTACAAAAAAAAAAAAACTAATTAATTCTCTATTTATCATTTCAATTTACTTATAATTATTATTGTTTTAATTTATAATTTATAAAAAAAGAAAATTAAAATTTTGTGTATTAAAAAAAAAAATTTAAAAAAAAACAATCCAAAAAAACTATAATTATATTGCAATATGCAACCGCGTAGGATGATTATAATAGATAAGTATAAGTATGGGTTTTAAATAATCACTGTCATGTCATAGTCATATAGATATTTAAATAGATAATTAATTATTAAATTGATATAATAAAAATTAAGAAAAATTAATAAATTACAAAAGTTATTTTACAAACAACAATTTAAAATAATTTTGATTTTAATAAATTAGCGGATTTTGCACTTCAAAATATACACAATTCAGCGGTCGGTCGGTTGTGAAAAATCTTATTGATCCATATCATTTTAAAATTAGCAAAAATTTATGCACATCAAAAAAGTTCTGGGTAATTAACGAATTTTAAATTTTCAGGGAAATAATTTTGAAAATTTTAATCAATTTTGTAGAAGAAAATTTGAAAATTCGTCTAAAAATTGGTTGAATTTTCAAAAAAAAAAAAAATAAAGATATACCGAATTTTCCAGATGAAAATGATGTTAAAAATTCAAAAAACATTTGTGAGTTATTGTTCAATTACTTCAAAAATGGAACACATTTTTACGCCTAAATTACTTTTTTTTTTTTTTTTGAAAATCGACTATTTTTGAAGCAATGGGGGGTTGAATTTTTAAATTTTCTTCTATGAAATATCACATAAATTAATAGGAAATTTTATTAAGAAAATAAAAATTGGAAAAAACACCAAGGTTGGTGGTAGTTTAAATAATTTAGAAAAGTTACTGTATTCTGGCTAAAATTTAGTTATTGGTATTTTTTTTCCATTAAATTGGTTAATTGGAAATTAACAAAGACGATGAAATGTTATAATATAACCTATCATTTTTCACAAGACGATCCCACTGTGCTCTATATATATGTTCTTGATGTATCTTCTATCGGATTTGAATAAACATATCAAATATGATTTAAAATTGAAAATAAATTGCAAATAGTTTTTTTTTGTATAATATATTCCGTATGGGTTTTTTTTTTTTTTTTTTTTTTTCTTCAAAAAAAGCCAATTTAGAATAGAAAATATATTAAAAAAAATATTAAAATAAACGAAATATGGCATTTAACATTTGTGTGTGTCTGTGTTTGTTTGTTTGTTTGTTTGTTTGTGATAGATAAATCTAAAAATATTTGATGATTTAACAATTGATTATAATAATATAACAATCCGCAGCAAACAAATCCAAAAAAAAATTAAAACCATTTTAATTAAACAATGGTCAACATTGTGTTAATTTATCGGTTAACGAACTACGTAAATATTCATTTTTTATAAAAAAATGTTGTGATTTTTCATTAAGTTGATGAATGGTTGCCAATGTTGTGGTTATGGTTGCAGTTACTGGTGGCGGTGACGTTGATGGAGGTGTAATCATTTTAAGAGATGTTGATAATATCTTTCTGGGTGATGATGATTCTTTATTTATTATTCCGTCGGCCGTACATACAATATTTGTTAATTTTGATGATTGAAATGATGATTGAGTCGTCGTTGATTGTTGTTGCACTATTGTGGATGATGGTGGTGGTGGTGGTGGTGGTGTTGTTTGTATTGTTGTTATTGCCGTTGTTCCTGCTGTTGATGAACTATTATTATTATTATTATTATTATTATTTTGTGATTGTAAACCAATTACAGAACCTAATCCACAACGTGCCATATGCAAATAATTATCATCACCAATCGGTGCCTGTCGGCTACCATATTTTGTTTCTTTTGTTAAAATTGATTTGTATTTACAATGGATTTGTTCGATACTCGATGTACATTCAATCATTGCCGTTAATGTATTATGAATTTCATCAATGTGATGTTCTTCGTATACACTACCATGATGATAACTATGAATGGCCGCCGATGAATATTTACATGGTTCTAATTTTGCTAAATGATTCATAATTAATGTATGCAATCGTTGTAAATCTCTTGCCGGATCCAATGATGTTGTTAATTCCATTTGTAATGGTAACGTTGATACCGATTGGCATCCCAATGCATTTTGATCACTTTCCTTGCAACTATATACAAAAAAAAAAAAACACAAACACAAATAAATAAATATGAAATGATATTAATATTATTATTATTATATTTACCATGTCCACATTCCACTAATATACGCACAAGGATGAAAATATTCTAATCTAGCCGCATTACTTTGACATATTTTACTAAGCAGATCTATCCATTCTTTTTCTTCGACACAATTTGAAGCTTGTACATAAAAAGTTCGGTCTTTTTTAATTATCTAAAAAAAGAGAAAAAAGAAATTACAAAAATAAAAAAAATTAATGATTTTTATATAAAATATTAACATTTTATTTTATTTTTTTTTTTAGGCAGGAAAAAAAAAGGCATTTTTGCCCGATCGGGGCAATGAAATTAGATGATAAATTTTGTAATTGAATCGAAAGACACGATCCCGGTGACGGGTATAGATTCATTATGTACGCATTTTATAAATATTATAAATGCAATGAAATTTATAGAAAATTAATTCCTATATTAACTTCTTTTATAATTCAAGAAATGTTCTGTATATTGTCGATTAACTTATTTTTTTTAACTATAGAATCAACAGATTTGGAAATTCATTTTTTTAACCATAATAATATCAAGAACTATATGGAATAGTCTCCCATAGGTATTTACATCTAGTATTTCAACCTATATTTGACTATCCCACTATATCATTAAAATCCCATCCACCTAAAGTGCAACAATTGGACAATTGTTTTTTTTTTTCAAACCATATGCGAGGTATTTTTTGTCTTCTTTCTGCTTTTCACTTTAAGTTTTTTTTTTTCATTTCTCTAGCCCGTTCGTTCGACCACCATAAAATCACTTAAATATATTCAATGTATCTGTTGATCACCAATAATTAAGTGATTTCATTACGTGCGTTCATTCGACAATAAAATTCCGAGGCTTTCGAGGGGCGCTAAGCCGATTCTTTCGTAGTAAATAACAGATAAAAAAATAGTAATTAAGATCAAAATTATACGATGAATGAGTCTATATACAATAAACCTTATATCATTCGTGAGAAAGATAATTATAGAAAAACGATTTAGATGATAAAAGTTGGGTTTAATTTTTGGTAATTTTTCAGTATATAGAAGATTCTTTTTAAAGATATGAATTAAAAAACATATGATAAGAATTTACGTTATTATATATCAGGTAGATGGATGATATGATATAGAACAATTGCTTATTTTGCTTTAAATAATGAAAACATTTCACAGGCAAACTTCACGCATGAACGCGTCCAGTAGGTTTTTGGTTAAACTCATAGTATTTCGTATTTCGCTTTATTACCATAAATATACGTAAATATTATACAGAATGTGATGTAAAAGTATTTATGTAAAAGATGTAGTGTAAAAGATTAATATTGTTTTTTTTTTTTGTTTAATCTAATCAAAATCAAAATTTTGCTTTCTGTATTGTAAAATTTAAATTTAAATTATCACACACCGTGTCAATGAGAAACTATAAATTTATACATAAATTAAAAATTCCATTTTATAAATATATATACAGGGTGTTCATGTTGACCCCAAACAACCCGAATGAGGACCCAACAACCCGGATTTCAGCCCAAAATTCCGTTAGGGGGAAATTTTTCTTAAATCCTCAATATCTCTAAACGATTCACCTCTATAGATCAAATGTCATTTCCTTTGGTTATCCTCAGTTGGATAGTTTAGAAGTTTTCGGTGAGGGTTTGAAGTTAGATCCCAATTCCGCATACGATTTTTTCGAACTGGAAATAATCCCACAGGATTATGTGGGTTGTGTATAGGAGATCAATCGGGTCACCTCGTATATATATCATACAAAAATACATAATTAAATCTAATTATTATAAAATAAGTAGAATATCGAATAAAAGATTATAATAATATTTTTCCTATTCAAAATTAATGGTATAATTTTAACAATATATAAAAAAAAATAAAAATACATCACATTAAAGTGATGATGATCACCGTGGCCGCCGCCGTCATTTCATTATTTATATTATTCCCAAATGAATATATATGAAGAACAACTATGAATGTGCGTATCCCAATATTATTATTATTTATAACAAAACAAAAATGTTAATGAATGTGCGTATGTACTACAGCAAAGTACACACTATATTATATAAATACTATAATTTAATAAAATATATATTCATTATAAAAACCACATACCAAAAAATAGTCTATAGGGAAATATTATTATAAAATATAACAATGAAATGGAAATGTGTATTGTAATATTTCCCGTGTATTCTTTTTGTTTTTTTGCATAGAGATCATTATGGAATAAAAACAAAAAAAAAACAAAAACTCATACGAAATAATTATATACATTTTGGAATAGAAATTTAATATTATTATTTTTACACATACACTTTTCTTATTGTTTATTTATTTTTTTTCTGTATTTTCGTCAACGTCATATCCGAAACATTTTTTTTTCTTCTTTATACAGAAATTATATATCATCTTTTACTCATATCAGATTCGCAGTATTTGTATTTATTTTTTTTTTTTTTTGATTCATTGGTACGCACCGCAAATATATATTTGATATGATCTTTATATATTCATGCAGATCATTATACAGATAGAAAATAAAAAACTTAAACTGAAAAGTAGCAAGAAAAAATCAACTCGCATATGGTTTAGTATTTTGGGATTTTTTTCTTTTTAACAATTACAAAAAAAAAATAAACAAAATGACTTTATCCTGTGCTACATCCTTTGCTATATATTTACAATTTGGATTTACAATGACTTAAAATATAAACTTTTATGTGTATAACAAAATTTAAAATTTAAAACTCACCTGAAATATATTTTGCATTTTAAAACTTTTTTCATTGAGTTTTTCAACACCCAAAATATCAGATAATGGAATATCACAGAGAATTTGTTTGCCTTTCGATTTCGAATAACATAATGATTGTGTGGTTAAACGAAAATAGCGTTGTTTAAAATTATGCCGGCCAAATATTTTTCGGCCTTGAGATCGTTTTGTCATCATCCTATTTAAAAATTGAAAATACAAAAAAAATAAAAATTATAAAGTTGTCTGTAATCGCAATTTAAAAAATAAAAAATAAAAATTTTAAATAAAGTTTTATAATTATACAAAATAAAATAAAATAAAAATAAAAATAACAAAATAAAAAATATTTTATTAACACCTGCTTATTATTAAAAGAATTTCCATTTGGAAAATACAACCCAGAATTTTGTGTTGGAAAATTATACAGAAATTATTCAGAAAATTAAGCAAAATTTCCTTAGAAAATTGTACTAAATTTGCTTAGAAATTATAAAACAAAATTTATGCTCAAGCAAATTTGACGGAATTTCGTTTCACAAAATATGGTACTAAATTATTCTTAAGTAATTTAAATAGAATTTCATTAACAATAAGTAAAATATATTGAATTTTCTCATAAAATTGTAATGAATTTCCTTTAGAAAATTGTAATGAATTTCCCTATAAAAAATTGTAAGGGATTTTCTTAGTAAATTATACTGAATTACCTCAGAAAATTCTACTGAATCAACCAAGAAAACTGTAATGAATTTCCTTAAAATATTGTAATAAATTTCCTTAGAAAGTTAAACTGAATTTCCTTCATAAAATTATACCGAATTTCCTTAGAACAGAACTTCCTTAAGTTAATTAAGAAGATTTGAATTTAGAAAATTGTCATGAATTTTCTTTATAAAATTAAACTGAATTGTCTTAGAAAATTATATAGAATGTGATTAGGAAATTAAACAGAATTTTCTTAAGGACATTAAACGGAATTTTCTTAAGGAAATTAAACAGAATTTTCTTAAGGAAATTAAACAGAATTTTCTTAAGGAAATTAAACAGAATTTTCTTAAGGAAATTAAACAGAATTTTCTTAAGGAAATTAAACAGAATTTTCTTAAGGAAATTAAACAGAATTTTCTTAAGGAAATTAAACAGAATTTTCTTAAGGAAATTAAACAGAATTTTCTTAAGGAAATTAAACAGAATTTTCTTAAGGAAATTAAACAGAATTTTCTTAAGTAAATTACACAGTAAATTACCTCGGAAATTATACACAGTTTTCTTTACATAATTTTACTGAATGTCCTTCATAAAATTATACCGAATTTCCCTAAAAAAATTGTAATGAATTTCCGTAGAAAAGTATACAGAATTTAATTAAGAAATTGAACACAACAATTTTCTTAACTGTAATCCTCTGTGTTAGGACAAAAAATTTACAATAATGATTTTGGTCTAAAATTGAACTAGAATTAGAAAATGTATTTGTTAATAGAAAATCGATTAAACTTGATAATTTAAATTCAGCATAGTTGTTAAATTGTTTGAATAAAATAAAATCATGTTGGAGGATTAAGTTAATTAAACAGAATTTCTTTTAGAAAAGTGTGATCAATTCGTGTGATGAATTGCCTTCATAAAATTATACTGAATCAGCTTAGAAAACTGTAATTAACTTCCTTAAAATATTGTAATGAATTTCCTTAGAAAGTTTAAACAGAATTTGATCCATAAAATTATAATGAATTTCCTTGGGAAATTAAAAGGAATTTCCTTAAGTTAATTAAACAGAAATTCCATTAGAAAATTGTGATCCATTTCCTTAGAAAATTGTAATGAATTTCCTTAGAACAGAACTTCCTTAAGATAATTAAGAAGAATTGCCTTTAGAAAATTGTAATGAATTTCCTTCATAAAATTAAACTGAATTGTCTTAGAAAATTATATAGAATTTAATGAGGAAATGAAACAGAATTTTCTAAGGAAATAAACAAAATTTTCTTAAGAAAATTTAACAGAATTTCCTGGAAAATTATACAGAGTTTTCATTACATAATTTAACTGAATTTCCATCATAAAATTATACCGAATTTCCCTAGAAAAATTGTAATGAATTGCTCTAGAAAACTGAATTGATTTTGAAAATTAAACAGAAAATCTTTAACTTAAAGTATCCTCATTACAAAATTGTAAGGAATTTTCTTAGAAAATTGTAAGGAATTTCTTTAAGTTAATTAAACAGAATTTCCTTTAGAAAATTGTGATGAATTTCCTTAGAAAATTGTAATGGATTTCGCTAGGAAATTAAACAGAATTTCCTTTATATAAGTGTACTAAATTTCCTTAGAAAACTGTAATGAAAACTGTAGAAAATGGTCAGGCATTAACTTCATAAAATTATACTGAATTTTCTTGAAAAAATTAAACAGAACTTCCTTAAGTTAATTAAGAAGATTTTCCTTTTGCATTTCCTTCATAAATTTAAACTCAATTACCCAAAAAAAAAAATTGGAATGAATTTCCTTAGAAAAGTATATTGAATTTAATTAGGAAATTAAACAGAAATTTCTTAAAGAAATTATACGGAATTTCCTTAAGGAAATTAAACAGAATTTCCTTAAGGAAATTAAACAGAATTTCCTTAAGGAAATTAAACAGAATTTCCTTAAGGAAATTAAACAGAATTTCCTTAAGGAAATTAAACAGAATTTTCTTAAGTAAATTACCCAGAAATTCCACGGAAATTATACAGAGTTTTCTTTACATAATTTTACTGAATTTCCTTCATTAAAGAGAATTGCCCTAAAAATATTGTAATGAATTGCCTTAGAAAATTATACTGAATCAGCTTAGAAAACTGTAATGAACTTCCTTAATATAATGTTCATTACATTCATTCCCTTAGAAAATTGTAAAGAATTTCATTAAAAAATTAAACAGAAATTCCATTAGAAAATTATACTGTATTGTCTCAGAAAATTCTTTTGAATCAGCACAGAAAACTGTAATGAACTTCCTTAAAATATTGTAATGAATTTCCTTAGAAGAGTATATTGAATTTAATTACGAAATTAAACAGAATTTTCTAAGGACATAAACAAAATTTTCTTAAGGCTATTAAACGGAATTCGTTAAGTAAATTACGCAGAAATTCCTCGGAAATTATACAGAGTTTTCTTTACATAATTTTACTGAATGTCCTTTATAAAATTATACCGAATTTCCCTAGAAAAATTGTAATGAATTGCCTTAGAAAACTGAATTTACTTTGAAAATTAAACAGAAAATCTTTAACTTAAAGAATCCTCATTACAAATTTGTAAGGAATTTTCTTAGAAAATTGTAATGAATTTCCTTAAGTTAATTAAACAGAATTTCCTTTAGAAAATTGTGATGCATTTCCTTAGAAAATTGCAATGGATTTCGTTAGGAAATTAAACAGAATTTCCTTTATAAAAGTATACTAAATTTCCTTAGAAAACTGTAATGAATTTCCTTAGAAAATGGTACGGAATTTACTCATAAAATTATACTTAATATCCTTAGAAAATTAAACAGAACTTCTTTAAGTTAATTAACAAGATTTTCCTTTTGAATTTCCTTTATAAATTTAAACTCGATTACCTAAAAAAAATTGGAATGAATTTCCTTAGAAAAGTATATTAAATTTAATTCGGAAATTAAAGAGAATTTTCGTAAGGAAATAAACAAAATTTTCTTAAGGAAATTAAACGGAATTTTTATTTTTATTTTAAATTACCCAGAAATTCCTGGGAAATTATACAGAGTTTTCATTACATAATTTTACTGAATTTCCTTCATAAAATTATACCGAATTGCCCCAACGAAATTGTAATGAATTGCCTTAGAAAATTGTACGGAATCTCCTTAGAAAAGTCAAATGCATTTTCCTAGAAAATTGTAATGAATTTACTTAGAAAAGTATACAGAATTTAATTAGGAAATTAAACACAACAATTTTCTTAACCCTAATTCTCTGTTTGGACAAAAAATTTACAATAAAGATTTTGGTCTAAAATTGTACTAGAAATGTAAATTAACTTAAATAACGTATTTATCGTTTTATTTGTTAATATAGAAAATCGATTAAACTAAGATAATTTAAATTCAGTAATTGTTTGAATAAAAAAACATGTTGGGTCAAATTTGACCCAAAACCGAGGAAGGAGGGTTAAGTTAATTAAACAGAATTTCTTTTAGAAAAGTGTGATCAATTCGTGTGTTGAATTGCCTTCATAAAATTATACTGAATCAGCTTAGAAAACTGTGAAATGAACTAGAAATGAACTTCCTTAAAATATTTTCCGTCATAAATTCCCTTAGAAAATTGTAATGAATTTTCTTAGAAAATTAAACAGAATTAAAGTTATAGAATTTTCTTAAGTTAATTAAGAAGAATTTCCTTCATAAAATTAAACTGAATTGCCCTAAAATATTGTAATGAATTTCCTTAGAAAATTGTAATGAATTTCCTTAGAAAATTGTAATGAATTTGCTTAGAAAATTAAACAGACTTTCCGTAATTAATTAAAAAACTTCTTTCATAAAATTATACAGCATTTCATTGGAAAATTATACAGAATAATTAGAAAATTAAACACAATTTTCTTAAGTTAATTAAACAGAATTTCCTTTAGAAAAAGAAAAGAATTTTCACATTTAAAATTTTATGATGAAAATTTAACGTGTGAACGTTTCCCGTTAGAGCGAAAGGGAATTTAACAAAAATTTAATATTATTGACAACATTCGATAGCATTTTTAGAATAATATAGGCAAAATATAACCAAAATAAAAAAAAAAACAAAATAAAAATAATGCAATATAACAATACTTTTTACTTTGATATAAAAATATAAGTAAATAATTAATAAAAAAAAAATAAAATACAAAAACACGGAAAAACAAAATGGATATTAAACAAATTAAATAAACGTATTAGCAATGAACAATAAAAAAAAAATAAATAGTGCTCAATAGAGCAAAATAATATAAAGAATTGATTAGGACATATCAAAATAAATTAAAAGTAAATTCATAAAAAATATTCGTACAAGCATCAAAAACAAAAAAAAGTGAAAAATAATCGGAATCAAAATATATTTAACGTGAAAAAGAAGAAAAAATAATATAAAATTAACTGTAACATAAATAAAAATGTGAAAATTATGATTAAAACGCGTTTTAAAATGTAAAAAATAAAATAAAATAGCAAAAAAAATAAAATCTAACTCACAATCAAAAAAATCATAATTTGTTTTTAAACTTAATTTTACATTTTATATGTTGTAGTAAGCTTACCCATCTCTGCTCATATATAATATAAATTATTTAATTTTTGTTACAAATTATTATTATTTTGTTTTAATTATTATATAATCATTTGTTTTTTATGTAAAATTATTATTTATTTATTGTTTTTTTGTTTTTTTTTTTGTTTAGTTTTAATCCATTTATAATATTATTATTATTTTTTTATTATTATTAGGCATAAATATAGAAAATAAATTGAATAAAAAAAAAATTAATAAATTAATAAGGAAAATATATATATATTACTATATGGTTGTTGATGTATATTAAAGTAAAATTAAAATATGTTTGTTTTTTTTTTTGGGTAATTAAAATTTGCTTACCCTTCTTTTAACAAGACCGGTCCAAGTGTTGTAATTTCCTCAGGATTAACACTAACCGTTGATATCACATCCAGAAAATGTTTAACAGCCATAATATAACGATCGGTACAAAATTTTTTATATAATTGACTTGTATACACTTCCTTGCACGGTTGTTGAGCCGATCTTGAACTCACCAAATTACCAAGTGATTGTATTGTTTTTGATATTAATGTTAATGTACGATTTGTTTGATTATCCTATGGATGAATGAATTAAGAAAATCATATATAAATTTTAATCAATTTATAGTGGAATCCTATCCCCAAACATTCAACCCAGACCATTTTGTGGTTTGGCTAGCGCCCAGTGATTAAGAGTATTGCTGTTACGAGAGTTTTCATTTATTCGAAAGGGCTGACGAAACAAATTCTCAGCCTAAACAAAACGAACAACTTGTCTGGTGAAAATTATCAGATATTTAACCGGACACTATATAATCTTAGAAAATCGGAAATCGTAAAAGATGATACTTTGTAGGCGTAGCATATTGTTTTTATTTTTTCTTTACTACGGCAGAATTGGTTTAGCGCCCGTAAAACCTCGGAATTCGATTGCCATGAGCCTGTAACGAAATCACTTAATCAGGTGATGAACCTATATGATGCGTCGTTGAACGCAATTAAGTGATTTTTGTGTGTGGTCAAACTTTAATTATATATGGATTAATTTATGAAATTTTGAAAATAAAAGCAAACATATAAGAGAAAAAAAAAAAAACTTAAACTGAAAAGTAGTAAGAAAAAAATAACTCATATGCGGTTTCAAACAATTGTCCAAGTTGCACTTTAGGTGAAAGATGAGTTTTTAGATAGAATGAAATGCTTAATTTAAATGATTGATAGTCATAAGAAAGGGGGAAATACTATAGCCCTGGGAGTCTGTTCCATAATATTGATGTTCTTGGAAAAAATGAATTTCTGTCGATTTGAAAACAGTTAATAGATACTGAGTATGGATGTGCTGTTAGAGAATTTTTTGAATGATAAGCGAATTTAATCACAGGCCAGGCATTAATTTGAAAAAATTTCATTAGAACGCATTCTTTGTGGTAATAT
Organism: Dilophus febrilis; assembly: GCA_958336335.1. NCBI lineage: Eukaryota > Metazoa > Arthropoda > Insecta > Diptera > Bibionidae > Dilophus > Dilophus febrilis. The sequence goes on from OY284470.1 coordinate 28,296,251, forward strand.
TTATAAAATGTGCATAATGAAGCTACCGAATGTACGTCTATGATCCAATAATGGCATTTGTTATAGTCTCATTGCTGATCAGTAAGAACGCATGCTTTTCAATCCTGTCACTAAACTGCGTAGTATTGGAATTTGTGAACCCATCCATATATAAGAATTGTATTCTAGAAGTGGTCTTATAAACCAGATTTATAAACTAGTGGTAAATTTTTAGAATTAAGGAATTCCTTGGATCTTCTTGAAATACCTAATGCGACTAACCGCCTTTTTGGCTGTAATAATGATATATATCATTGTTCCATGTAAAATTATTTGACAAAGACATTCCCAACTTTTAATCGCTCCTTATTAGATTGTGGAATAAGAGTATTATTTCTATTGATTGGGTCAACATTTATGGATCTTTTGTTTGTTTGAGAATAAAAATGTCTTTATTTTAGATGGATTAACAAATTCACAGCCTAAACAAATCCATACTAGACTAGTGAACGGAAATTTAACCGGACACTATAATATAAGAGGTCATCTAAATAGGATAAGGAAATTGCGGAGCACATTCTATGTTAATTTGAAACGAAGCCATAGCAGAGGTATAAGACTCGTCGGGACCTTTGGCAAATTATTTCCAATTTCTGAGGAATGTATGTTCATACCCATCATTCAGTTGACCAGGTTCTTGGGCAAGGCCAATAATGAATGTATGACTATGGAATAGATTAAGGGTATATATGGTATACAATAACCTTGAGGAACCAAGTCTTTCGGGAACTTACAACTCTGCAGATAGATAAAAATTAATTAATGAATATTTTCAGCAAAAAGAATTGGGATGACCATTTAAAATACAATTCATAGAAAAAAAGAAATGTTATGCCACTTATGCTACTGAAATGGATTCTTTTATAAATCTTATAGAATCTTTTGCTAAACTTATATATACGACTTCTAATAATAATAATAATAGAATATGTAATAATCAATTACAAGTAATTAAAAAAAAAAAACTTGAATTTGAAGCAAAACATTTTATTTTTTTTTCCATTCTTTATTTTATATACCATAAATAAAATCACGCGATATATAATAAAAAAAAAGAAATGTTCACCATTTGATATGATAATAATAATGTATTTTAAATATAATTGCGTATAAAATATGGTTTTAATCGTCGTAAATCGCCTTTTTATACAATTCTCATCATACTCGTTATATTTAATAATTATTTTTTATATGTTCGTTCGAATTATGAAAATGTTATTTTTTATTTCTTTTCTTATTTTTCTATATAATAATATATGTTTGATAACACGATATTTTATTATTGTTGTGGGTATTTTACATTTTTAAAACAGAAAAATATATTAAATTAACTTTTATTATCATAAATGAATTATTAAATATATATGTATATATATATTAATATAATATTAAATTAAAACAAATATACGCACAGACACATCAAATGATATATTGTATTAAAAAAATTAAAATGATCCGCATAAGAAATATTTTACTGTACAAAAATTCTTATTTATTACTGTCTGCCGATAGAACGCATTCCTGCACTTAAAGAACGTCAATTATAATATATTTACACTGAACAGACAGAAGAAATACAGGAAAGATTTGTTTTTTGGATAGAAGAAAGCATATTCTTATTCATAATAACAGAATTTAACTCCCAACAACACACCACCGGATCCATAAAACATTTAGGTAAAAACATATGTTGATTTAACATATATATATAAAAGTTTATGCGGATATGATTTTATTTCATTTATACCTTTTTTATTTTTTTTACACAAGAATAAACAAATTATGTGGTTTTCTCATCATGTCAAAAAAAAAATTATAACAATAAAATTGATGACAGAATGGGGACATCAACAATGTTTTTTTTTTTTTTTCAAATTAAAAAATAATATATAATTGTAAAAAAAAATAAAAATAAAAAATCACTCACCAATGGTTCCGTTGTTAAATCAAATAATTTTGGTCCAAGAATTGCTGGTGCAAAAAATCTTAAAAATATAAATCCGGATACAACGGAATAGCGTACTTCCTTATTCGATGGGAAATGTTTAGCTGCACATTCCTTGAGATCATGAAATATTTGGCATAATACAATTGGACAACGTACGGCACTCGTTGTTATTGCATCAAATACACGCGTTACATAATATTCTAAATTTATTAGATTTGTTTCAATTACACTTTTATCTTTTACACGTGTCGGATCAATTTCACATGGTTTACGTTCCTGCAGGATTTCTTCGACAATCGGTCGCAGTGTTGTATGTAAATAATGTAAACCGGATAAACGCATTGCTTCGTCCATCATTTTCGAAACGAGTGTATTACCACGAAATATTGTAGTGGGATCCGTTAATTTACTTATTTCATGGTCAGCCAATTCCTTGATAATCGGTGATATTAATTGTTTATAGGTGAATATCCGTACCAGTGGTTGAGCAACATCCGTTTTATTTGCTATTATTTCACCTAAAATGTAAACGGCCGATGTGATAATCGGACGTTGTTCATCTAAACTTTGTAGAAATAAATTCAATAAACTATCGTATGTTGCCAATGTAAATACATGATCGGCCGTATACATTAATTTTAATCGAAGGGAACCCAATGAATTGTCGCTACTCAAACGGGTACCCGGTGGTGTTGCACACGATCGTGTCAATGGCATCGATTGCGTTGTACGTGGTTGTAAAAAATAATATGCACCCATAGTTGATGTTTGTAATGCATTTTGTTGTTGTTTACCATGCATTGGCAATTTAACTTCACCCAAAAATATATGTTCACTCATACCGGTATCATGCCATACGGTAACACATATTTCATATAAATCAGCACCATCAATGGGAGCGAAACAGTCTGAATTACGATGACGATCATTTCCATCATCACCACCACTTATCAATTTATGATGATGATGATGATGTTGTTGATCATAATCTATGGCTAAATCAAATGAAAATTTTTCGTCATAACGCGGATTTACAGTTTTTTTCTTTGATTTAGTTCGTTTCACAATTTTCCGTTTATTTGAATAATATGCGGTTAGCATAACATACGGATCACAATTACCACTTTTTTTAGTTAAATCACCACATTCAATAATATTCACATTAACACGACTTTTTAAATCACTACGAAATGGTGATATACGTTCATTATTAAACATTGTTGATTTTTTGGTTGTTGGATGATACAAATACGTGTGCAATGAACTATGTTGTTGCTGATGATGATGATGATGATGATGATGATTTAAAACATTTATTTCATTATGTGTTAAAAGACTTTTTGTTTTTCCTAATGGATTAAATGTACCACTACCAATTCCATAATTTCCACCAGTCGTCGTTGCCGTTAACATCGAAGATGTTGAACATGTTGATGTTCCCTTTAAGCTTTCACTTCGTATCATTGGCAATGTTGATGGTGCAGGATAACTTGACGTTGTTACGTTCGTACCCGTTGTATTCTCCTTATAATCATTTCCGAAATTTCGTAATCGAATATTTTCATCTAATTGTATATCATTTATTCCGATATGGCTGCTACCGCCACCACCAAAATCACTATTTAACGTATCATTACGATTGAATTTTAATAAACTTGTACGATTTCGTAATTGTGATGGTGGTGAACCATCAATGTCCACTTTTAAATGGATCATTCCTTGTACTTCGGAATCGGCATCGACCGGCCTCAATTGAAACCAATGATCTTTATTATTATATATATGCAATTGTTCACGTTTTATTGCAATTTTACCAATTGGTTTATCTTGTTTTAAATGTTTGTCACGATCCCAAACGTATATGGATAGATAACGAAAAGGACGTGGTATTTGAAATTGATATTCTTCACCGAAAAATGGACTTAAATCACGTTCAATCGTTGGTGTACGTGATATTTCTTCTTGATCCAAGGCAACCGTACAATAAACATCACGACTGCCATTTGGTCCCGTTCCATTATTACGTGGTTGTAATTGTTTTGCTTCACCTATTATAATATGTATAAATAAATATATAGTTATATATATATACAAAACCGTTGAACAACAAGAACACAAAACCAAAATGAAAATAATATAAATAAATTATCGGAAGTGTTTTTATAATGATAATGTTTTTTTTTTATATATGTATTTTGTATATTATAAACATTTGAAATTTTATGAATTAAAATAATATAATACATGCAAAATATTTTCATTCATTCTCGCAGCTCATTCATATATAAGTACATATATTAAAAACAAACAACATAAAGTTGTATTTAAAATATATAGATGTGTATAGAAAAAAAAACGTAATCGATAATATTTTAGTAATATATTATTATACAATAATATAATGATATAATGTAAAATTCATTCAATCACTATTTTTCTATAATTAATACAATTATTTATCTATATAAATATTGTTTGTATTTGTTTTATTATAATTCATTTCATTAGTAAGTAAATAATACTTTTTAAAATAACCTAAAATCAAATTATAAATAAATCATAAATAAGTACTTAATCATATTCAGTCTTTTGTTTTTTTTTGTATAAATATACATAAAAAGCAAATATCATATTTAAACTTTTCCTTGGGTTAATAATTTTTCAAAATATATATATGGTTTACATAAATCGGGGCAGTAAGCATAGAATATACAGAATTCAGATATAGATAGACAAAGTGTGTGTGCGTATATGTGCGTGTTTGCCATTGCAAATGACAATGTAATGATTTTAAATTTACTATTTGATCTTGTTTTCTCAATATAATTGTATATAGAAAAGTTGATATTCTATATAGATTTTATAGGAGATTTTTATAGAGAAAAACAACGCTGCAAGGCAAACACTTGAAGAACGTACTGATGACCAAAGGCGGGCGATAAATGGGAGTAAATCTTTTATCACCAATCAATTCCTTATAAAATTTTAATAGAAAATGTTGATGTGCAACATTAATATTTTTCAAATTCATTCCAAATCATTGGATTTGTATATGGGAGGGAAATCCTTGGATGGTATGGGATCAGAAAAAATGTCCATAAAATCTAAAAGTTTTTCCATTTTTGATCAAACCTCTCCGATACAAAATTCCTATAGTCCATAATTGGTTATATGGAAACATAACGAGATATCTCTAAACATCTCTTGGGGATTTGTTTGGACGAGCTCCTCCTGGAAGGGATATGGTATCCGAAAAAATATCCCCGATATAAAAGTTTTCCATGTTTCATGAAACCTCTAACTACAAAGTTTCAAGGCAATTGCGCGGTTATGGAAACAGAACGAGATATCTCTTATCATCCTTAGGGATTTGTATGGACGAGCTGGAAGGGATGGTCTGCGAAAAAAAAATTCCAAGGAAGGGAATTTTTTACATTTGATACCAAAAACCTATAAGCAATAAAATTTCAATCAAATATCTTTAAAACTCATTTAGATAACCGAAAAACAACGTCGGAAAAGTCCGCAAATTTGCAGCAGGAGACGTAGAAGGGATGGTCTGATAGCATCCCGATCTTCGAATTTAATCAACATAAAAAAAAAAACTTATGTTGAAAAGTAATCAGTCAAGTCGGACGAGCAGTGCCCGTGAAAAAGTGGAAAACACAGTGGAAAAATGTTTATACGATTTTTCTCAATGTAAAAATTTCCCATCTCGTGGAGTAAAATGATGAAAAGATGGTACCTTGTAATTTCATTTTTCCAACACGATAACTATGCAATACAGTTTACTGAACTCAGGTGCGTATACTAAATGTAATAAGAGCAAGCAATTATGTAATGAGAATGAACATTGGGGATATTTAAATTATTAAACCAATCAACTACTTATATAGGATTTTATGGTATTTCAAATGGACAAATGACGATAAAGTTTTCTATATTGAACATTTTCATCCAAAAAGCGGCCCAGTTGCGAGGGTAATTTTTGTTAAAAATCAGGGGATGTACCCTACTAAATTTTCTGGAAAATCGATTTTTCTAAAATTTTAGCCCAATTATGATTTTTCTAATGTCATATGAAAATTTAATGAATTTCTGATATTTATTTATTTATTTATTTATTTATTTATTTATTCATTCATTATCGTATATTTGAGCTAAAAGCTCATAACAAATTATATACAATATAAGTTATTTGGGATATATACTAACTATTCTTGAGGATCAGTAAGGGGGAAAAAAAAAAGAAAGAAAAGTAAAGATAAAATTAAAATTAAAGGATTGAATTGTATAGAAAATCTAAATTGTGAAAAAGAAGAGATGTATGTGATAAAACAATCTTATGTAAAAACAATTTCAGAAATACCCACACATTGCCCTAAAATTTCTAACATTATTAGACAGCTTAGCCGTAATTGGCAAAGCATTCCACAAACTTACAATGTACACAAAAATGGATAGGGATGAATGACGGGAGAAATGCCTAGGAACAATGAGGTTATGCGTTCTTTCGGAACTTCCGCATTGAATTAATTCAAACAGATATGTAGGTTGCGATGTTTTGATCAATTTATACATGAAAAGCACACACCTATAATCATAATATTTAAATAAGGGACATCCAAAAATACAATTACCATAACCCGAAACATGATCATAACGACGCAAGTTGTTAATGTATCTGACACATGAATTAAACAATACTTCCAGTTTAATACGGCAGACCGAATCAAAAGGAACAATAACAACGTCACAGTAAAGAAAATGGGGAATAATTAATGTTTTGACAAGGAATAAACGAGTGTCACGAGAGGTAACGGTAGCACACTTCCAAAGTCTACGAAGCCATCCATATACGATTGTTGAAATCTTGTTTATATGATTACCCCATGTTAATGTTTTATTAAATACCACACCAAGATTTTTGACAGTAGGCAAAAATGGGATAGGTATTGAATTTAGAAAAATATTTCACAGAAGAATATTTGAAAATCGGCCCATATTGGTTCAAATGGATATAGCTGATTTTCCAAACTCTGTCTTTACTTTACTCTGTCAACAAAAATGGAACAACATTTTAGGTAAACTTTTTGGAACATCGGCAACATATCTTTTGCATTTTTTGATAATCCAATAAATTTCTTATCAAATACAGTGAAAATTAAAGAAAAACTATAACTGTAATTCGATTTTCCGGGAAAATTTAGTAGGTCACGAAGCATACTTTTATTTTTTTTTCCATAAATTAGCTAATTAGATGTGTGCCTTTCGGAATATTATCTCGGTTTGTGAAATTTAGTGAAATTTTTTTTTGACGGACAGCCCTTATTGTCCAGTGTAGTAAGTTTAAGGGAAAATTGGAGCAAAAGCCATCCAAGCCAGTTAGCCGAATTTGCATTTTAATCCATTTCAGTTTTAAAGTTCACACATGCAGATAAGTTCGGTAGGTACACAACAAAATCTACAGTTCAAATCTGAACCGAAATCTAAACTATATAAGTTACAAAATTTACAAAAAAATATAAGTACGCGCGTGCTACTTATATGCAATATAATAATTGTCCTTGTGCACTGTGTAGTTCGTATACATTAATAATGTTTGAATTTTAATGAATGAATGAATTATTGATTTTGTTAATTCGACTAAATAATTAATTTTACGTGTTTCACACAAAATCAAATCTTATCGTATAATATATACAAAATATTATCGTATATATTAAATACACAAAATATTCATTTATATATATATTAAATATAATACTATATAAAAATACTATATATTTATATAAACTTTTTTTATATATATACACTAAATAAAAATAAACCATTAAATCTATATATTTATATATATATATACATACAAATAATATTCTTGCTCCAATCTTCAATGAATCATTCATAAAAAACAAAAAAAAAGTGCTGTTCAATATTTATATTTGAAATAATAATAATATGCAGTGTGTGTTTTTTTTTTATATAAATATATTTACATGTGTGTTTGTGTGGGCTTTTAAATTCCGTACGCCATATTTATTTATATGTTTTTTTAAATACAAACCAACACAAACTCATTTCTAAATAGTAAAGTTTATATACATGAAAATATATTTCTATATCTCATATCTGTTCTGCCACATTTTTACATTCATTTTCATTTTCATTCATAACAAAAATTTTATGAATAAAAAAAGGTTTGATTATATATTTTCATATATATATATATATAAATACATATTGTGTGTGAGAAAAAGCTATACGATAGTGGAAATAATATATATATATATATATAGTTTTGGAAAATGAAGCGATATTGAGCTTGTATTGCATTGCGGTTCATCTTGCAATTTCATCGATTTGTCGTTTCGTTTTTCTTTTACTATATATATATTAGATAAAATATGAGAATAAATTAAATGGAAAATTAAATGGAAATGGAAAAGCTTATTAAATGGTGCGTTTTCAAATTGTGTGTTTTGTGTTTGTGTGAATTCATTCATTTGTAAATAGAGGTTTATTTATTGATGAAATGAATATTTATTTATATATATCTAAATAAAGGGTATTGTTTTTCTTTATATATTTTCTTCATATATATACAATTCATTCATCAATCATTTTCCGGAATGTACAATATATGTATAGAACTTGTGGTCCCTTTTTTATTGCCTGAATTGTATTATAAAATTATTGTTTATTTTGCCTTTGAATATTTAGAATGTATTATTTTTGTTTGTAACAATATTTTGGAATGTTATTGTCAGATGATTACCCAATTTGTTGAAACTTTTCTGGATTTTAACAACACTATTAATGGATTTTTGTTTTTTTATTGTAAAAGATCATATTTGATTATAGGAAAACAAAAAAAAAAAAAGCTTATCTAATGTTCCATCGAATTTCTGCACTTAATTTTGAAGTGATTTGGTCTGACAACTGCAAATCTTCTTAATAGAGATGGAATAAAGTGATTCGGAATAAATATTTGATGTATTGAAAATGGTTTTTTAATTCATTGATTATACTTTAGTCGTGCAATCAGTTACTTAGCCATAAAACCATTCCAAAATGAAAATTAGACATAAAAACTAGATATATATATAGTTTATCCACATATCCGCTATCCGCTTTATAACGAACAATTTGGTTTTAGCGTCCAACAACAGCCTTCTGTTGTTAGTTTCTTAATTATTAATTAACCGTCCGACCAACCGCAAAGGAAAATGCAACTCTGTGTTAAAATTCAGGGCGAATATACAGTTTAGCGGACCTTGAGCTAAGACATTGGGGATACCTGCAATCGAAAGCCTATGTTGCAGACAGACAAAATAACCGTTATAATTTTTTGGCGGTCACCCCCTCCTTCCGGAGATAGGGGTAAAATTTGGTTTTTTTTTTAGAAAATCCTGATTTGTGACGCAATCTGACGGGAGATTTTCAAAAGTAGTATATTCAAAATAAAGGTAATCACATGTTTGATACGAAACGATTCACGGTGTTTGCCATATATGGGTTAATGAACAAGAGGGTTGGTTGCATCTTACATTTAGCTTTAATTTGCCGCTGGATAAAATTCATTTAACCCTTTACAGACCGGTTCCACCTCCAAAAATTTAAAAACAAAACACATTTTCCCACCCCCTGACCACTATATACCTCCGATTTATTCCGGGGTTGTTTTAAATGAAAGATAATGAAAATATCTTTATTTTGAATATCTACTTTTGAAAATCGCCCGCCCAGGTTACGCCACAAATAAAAATTTTCTAAAAAAAAAAACCAAACTTTGACCCCGCCCCCCCTATCTCCGGAAGGGGGGGGGTGACCGCCAAAAAATTATAACGGTTATTTTGTCTGTGCAACATAGGCTTTCGTTTGCAGGTATCCCCAATGTCATAGCTAAAGGTCCGCTAAACTGTACTTCAGCCAAATTCAGATATCTTCAGTAGGATTCAAACCTACAACCACAAAATTTCGTTAGAATTTTAGGTTGGCATTTTTATTATTTACACCACAGAGTCACAATAATATCAACACCGTAATACATTAATGCATGCAAAAATCAATTAAAACATATTGAAGTTCATTTGAAAAATTTGCAAATTATTTAAAAAAAATTAATCAATTTAAAAAATGTAGATTAATAAATGAACGAGGCCTATTATGTTTATTCTATACATATTTAAGAAGTAAAATGCGGTCGTCATATTCATACATATTTATTTTACATGCATAATTTGAATATATAAACTTTTCAAAACAAAGCTTTTTATTTTGTATGCGAACGAATAACCCACTCGCGCGCGCACACACACACACACACACACCCTCAAACACATATTTCCTTCAAAAAAAAACCTCACGCACACACACCATCTCGTCAAAATCGCACACTAAAACACATTTTTTTATAAACATCAAAAAGAAAAAAAAAACGCATAAAAAAACAAATTTTACATAGGCAAAATATAATGTTTTTCACTGTTTTTTTTTTTTTTTTTTTTTTATTATTATTATAGTCAATTGTGCAATGCGAATTTCTAATTTAAATTAAATTGATTTTGATTTTCATATAAAAATAATATATTATTTATGATTATGTTGAAACAGAATAATTTGATAAATATTTTAATAAATTTACATACCAATTTTAATTTTCAATTGTTCCTCTACACGAACTTTGCGTGTATCGTCTGCCATATTGAATCCATTACTAGTTTCACACTTCACTAGTTCATTTAAAACTTATACATTTGTACTCTTCTTTAGCACCTTGCATGTTTTTTTTTTTAATTTTATTTTATTTTACTTGGTTTTGGTTTTGGTTGTGTTGATGTGTGTTATGTTTTTTTTTTTTTTTTTTATATATTGTTGTTTATATAAATATATATAAAATGTTTTTTTTTCTGTTTTATATAAAAATGAGCTTTTTTTTTATATTATCAACTTTTTTTTTAAATATTTTGTATATAAAAAATTCATTTTATGTATATACAATAAATAAAAAATTCATTTTTATTTGGTTGGCGTAGATTTGTTTATTTTTCTGTTTTATATAAAAATTTTGATTTTTTTTTTTTTAATTTTTAACACAAACAAAACACTGTTTTTTTTTTGTTTAAACTGATTGTGATTGTATTGGAATTTTTGTTATAATACGCTCTATATGGAAAGAAAAAAAACAAAAATTTTATATATTAAAAATAAGTCATTCATATATAATAAATAAATAAATATATGCTTTTATTGGGTTTATTAAATATATATATATGTTTTTATTATAAAAATAACACTGATCATAATTATTTATTATAAAAAAAAAACCATTTCCATTTTACGATAGAGCATAGAAATTTCAGTGTATATTTAAATAAGAAAATATACATTTGTGGTGTTGATCTTCTTTTATATATATAAAATAAAACCATCAACGAATTCTATGCTATATATATAAAAATGCGGTGGTGGTGTTGTTATGCATATCAACGCATATGATGATGAATGAATATGATGATCATTGATCGCGTTGTTTATTTATTTATTTTTCTTTTTATATTAATAACAATTTTTACAACAACAAAATGTTCTGCTTATATTATTGATCATCATCATTAACAATCAACAGACTTTTTTTCTTTTTTTTAATATGTTGTGTTATTTTATATATATATTGTGTGTGTGTGTGTGTGCGAGGTGGTAGTGATGAAGCGGTTCAACGTTCAAGATAATAATGTTTGAATTGAACCACTAGAGTAGAAGATGAAGAGTAGAAGTACTATACTAATATCATTACTGATTTTTATTTTTTGTTAACAGTGATGATGATGATCATCATCTTTATTATGTTATGTATATTTACTTTATATATTGCCGTCAAACTCAAAAGAAAATTGAAAACAGGAAATTGTAAATATTTATGGATGAGAAGAAATATCAAATATGTTCTATTTTTTTTTTTTTTTTTTTTGTATAATATTTTAAAGACCTTTTTTTTTTTTGTTCATAAATAACGTAACATATAATATAACGACGAATTTAATGAAGAAAAAGGGATTGGGTTGGTTGTGTATTGGTGTGTAAAAATATATTATATACGTGTTTTTTTTTTATTTTATGTAGTATATATATGCGTATATCCTGTCCTGCTATATGTATATCTTCACATAATATTATTTGTTGTTGCAAATGAAGACCCACACTTATTTATATTTGGTTTTATGAATGAAAAATGAAAGGAATATTTTGTATTCTTCCGCACACACGTATACCTATATATACGTATATATAGATATATACAGAACCAACGACGATAATACACATTATATTATTTGAATTACCTTCTTTATTTCTACCTATATAAGTACCATGTCGGATATCGTATATATACAAAATTAAGGAAAAAAAAACAAATTTTGCATTAAGATTATATATACGAAGCTCAGCATATATTATAGCAGCTGTCGTCGTATATACACAATATGTTGGTTATACATTTATCATATTTAAAAAAAAAAAAACAACAAATACATAATGTGAGAATCAATAATAAATTCTATTTCTTGGAAGTTGCATATATATACAAACAAAGCAAAACACCTTAAAAATATACACACACTTCTTAATCTTTATCCCTAAATTTATTTAAAAATTCTTTATGATCAGAATTAATAATAAACGAATGCGTTAATTTAGAAGAAACGATTACAGATAGGGTATTTTTAGTTACTTATTTTAGGTATAATCAGGGTCGCCACTCTACATATGCATTAATTGGTGCCAACGAACCATGCGTCTTGGGTCTAGGCGGGCGCTTAAAACGATTAGATATTTTAAATAATATAAAATATCTGTTCTAAATAAAATTATTGAAAAAAAAAAGTTTTAAATTTTTGAAAAATTTGCATTATTTTCGTCATATTTCAATATTATTTTCGTTATATCTCTAGAACGCGTTGACATATTTTAAAAGTTTGTACATCAAATTAAAGCTAAAACACCAAAGAAGTTTTCCTAAAAACCGACCACTAATAAACCTGAAAGCCCTACAGTTCTAGGCTTGCAAAATAACAAAAATATTTGAAGCCGTTGAAATTTCTTGTGTTTGACAAGCTATAGCATGAAAAGGGGTTGTCGCCGAGGTTGATGTAATGAGAAAGATTTAAAGATAGTTAAAATACCTTTCCAACAAGGTTATAATTTTTGGATTCTGATAAGTGGTTACTGAGATATGGTAAATAACATTCACGTACTACCTTGAACTTCAACAAAATCGTTTTTTCGGGCTAGCTCGAAACCCAAGCGAGATAGACATCGGGTCGCCATACAATTTTTTATTGGAAATGAGGTGTAGAACCTGCCTGTTTCGGGTTGGCACCCTGTACTGGGACACCCTGTATATATTTTAAATATAATAAAATTATCATTAAACCAGCTCAAAGCAGGTACTAAGTATAGTTTATTTAACCGGATTCACAAACGGGTATTTAAGGGTCTTAAAAACATTTGGGTTTTTTGCATTTTTTCGATTTATGTTTTGGGGTGCTATATTTTATTATTTAAGTCAGAGGCGCATGCATGAGATAAAACGGGCTTGGATATAATATGCAGGGCCGCCACTACATACAAGATTTGGCATGCGAACGGACCAGGCGTCGTTGCTTAGGGGCCTAGGGGCGCTGAAAACGATTATATATTTCAAATAATAAAGAAAATCCTTAGAGTTCTAAAGAAAATTACTTGAACAAAGAACTATACGGACAGAGATCTGATAAATTAAACTTATATGCTTGCCAGATTTTCCCAGAGCTCCTTGTCGACGAGGACATATCTTATGTTTTGCAGCGCAAAAATGTAAATAAATAGGTTTTTTCTTAGTTTATTTCTAAATTGAACACTGTTAAATTTGATACTCGATGGATAAAATCAGGGGGCGAGGCGAAATCCTGGTTAATTCATAATTATGTTTTATCCTTGCTATATTCCTAAACTAAAATTAAATAAAATGTATTGAATCAAACACATTCAGAAATGCACTAAAAAATGCGGGTATGTCTTAAAAACATTTATACATTTAAGGATCATGTTTCATGTTTTATGCGACCGGCTGAATATTGTATTAATTGAGCCAAGCGCATAAATGGCCTAAAATGGGCCTGATAATATGTAAAAATTTATGACATATTTTTGACGAGATTTCCACATAACCAATTTATAACTTTCAAAATCCCTAACCAAATTAAACCTCTTTCATATATCTGTAAAATACAAAATATCATATTTTTATAGAATTTAATAAATTCTATATTGATCGCATTTACTAATCTAATCGCTAATAATTAGCGTCGTATATTGTGATATAGAAAACCGCATGGCAGATATAGAAAACGAAATAGTACTGAATTAAAGCGAAAACTTTACTATAATATGTAGAAGTGGGAAAATCAATTGTTCAGTTGTCAGTAGTTGTCACACTGCGATAACATCTTCCCTTAACATTATTGCTTTGGTTGACATTTTCAACAGAAAGTTAAACATCTTATTAGAATTTATGGGCTGATTGATACCGTTTTCGACGGAAACATTTCATCACTTTTTTTGTCTTACGCATATAGGATAAAATTTAAATGATTGTGAATTTTAAGTTGTCCGTTAATGAGTTAAATTTTCACTTATTTTGACACCTATTTTGGCACCTATAACTGGTACTAATTATAGATATAGAATTGAAAGTACTAAAATGATAGCGTTAAATATTGAAGAAAAAAAAACATATATGTAAAATTATTTCATTGTCCAAGATTTGTGTCCAATACGAAGAAGTTTTAGGCAGATTTCAAAAATAGTAACAGAAAAAAATTATTAAAATTATCTTTTTGTTAAGTTTTTATTTCCGTTATCAAAATAGCAATTTTCCGGATTCAAAATGGAGCTTTTCCGGCACAGAATTTGTACGCAGGTAAATGGGTTCTTTTGAAACTAATTTTGTATGCAATGCTGCACAAGAAACCAAAAAAATATACTTTAATTAAATATATACATTTAGAATTATTTGTATACCCAAGGGAAAATTTGAATTGATAACGGATAGTTTTCGACCGAAAGCGAATCCGGATGCGGATTCTGTTGCTGACTCCGATTCGGATTCCGCTGCGCATTCAGATTCTGAGGCGGATTCTGTAAGAGAATCGGTGCCGAAACAAAGACAAATATTCCTTTTATTTGTTAAACGAATTTTATAATCGCACTTTTAATAAAACATAAAATATATTTGAAACTTTAAAAAAAAAAAAACCGCATAATTTTATGTAAGCAAAATTATACAAAAAATATATATGCGTTTACCCACACACCGTGTGCGATTATCGTTTAAAAAATTATACATATCACACCGTCGTTTATAAAATATGTCGTGAGTGTGTTTATTATTGCAATTTTTTTTTTACAATCGTATGGTAAAATTTATTTAAATTTGAAATAAGACGTTCAAAATAAGAAGTAATAATAATAAAACTAAAATATTCATTAATATATTTAATTTGTTTATATTTATCAATTGTTTGTGAGGTTGTCGCGTGTGTGAGGGGGCATTTCACATTTCTATATGTATATTTATATATATGCGTAAATATATATGTATATATAAAATTATTTTATTTTAATTATTTTATAGATTTATTATTATTTATATTTATTTATAATTTTATTCCCACGTAAAATATAATTTCTATACACGGTTATTGTATATACCTTAAAAACAAAAATTATAATACAAATGCATATATATATATATATATAATTGTGTATTTATAACTAGATATATAATTAGAAAGTATGTATTTCTATCTATCTATCTATCTATATAAAGGGTGATTTTTTAGCTATTATCTTTTTGGCAACACTGGTTTAAACAGCTGACGCACGTTTCGTGTTTTGTTTCACTGTCAAATATCTTCAGTTTGGTCTATAATTTAACCATGAATCGTCTTACAAACGAACAACGCTTGCAAATTATTGAATTTTATTATCTAAAATGCGTGCTCTGCTAAGAAAGTTCATCGCGACGAAATTGTGTTCAAGGACGAAGCTCATTTTTGGTTCAATGGGTACGTAAATAAGCAGAATTGTCGATTTTGGAGTGAATATCAGCCAGAAGCATTGCAAGAGGTACCAATGCATCCAGAAAAAGTCACAGTTTGGTGCGGCTTATGGGCCGGTGGCATCATTGGACCGTACTTCTTCAAAGGTGGTGCGAATCGTAACGTAACTGAGAATGGTGAGTGCTACCGTGAGATGATATCTAACTTTTATTTGCCCAAAATGCAAGAGCTTGACTTCCATGACATGTGGTTTCAACGGGACGGTGCCACATGCCACATGACACGCGAAACAATGGACTTATTGAGAGGCGAGTTCGGTGAACATTTTATTTCACGTTCGGGACCGGTCAATTGGCCTTCTAGATCGTGCGATTTAACGCCTTTAGACTATTTTTTGTGGGGTTATGTTAAAGTTCATGTCTATACAGAAAAGCCCGCTTTAATTGACACATTCGAAGACAACATTGGAGCATTTATTCGTGAGATACCGGCCGAAATGTTGGAAAGAGTATGCTAAAATTGGAATAAGCGGATGGACCATTTGAGACACAGTCAAGGTCAACATTTGCATGAAATAATCTTCAAACATTAAATTATATGAACCGTACTATCGATTCAAATAAAGATTTCATGCATTTTTCTGAATTGTATGTGTTTTTTTTTTGAAAAACTTTCCTATAGCTTTTAAAAAATCACCCTTTAGATATATATGCTAACGTATATATATTTTCTTTTATGAAACTATACCTAATAATACTGAATATATTTGAACATTGCAAATATTTTTATAAAATTGTAAAAAATATCGTCATTTTTGTATGAGAATAAGTATATTTTAATCAATGAACTATAAACTATATATTGATTAGTTTATTAATATTGAATTTTAAATGTTTAAAACAACTGCACTTTTGATCAATCTTTAACAAACAATACGCATAAAGATTATTAAATTATTTCGAACAAAAAAAAATGCAATTTCCTTCAAATTTCTAATGCGATCTATTAGAAATTTGAAATAGAATTTTGAAAATTGTCCAATCTATTGGAAAATTTGTTGATTATGCGGAGGAATATTTGGATTTTTATTGATATATATGATAAAGATCTTTTAAATTTATTACGAAAATATTTAAATGGTTACGATAACGATCAATAATATAACACAGCTATATGGAGGATCATATAAATAGGCGGAGCTGGGAAATTGTTAACCAGATTTCCAAGACAAAATTCTGAACGGCACATGTCTTATATATTAGATATTTATAAAAAACAAATTTCCGGAAAATCAACTTTTCTAAAGGTTCGCTATTATTTTAAATTTTATCAAGGGGGTTCTTAAATTTATTTAGCATAAATTAGAATAACTGCAGCAATTCTTAATATAGAAGTAGATTTTTAAATCGACCTATTTTACTATAAAATCTATATAAAATTTGTCCTATTTTTTATGTACTGTTCAAAGATTTGCATCATTTCTGTTCACTTTTACAGTATATAGCAAATTTCTTTGAATTTTCACTGAAATCGAATGGAAAATCGGCTATATGTATATCCCTTTGAATCACAACGGGGAGATTTTCAAATTCTCTTCTATGAAATATCAGAAACGGATTGAATTTTTAAATTATTCAAAGATATTAAAAATTGGTGAAAAACTATATGGCTGTAATTCTGAAAACAATTTCATATTTGGAAAATTGAATTTTCCGGCAAATTTCGTTTGAAAAAAAAAATGTTGTTATCGCACAATTAATTTGCCTTTAGGTATGCATACCTTTCGAAATATCCTATCCTTTGGGTTATATTTGGGCCGCCTGTAAACGAATGATAGGAAAATTGTTTCAAATGATCCCCTGGAATATATAATACTAACAATGACACAATAACCGAGGATTTTAAATAATTTTTCCTTCAAATGAATCAATCTATTTTTAATCAGCCCTTTTTTTAATATGAATATGACCTTATAAATCTTTTTTTTTAATACACTTACTGCGAAACTTTTGAACCACAAAATGTATAGATGATAAATAATAAATTGTTTATTTTTTCTATTATGTTATTGAAACATAAAAATATACAAGCAGCATAATAAAATTCACAACAAAACAGGTTCGTTCATGTTTTTTTTTAAGATTATTTTATTTATAAAATACACTTGCAAACATATATATTCTTATCTTTTATTTCACATTAGTATTTAGTACTATAATTCTTTATATATATATATATATTCTTATGAATTCACTTCATCAGCACTTTTATTTTATTTTTTAATATCTAAAATAATATTGCAAGTTATACTATAAAATATAATTATATATATTATTAAATCGCGTCACAAAAATTATGAAGTAATAAATGAAAATGTGTTATCTCACAAACTCGTATCACGCATATAAAATATTAATTTTCTATATAGTTTATTCTAAAATATTAATCGTTTTTTTAATATATATTAATCGCGTTGTGTACTGTATGTAAAACTTAATCATTATGCCACTTTATTATAAACTGATTAAACACATCTCCTATATATACATGACTGATTGTGATTACTATATGTTGTTTGATACCAAACAAAAAAACCCGATTAAATAACTAAACAAATCTAGCACTACCAACCAACGCACACACAAACACACACGATTATATATTTTATTCCGATTTATTATATGATTAAATTTAACATTTAAATTTTTTTTTTTTAAATATATATTTATAATTTCATTCAAAATATTAATATCGGCGCGGTATAAATAAATAATAAAAAATAATGAGAAAAATTCAATTCGTTCGATGCATGAATGAATGAAAAATGTGACTGACTATGATGGTTGGTACGGTCGGTGAACGGTGAAGACTGAAGAATATTGAATAAAAAAACCGATTTTTAGAAGAAAAATAAACTGAATTTGAATGAATTTGAATAAAAAATACATATAAAAATATATATAAATTTATGATGACGGATGGGATTCTTTCTATATATATATATTATACACATTTATTTGTATACATTTTGTAAGCATATGTGGGTGGGTGGACTAACTAACAATCTATAGTAACTAACTAACTAAAATGACGACGATGACGAAATGAGCAACATAATTTCCCGTTTTTTGTATTTAATTTTACATATTTCTTTATAACTATCCCCGCAAACATTTGGTAGATAAATCGGCGATACGATATCGCGGCGATATCGCGAGGAAGATAAAAAGAAGTTATTTAAATCGCCAATTTATCGTTGTTTTAACAGTTGAGCGATATTGTACGGAAGATAAAAATGCGATACGATGGCCATACGCTTTGACGACAAAAAGAAAATACAGAGCCACATTTATTTTCTATTTCTCTTCCAGCCCATAAAATGACGATAATATATTATTATTTATTGCTTGCCTATCTTCTTGATGATAAATGCGCGATAAATATATCGTCTTTTTGTCTTCCTCGCGATAAGTATGTAAATAATTAAATATAAAATTAAATTATAACAGTTTAAATGGAACAGCGAATGAATAAAGAAGAAATATTAACAATTTTAATTTTTATAATTTTCAGGATTGAGCTTTCACAGGATTTCACAGCATTGAGCTTCCATTGATATTCCTTTAGAATATTCTAATCTATATATCGCATTAGTATCCCCAATTTATCTTCCTGGCGATATGGCATTTGTATCGCCAATTTATCTTCCTCGCGATATCGTCAATTTATCTTCCAGATGTATCGCGGAAGAGTCCCATTCTCTATACGTAGGGAGTAACGTACGCGATAAAAATGCGATATCTTTGGCGATAAATTTATCGCCTAGGCGAATCGTCTGCAGTACTACCAGCGATAAGAAATGTTTGTGGGGATATATAATATACGCGTTGTTTACGTACACGTATTTTATTTTTCTATATATGTATTTTACCATATTTTGTACTTTTCTATATATATTCAGTTTTTTTGAATTCATATGCATGGAAAAATAATGGAATGGTTTCTTTTCTGTGTATTGTATTGTAAATTAAGTCCGTTTGTTTACTAATAAAAGAAATTGTGGTATAAGCAGTACAAACAATAGTTGCGTTCCATTTGATTGGCAGGAGTATAGGTAAAAGTAGAAAACAATAGGTTTTTCTATTCCGGACTATACACCGTAATAATTCGGAGTAGAAGAAATCTACTCTTTTCTATTATATTTCCCACTCTTTTTTTTTTTTATTCTTGGAAGAGGAAAACCATTTACAGACTGTGTGTCGGACTCCCGTCACTAGGACGTCATACCGACTAAAACCTCTCCCACAGGGTTGGAATTCAAGATACACCATCGCACAGCGACCATTAAGGTCTTTTGTGCCCCTCTATTACTTTATCTCAAAAGGAATAGACCTTATCTCATAGGTCACAAATTAGGAAATTGATTAAAGCTTTTACCGCAAGGTTTTATATCCACCACTTTCCCTGAGAAAGTCTTTTCCTAGATATTTCCTTCGTTTTTTACAGAGTGCTTGACATTTTGCGACCCAATATATTTTATCTTACCTACTCCTGGTACTCGAATGGAACGCAAATAGAGATGAATATTCACATTTTAAGGATTTCAATCGGGCAGATTCACAAACCCAAGTATAGAACCCAATCGAGGATTATTTAGTTTCTGAGGAATAAAATTTGCTGTTAGAACGTTGTGCCAGACATAAATTATATCTGAATTTTAGTAACTATATTTTAAAGCTGAATTATGTAAATATTTTTTGTTGCGGCAAAGTTTTAGAATTTTAATTTTTTATATAATTTTTCAGCAACAAAAATATTGCTGATATTTTGTCGATAGTTTAGTGTAAATGCAGCAGCTAAGAAATAATCAATTAAACCGATAAAATAAAGCAAAATAGCTGGCCTGTAACTAATTATCTAAAAGTGATCGATATTTGCAGAAAATTTTCTGATCTCTCTAAATAAATATACATCGGACAAATAACTTTTCGAATTACCAAAATATAACCATATAAAACTGAGTAAAGCCGTAAAATAACCTTCTAGACATAGGCTACGTATTTGCGAGCAGTTAGCTCGAGCTATCTTTCTCTATCTGGAGCTGAAAATCCCATATAAAGGGGGACTAATCGGAGAGAACACACTATCGTAGCTCGATTAGATAGCCCAAGCTAAATCGTTGGCTCGAGCTATCGATACTTATTTTTTTGTTTATTTTATTTATTTACCATTCTATCATAATAAATAAATTTCAAATTTTCAAATTTTTTATATAATTCAAATTTCAATAAATTCACGTTTTAAAATAGATACTTTTTTATATGTGTCCTAAACAAATCTGGGAAAAATTTTAGCTCGAGCTAAAAAAAGACCATATAAACAATTCATTTTGAACTCCATGCTCGAGCTACCTGGCACCCTGCTACGAATTTTCTGGATTATTATGCATTTAAAGCTTTTTACCTGAAAAATTGGATTTTATGTAGGTAAAAACTGTGAAAGGAATATACGATCATTCTATAATATAACATTATATTTAAGGGCGTCTAAATGGTGTAACTGTTAGCGTGCTGTATATTCGCATTCGGAGGACCCGGGAGAACTAACCTGTGGTCGAAAATGTTATTGATTATCGCCGGACGTTCCACATTCCGATAACTCCCGAAAGGATTCCAACGGATTTCCACAACCTTCCGTAGTTATATATTTAGACAATTGAAAAGCCCAAGGTTTAAAGAAATTCTTCTCATTTTCATCTTTAATTAACCCCTTAATTAATCCTAAATGTTTTTTTAAAAAAAATACAATAAAAGGATTAATTTATTTTACATATATATATACTTTTATACATATATAATATTTAATAAATACATTTTGATATAGAAAATATAATACACTATTGATAAAAATACTTTTTTTCTTTTTAAATAAATACAAAAAAAAAATTGAATATATTTTTAAATATATACGTGCATTAAAAATATATAAATATATATATATTATGATTATTATATATACAAAAATACATATATTTTTTTAAATATAGTATTTTACACAATTAAATATATATATATATATATATATATATAAATATGTTGTAATAATATAAATAATTAAATAATTTAAACAAATACGTATATTTTTTTATATATAAATTTGTACACTATCTTACATATTATAAATATAAAAATGAATAAAATAAATAAAACCTTCCTTAATTTATTTTACAAAACGCAGCGTCAAAAATGACAGTGGTCAAAAAAAAACAATAATCAAATTTTATCGATTTATTAAAATACACTATTTTGATTTTTTCCATTTGGTTCCCATTGATGAAAATTTGGAAATATATTTTGACTACTTGTACTTGAAATTGGAATGTTAGCTGATGATGGAAGCGATGAAATTGCATTATTCTATATATGTAAAAGTAAAAGAAAATATACATTTTTATAGTTGGTTCTCGGAAAACTTTTATTTAAAAAAAGAAAATTAATATTACCTTTTCTTTTTTATAACTTCGTCGAGCGCGTGTTGTATTTCTTCGTATCGGATTAGACGGAACTCTCTGTGATAATCTTACTGAGCTGAACGTACTGCCCCGTCGTCCGAATCGGGTTCTCGGAGATGGCGTCCCGTTGGCTAAATATTATTTATTTAAAATTATATTAAATTAAATTAAATAACAAGAAATTTGAAAAAATCTAATAAATTGTGATTTCTTTGAATTCTTTCATTTTTTTTTATTTATGATATAATTTTGAATTTTTAAATTTCTTTTTGTTTTAAAAAAAAAAAAATTTCAAATTCTTATACGATTTTTTAATCAATCAGATGAATTCTATTTATAATTTCCTATATAGACTTAATAACCAATTTGGCATTACTTTTTCAATTCTGTTTTCGAGCATATACATAAAAATTTGTTTGATTAATTAGTAATGTAATTATATTACGCTTTAAAAAAAGGGATCTATAAGGAATAGATTTTTGTATCTACCATGCAAATTTAATATTTTTTTTTTAAATAAAGGGATAATTATACTACATATAAACAATTTTTTAATAATTTCATATATATTGAATTATGTGTATTATCGGTAGGAATTAATAATGCGGATTTTTTGGCTTGAAAATGGTATTTATTTGTATAACAAAATGTAAACGTTTGCCAATGGTTGTTTGATCGACATTCAACGCCATTGCAAGTTCATGTTGCGTTCGACACGAATTTTCATCCAATAACGCCTGCAATTCTACGTCTTCACATTTGTTTTGGCTGACCTGGCCTTTCTTTGTCTTCCAAGTCAAAATCACCATTTCGGAAGCGTACAAACCATCGTTCAGATGGAGCATGTCCACCATAAGCTTCAACCAACAAACGATAACTTTCAGCAGCGGTTTTCTTCAAAATTAAAGAAAGTTATTAAACTTCCCCCCAAAACAACTTTTTCAGGCATGTGTTTCGACATATTCGAAGCAAAAAAAAGCTTTGTTGTTTACACTTCAATGAAATGACATATACTGAAATTTATAGCCTAATGACAGACAAAAAAAAGAAAATGGCCGCGGTGTGTTGCGATACACTCAACGCTAGTTGCGCCATCTGTTATCTAAATCCGCATTTTTAATACCTACACCTAATATGTAATTATTGCGAAAATTTTTGGATTATATTTATATTTATTATGTATATTTGCAGAGGGTGATTGAGAGATATGTATATAGGTTGTGTACGTACGCCAGCACAGTTGAAAAAGTTAATTTTTTAGCTTTTCTCCAACCTATAGGTGAATTAAATGTATATATAATATATAAAACACTTGAAAAATTAAAAATATATATGGATAAATAACTAGTAATTTTTTCTTTTAAATAAAATATATGTTGTTTGAAAAACTCTACTCTGCTATATTAATTACCACCAGATCACTGCACAATTAAATGAATTAATTATAAACATACTCTCTATATCTGTTCTCTATATCTCTCTATATATTTTATGCAAAAAAACTTTTATACCGACATCTATTTATTTTTTTTAAAGGCATTTTTAACTATTATTAACTTACGTGTTGTATTAATATTTGTACGTTTTGATGCCTGCATCATACCAAAAACAACGGCAGCCAGTGAACTATGATGTGATGTTTGCCTTTGAAGTGTTGGTGATTTAACATGTTGTGGTATACCGGTTTGCATTGGACCCAATGGCGTTGATCCTATGCCACTTGCAACACCTTTACCAAGTACCCAATATGTTTTCATAATACCTTTACCTTTAACACTTACTTCACCACGTAACTATAGAAATTTAAATATATATTAAGTACAAAATATAATTCAATATTAATTGTATTTTATTGTGTTGTGTTTTTCTATACCACACATGTATATCCATTTGATTGTAATAATTGAGCTGTATAATCGGGTACTTGAATTTTCCAATTTTCACCGGTTGAATCCATACGTGATGCAACATTTACCGTATTACCCCAAATATCATATACTGGTTTACGTGCACCGATAACACCACTAACCAATGGACCACTACTTATGCCAACTCTCAATTGAAATGTATTAAATGCATCTTTATTTACATCTTGTAATTTTTGACGTAATGTTATTGCAAATTCAACCAAATCACAAACGCTATCCTCTTCCGTACCACCTTTTTCAATCTATAACAAGTGAATTTTTCAGTACATAAATTCAGCAGTTCAAAAATGTCTATATATTAATTATTACCTGATGTTTTGGATTTAATCCGGCCGCCGCCATATATGTTGCACCAACAGTTTTAATTTTTTCAACCGTTGTAAATTTCGGTTCTTCCATTAACGAATCAAAATCACAAATGATTTCATTTAGTATACGTATACAAGCTTTACCATTTTCAATATCTTCCGAATAAAAATCTTGAAAATTTGGTATCGACGCAAACATAACACCACACATATTATGCATTTTTGCATACAGTTCATCACTTCGGCCATCCGATAGATAATAACTTGCAACATGATCCGGTAATATATTCTATTTATAATATACATGTAAATTAAATATATTGTATAATATTATATCAAATATTGGGACCTTGCATTAATAATGTCGATTTAGATTTAGGATAACTAGCGTTGTGTGCATCGGAGCACACCGCGGCCATATTCTTTTTTTTTCTGCAATTGCTATATAAATTTCAGTATATGTCATTTCGTTGAAGTGTAAACAACAAAGTTTTTTTTTGCTTCGAATATGTCGAAACACATGCCTGAAAAAGTTGTTTTGGGGGGAATTTTAATAACTTTATTTAATTTGAAGAACATCGCTGCTGTTAGTTATCGATTGTTGGTAGAAGCTTGCGGTGAACATGCTCCAACTCAAAAAACTTGTGAACGGTGGTTTGCACGCTTCAGAAGTGGTGATTTTGAAGTGGATAACAAAGAACGCCAGATCAGCCAAAAAAATTTGAAGACGAAGAATTGCAGGCATTGTTGGATGAAAATTCGTATCGAACGCAACAAGAGCTTGCATTAGAGTTGAATGTATATGTCTCTACCATTTCTAGACGTTTGCATTCAATGGGAAAGATCAGAAAGCTAGGAAAATAGGTCCCACATCAACTGAATGAAAATAAACTCAAAGCACGAATCGATGCATGCCATAAACATCTTGCCGAGCACAAAAAACATAGTTTTTTGAGTCGAATTGTCACTGGCGATGAAAAATGGGTGTATTACGACAATCCTAAACGTAAAGCATCATATGTTGATCCCGGCCAACCATCAACTTCACAATCAAAACGCGATATTCATTGCCAGAACAGCTTATGCTGTGCATTTGGTGGGATCAGAAGGGTGTCGTGCAATATAAGCTGATAAAACCGAATGAAACGTTACATCTGATCGCTACCGACGACAACTGGGCGAATTGGCAAAGAAATTGAATGAAAAAGTTTGCACGATGACAATGCCAGACCACATCGTGCAAACATCGTTAAGGAAAAAATAAAGAGGGTCGGTTGGGATCATTTTGATCACCCTCGTGCTCTCCAGACCTTGTTCCTTCTGATTACCATTTGTTCAGATCAATGCAGGTCAGCCTGACAGATGTACGGTTTCGAAATGCTGAAGAAGTGCGAAAATGGGTGGATGAATGGATTGGGACAAAAGATGAGGAGTTCTTCAAACGAGGAATCAATAAACTTCCTAAATGATCGGAGGAAGTCAAAGCTAACGATGGGCAATATATTGATTAATTTACTCAATCATTTTGTGATACAAATAAATGCCATTTTCAAGTAAAAAAATCGACATTATTAATGTAAGGTCCCAATATTATTACTATATATTATAGAATTACCTTAATTAATAGATCATTTAAATATCGATTTGATTTCATATTTGACAATTCTTTTTCGGCTTGTTCCTTCCATATAAAATCTAACCGTGATGTAACCTCAACTAAACGAGCGTGATACGTTACCATAGTCAAAAATACAACCAGCAATATATTCATTTGTGCCGTTAATGGCATTTCTGCATTTTCAGTTTTATCCGTTGATGGTATCGTTGAAAAACTATCTTGAAATACAAACAAAATTAATATTGCATAACATAAAACCATAACCGATGCCATAAATGTTTTAACTAAATAGTATAATTTTAATGCGGTTGCAAGTGCAATTAAACACAGCACCCAGGTAAATACAATGTATTCGGGATGTGAACACGATGGTTGAAATGGTTGATCATCTTCAATTCTTTCATAAACATATTTAAATCGTTTACTCGTGTGTATACCATTTGGTAATAAATTACCATTTATTACATTTTGATTTGTAACATCAGCACCAGTATAATTTTCTTGTTCAATACGTAATTCTTCCATCATTTTAATCGTATCATTTTGTGTTACATTAATCAAATTATCGATTTGTTGATTGTTTGGATTCGAAGTAGGAGACAAAATGATCGTTGAATTATTATCTTTAAATGAATTTTGTGCATCAGTTGATGTTGATGATGATGATGTAATATTTTCATCATTTAATCGTAAACTTTCAACAATTTCACGTGTAAGAAACTCCAAATTTGACGGTAAAAATTGTTGCCAATTCTTATTGAATCCATTATTATTATTATTATTAATATTATTTGTACGAATATCATTTTTCGTTTTATTATTAAATTCATCAATATTTTGGATTATCGAATTATTTACCGATGTAAAATTATTTACCTCATTAACATCATAGTTTATTGATTTTTCTGAATTTATCGTTATATTATGATGAATGGTCGCCGAAACAAATACATTTAAACGAATTTCATCATAATTTTTTTTATTAATTTGATCACTGTTGATACCTGCAATGAATTGAGATGATATCGGTTGTGGTGGTAGTGTTGTATCTGTTGATGATGAATTTGTCAATAATGATGATGATGAAATTGTGGTTGAAACTGTATCGTCGTCCACAGCATTTAATGGACATACAAATAAACCAATTGAACTGGCGGCTGCCATTAGTACAACAACACAACATATAAACCATGTACGTCTGCTACGATGATGTACCAAAGTTGCTGAACTGTTTTGTAATATTAACGGGAGACCTATGTTTTGTCAACAACAAAAATTGAACTTATAAATATTTTAAATTGAACTTATAAAACACAAAAATGTACAAATAGCTTTCTATATATATAAATTGTGATTTACCTGGAAATTCTTCGGCCATCACCAAAACACATCCAGCAGTTAAAATTAAAGTTGAAACGGCAAGACACACAACTAATACTATACATTTTGGCATAATAATTGCTTGACATAATACAATGAATATCCAAACAACAAACACACATAACATATTCGAACGAAACATATCTTCACGTAATTGACAAAATTTCGTTTCCTGTTTGGCATCTTTAAATTTCAATGTCCATGGAAATAAATACTCATCACGCATTTGTTTATTTGAATTAATTTGAATATTTTGATCGATAAATTCATCAACCTTTTTAAAAAAAATTTCAAATAAATTCAATATTATATTAAAATAAATAAAAAAAAATAAACTCATGTATTATTACTTCCTCTGTGGCTGACATTGCTATTATATCTTCCTGTTGTGATAAATCCCCTTTCGTTGATTCATTTTGAATAAAACCATCTTCCGGTTCATTTAACTATATATAGATAATATAGAACCAAAATTTATTAATTTTAATTTTTAATCGTTTAAGTTTGTAAAATGAAAAATAAAAAACACTATATGTTTATATACATTTTTAAATGGTATTTCTGGTGTCCAATCTGTTATAGTTTCATCATCAGTTTGAATACTTTTTAAATCATCAATTTTACTTGAATCCTTTCCATTATTATTATTATCCATTGTTATAGAATAAACATTTCCATTTCGATTATTTACAGTTGATGCCGTGGCATCTTCTTTAGCCATTTCATTATTATTATTAATAATATTCGAGTTTCTATTTGTATTTTGATGACGGGTACTACTACTGCTGCTGTTCTTAATATCCGGATCACAAAATGTATGTGTCGGTTCTTGTTGATCGGTTATACTTGAACGATGATTTGCAAAACGTCGACGTGATCTAATATAAAAATTAAAAAAAGAATATTTCATTAAAAACAATATGATACAAAACAGTTTATATTCACCTTAACGGTTCTGTTCGTTTAATCAAATACGTTTTAATATTCATCATTTTTAAATGATTATCACGATTGCCACCGTCGCCCGGTTCCACTTCATATGCATCATTCAGACATTTCAATGTCGCTTCAGATATATGAACACGACCTGGTATACCGCCCGATTCCATATGATTTGCAATTATAACATCATTTGACCAAACATCAAAATGCCATTTTTTATCACCTAAAACACCACACATTACCGAACCACTATGAATGCCTATTCTCATGTTTAAATCGACCTATAACAAAAAAAACATTTTAATATTGACTAAAGATTATGCATTCAAAAATATTTTCGCTTTAAAACGCATACATACATGGGTGTTATGTTGTACATCCTTAATTGCTTTTATCATATGCAATCCAGTTTCAACGCTACAAACAGCATGATCTGGTCTAGATTTCCAACTTTGACTGTCAAACATTGATATGCAATAATAACAATCACCCAACAGTTTTATACGTAGGCAGTGATTATCCTGTGGGTAATGATATCATATTAGATAAATTTATAGCAATTCTATTCAATTCAATGATTGTAATATTATATAGTATAAAACTTACTTCAGCAATTTTATCAAATCTTGCAAATAAATCATTAAGTATTTTAACTAATTGTTGTGCTGATGTTTTACTTGCTAATTCAGTAAATCCCTGTGTGAAATTTTATTTTAATTTTATTCTATACAGTGTGTCCCAGTACCACCCCACAAAGCCGAATACGACATATTCTTGGGACTGTTTCCAGTAAAAAATCGTTCGGGAAGGGGGTCTAACTTCAACCCCTACCGAGTTACAGGGTGTTCATTGAAAAACATGAGTCCACTTATTAACTCATAATTTCCAAACCGTTCCAGATAGAATAAAAAATAGATACTGTATGAATAGGTAAATGAATTACCTTTAAATTTTCTCAGGACACAATTTCTGCTATCTAGTTCTCGTTTGGAGTTATTGATGCTCAAAATGAAAAAAATATCATATTTTTTCATCAACTTTTTCAGAAATATTGATTTTTCTCAAAATTTCTCGGGGTAAAAATTTTTTTTTTCTTAAGTAACTTTTGTGCACCATAAAATTACCTTAAAGTCCTCAATAGAAAGTTAATCTCTGCGTCTTATGAATTTCGAGTTATTACGTGATTTGTAACAACGAAATTGCAAAAAATTACGAATTGAACAATTAAAAACACATAATTTTATTAAAAGATAAGTTTTTAAATACTATGATATTTTTATGAATGGCTTTATTTTAACGAATTTCAATGCAAAAATGTGTTTTCTAAAAAAAAAAGTTTTTTTTTAATTGTTCAATTCGTGATTTTTTGATGTTTCGCCGTTACTAATCACGTAACGTAACTCCAAATTTATAAGTCGAAGCGCTTTGTATGGTGGACTTTAAGGAAATTTTAGGTTGCACAAAAGTTACTAAGGAAAAAAAATTTTTTTTTACCTTGGAAAATTTGGAGAAAAATCTATTTTTTTGAAAAAATTGATGGGAAAATATGATATTTTTTTACTCTAAGCATCAATAACTCCAAACGAGAACTAGATAGCAAAAATTGAATTCCGATCAAAATTACAGGTAATTCATTTACCTATACATAGAACATAGAGTATCTAATTTTTATTCTAACTTGAACAGTTTGGAAAGTATAAGTTAATAAGTGAACACATGATCTTCCACGAACATCCTGTAACTCGGTAGTGGTTGAAGTTAGACTCCCCCTCTTCCTGAACGATTTTTTGCTAGAAATAGTCCCAGGAATTCGTGGTATTCGGCTTTGTGGGGTCTTACTGGGACACACTTTATATGTATTTTGTGTTTATCGACAGAACCGAATATAATTAAAATTTTTATTAAAAGACTATACTACTAACCTTTATATCTGCAAAAAGTATACTAACATTTTCCATATGATAGATAAATAATTTTTTAAATTGTGCATCAACATTTGCATCTGATCCTTTATACATTTCCTTTCTTATGTCATTATTTACAAACATTGGTAAAACTATATATATCAGCAGGTTGTTTTCAATTGTTTTCACATAAAGAATACAAAAAAAAAACGATATGAATATTTTTAATCGATAAATACAGCTTATTTTAAAGATATATTAATACAAAATACAATCTCCAAATAAGTATCTTAATAGAAAAGAAAGAATCTGCAACAAAAAGAAAAGCCTTTAACTCAGAGTTTTCTTCTTTTTTTTTTTTGACTTTATAGATATTGTAATTGTTTTTAGCAAAGAACTTTATTATTTCCAAATGAGTTAAAAAAAAGGTTAATTTAATTTACGAAAAATTATAATTATTCCATTCTTTATTGAGACAACCATATAGCTATATATATATAATAAAATTAAATGCACAACAAGTTTGCAAAAATTGCCCATTGTATATG
The DNA here is from genome assembly GCA_958336335.1 of Dilophus febrilis. Classification (NCBI taxonomy): domain Eukaryota; kingdom Metazoa; phylum Arthropoda; class Insecta; order Diptera; family Bibionidae; genus Dilophus; species Dilophus febrilis. Next base: position 28,327,476 of record OY284470.1, read on the forward strand.
TTTAAAAATAGAAATATGGCATATAAAATTCTCTATATAAGTATATTGAATAAAAATAAATTTTATACCTATTTTTATATATATTCTTTTGAATAAATAATTTTCAAAATTATTAACAAAAACACCATTTTTTCAGTTGAATAATTTCAATCAAACAACTTTTCCCGTATCCAGCTATGTACATTATACACTCATCACGTATATATATATGGTATATATCCATCCATATGTAAAATGTGTATCAAAAAGATTACATCCATCCATTAATATTAAATAAAATATTTTAAAAATACACCACTTATACTGTTACTGATATATTCTATCATTTTCAGTTATATTTATATATATATATATAGTATTGTATGTAGATAATGTAGGTATATTATTATATTGATATCATTCAAAGTGCATAAAGTGTTCATAATTTAATTAGTTTTCAGAATACATATTTATTGGACAATACCCTCTGATGTTTTAAAATAAATGTTGGTATGTCCAATTTTGATATATCCTCAAAAATATTAGATAGATATAATATAGATATAGATAGATATACAGAGTAAAATTGATTAAATTTTATTGCTTTCAATAACCTGAAATGGGTCTGGGACTATTCAATAAGAAATAACCATATAAGATGTATCAGTTTGATTTTGAGTTACCAAAATAAATTCATTTAACCCAATTGAACGATTTTCAACTTTACTTCTATGAAATATCACAAATTTTATTGAATTTTCAACTTATTCGACGAAAATGAAAATTGTAGAAAAACTATCGAAAAATTGAAAATTTGGAAAAAATAGAAAAATGTTGTTGAAAACTTTTTTTAGAATAATTAATTTGCTTTTAGGCAATAATGTCCCTTACGAAATATCCTATTCTTTTGGTAATATGGCAAAAAACAAACATTTCCATATCCTATGCGCCATCGCTGCAGTTGATACATAAATAATCGTTTAAAAGAAGTATATATATAGAAAACAACACTCACTTGAATCCAATAATTTTTGTGTTCTTTGATATTCCTTTTCTGATTCCTTTTTATGTTCCATTGCTTTATGTGTTTCAATAAATGCTAATCTTTGTCCTCTATCCGTTAAATATTTTGTATACATTCCAGCAAAATTTATTGCTAAATACAATAAAGAATTGGCTAATAATTGTCTTGCGATACACGTTGAATCTGTATGCTATATATATAAAATTAAAAATATTTAATTTAAAAAAAATAAAAATCAATAATTTTGGATTTTGAATTAAAACGCATCATCACTTACATCTTCATTAAATTTCACAATACTAATGACAATTAAATGGCATGCTGCCGATACCGTACCAGCTATCATACACCATTTTAATGGTAACGGTAACATTGCATATGGAACAAATATTATAAATAAAACATACCAAACTAAATCTTCACGTCTTGCAAAACCAACACCTTCGGCAATAAAACCTATAGAAATATTATATTATTTTGAGAAAATGTTCCTATATGCTTGAAAATCTTTTATCTTTTTTGTTATTTGTTTTCATATACCTTGTAAATTCAACAATAACCATGTACATGTTGCTGCCCAATGTAAATAATTATTGGCAAAACATCGCCAACAACCCAATATGCATATACCTAAATTTGCAACCATACAACAAACTGACCATGTTATTGCTTCGGCTGATATACTCTAAAAAATATGATTAAGTAAAATTTGAAATATTGCATTTGTATAGTTATATTTATTTCTGGTAGGATTTGTTAAGCGAAACGCGAATCTTACATTTGATGGTTCACGACGCCATGCCCATACAACAGCCAATACAATTTTTAATACTAAATCAACTATATTTACAATAATTAATGATTTTTGTCTTTGTCGATGCGAATATGTTAAATATGATTTTTCTAATGGTCTAGCCTTAAATGAATTTGTAAGCGATGGACATAATATTCCCTTAACAACATTACCCCGTTTAAATGCTGAATATGCTTCATTATTAAATGGTGCTTGTTGTTTATTATCTTTTATTGTTGACGATCGTATCTCTGTGTACGTGTATATCATATATATATATATATAATAATAAAATAGAAAAAAATGAAGTAATGATTTAGTTTTTTATTATACTTTGATTATATATTTCTATAAATGATATATTACATCACACAAATATTTTTTTTTATCTTTTATATATAAAAGGAAACTAAATCGTATACTAAAATGAACACCTATATATATAAATTACACTTCTTTCTTAAACAAACAATAAAGAAACAGTTAACATTTTGGAAATGGTTTCAATTCTCATCGATCAAAACTTTTCGACGAATAAGTCATAGATTTTAAGGTAGTTTAAAACAAAAAAAAGGACGTAATAAAAAAGGATCCTATCCTATAGGATTGTATATATAAATTGTTATAAAAATCATTTCGTTTAAACCAGTATAATAACCATATACAAATTATTGCGTTAAACCATATAAAGTACATATTATATAATATTCAACCTATTTAGTTTAAAACTTAATGTCCTTTCGTCCATCCAGAATTTGTCAATGGTTTACATCATATGTTATAGTATAAACAAGTTTTAATTGTAAAATGGGGCATTTATTTTACCATATATACAATATATGACTAATGAATTATGTTTATTTACTCTCCATGTTTAATTTATAATACTATATGTTAAACAATTCGTTTAGTTATACAATTCGTTTAGTTAAACAATTCGTTTAGTTGGTAATAAATAATAAATTTTGTGTATCTATCTATATAAAATATACCTTTTGCTGCATATATACCTTTTTATAATTTGCGAATTTCCATCAAATAGAATTTAAATTTTAGATAGATTTTCCATTCATCATATATGATGATATAATTATATTAGTACATATGTATAAAAGTTTAATTGAGTTTTCCTCTATACAGGGTGTCCCGCAATTGATATAGTACAAACATATACCACGTAATCCTGGGAATATTTCCAGAGGCCCGGGGCCATTATTTAAATATTTTTTAATAGGCTGAAATTTGGAGGAAAATCTACTTTTCTACAAAATTTTAAGAAAACATGTAATTTTCTGACTTTAAGTGTCAATATCTCCAACCGGAAGGCAGATATCAAAAATTTTCGCTATTCAAAATTAAAGGTAATTCAATTAGCTATTATTTTGGTGCTTGGCTAATTATCCTCGGTTCAGTAGTTTAAAAGTTACAGTTTAATTACTGAATGTATATTTTTCAATGAACGTCAATTTTTTCAAGCCCCTCTAACTCGGCAGGGGTTGAAGTTAGACCCCCCCCCCCCCTCCTTGCTGGAAATAACCCCAGGATTACGTGGTATACGTTTGTACTGTAACAACTGGGACATCCTGTGTATACATTTACAATACATTGTAACTCGCAAAAGCGATATTGTTTTATGTTATAAGGTCAACTATATAATATAACATATATGAATATAACCTGCGAGTTTTCCTATATATATATATATATACATATATATGGTATATTAAATGGGGCTGCGAATATTTAATAATATATGATGATTGAAATAACAAATAATGTGACAAATTTGTTATCTTAATATTTGTAATGTATAGAGTAAAAATAAACAATATCTAATTTTAGTTGTATATGGTATATGACTAAATTTATATTATCTATTCTATAGCAAATAAAGGTTTTGTTGAATCAAATTATAATATATATTTTTTAAACTGTAAAAGTAGTAAAAATCAACTTTTAATCATTACAATTTTTAACATTAGATTTTTACTATAGAATTTGTTCTACAACCCTATTGGCAAGGTAAGGAAAGTTTTTAGAGAATTTAATTATCTGTCGAATGCAGCGTGGCCCGTCATTCTTACTCAACGGGTTGTCATTGCCATTATGCCGATTTTACTACTGATTTCTATACTGATTATCTCACAAATTTTTGTGATCCTTCCGGTAATCGGCTTGCGGAAATGTTAATTCTGTTTATATAGCAGGTTTATACGAACACTGAGCAACTTTATAACATCGTGACTTCAGTTCTTAAACTTTGACTTGAGACAGAATTCATGATAAACACCAGATTTATTATATATCAAAAATTGAAGACTTGTACTATTAATTAGGGGATTGTCCACTTAATTTTACTATACTCTATCTCATAACTATATTTAAATTAAAATTAAAATACAAAAAAAAATTACCTTCACTACTTTCGATTTCAATTTTTTGAAAATCTACAGTATGTTTGATATCATCAATTTTTTGTACCTGACTGGAACGTTGATGATTTATTGATTTAACACTTGACATCTTTTCATCAATTTTTACCGGTAATTGTTGATTTCGTGATTCAGAAATTATATCATTATCTGATTGTGCTCCATCACCGGGTAATCTTGGTATTTGAGATATGTCTGTAGATGTGAACATGATATCCTATATATACAAGTAATAATAGACAAACTTATTAATTAATATGAACTCTTTAATAACTGATAAAAAAAATAATAACTAACTTCATTACGATTTCTAGCCGTTTCAGATAATTCATCTTGTTCAATTGTTGTCCCGTTATTCACGATGCCCATTTTATGTTTAGATTTTTTATTTTTATCACCATGATCATTATCAGAATAATCATCATCATCGCTGTTATTATTATTATTACTATTGCCAACACCACCATTATTATTAATACCGTTTAAACTATTTTTTTTATATCTATCATCATCACCATTATTGTTATTATTATTATTATTGATTTTTTTTTGGTGATAGCCATCATCGTCATTATCATTATTGTTATTTTGAATTGTTAATGGTGCATTTGAAAGTCCACGATCTTGATTTTTATCACATATTAAATTATCCATGGCTCTCCACCATAAATTACGTTTTGGCCTGTGAGATAAACATGCGGTAAAAGATGTATTTAATTATAATATGTAATATTGAATTTATTTACAATTATTATTAAAAAAAAATTAATAATACATAGAGTTAGTAAAATTCATTATTTTTAATAAATATATAAATTTTTAACATAATAAATTTGTAATCTATTTTTCATAGATCGATTAATGATTGATTAACTGTATTTCAGGACCAGAATTCTATATAGTATACAAATAAGATCCGATAGTTTCATTCGTTTGTCAGAAAAATTCTGAACCAGCTCCAGGAAGAGTTTTTCCAATGGGAAAATCAAAACCAATGCAATGTGAATTGTTTCTGGATATGCGACCTCCACAATATTTCAATAACTTTTGATTGAATATACGGTGTTTACCTTAAATTTCTATTTTGACTATATATTATAAGGAAATCTTCTATATAGAAAATATATATATATATTTTTTTATAACGATTAAAATTAATAGAATTGATAATAGAGGGAGAGAGGAGGGGGCTTGGATGGTTAAGTTGATAAATAGCTTTGAATATTTCATTTATGATTGAACAATTAAAGAATAAAATTAATTTTCCATGCATATATAAGAATTTCTGTATATCAATAAAATAGTTTTTGAACGGCAAACATTGGAAAAATTTCATTTGATTGTCATTCATTTGATGAGTATAATAACTCTGAAAATAATATTTCTGTTCTGTTATTTCTGTTCTATCTGTTTCTGGTGTATGTCATAAACAAGCTATATATAACAATAGAATCTGGACGACGACAGAAGATTCCGGAACAAATTAAGACAGTGACATGGCGAAAAAGTGATATATTGAAAAATTTGCGTTTCTGAAAAGTTTTAAAATTGTTATAAAGTTAGAAAAAATGTGAAAAAATTTATGATGAGTTCGTGACAAAACATTTCTGCATTATCATAATAATTTTGTATTTTTGTATTTTTTTTACATGAACAATTTGATATTTATATTGTGGTTTTTACCTGCAGTTATCGAGTTTTATACAAGTTTTTGTACACGTTTCTCACTTCTGATTGAGGAAACCAAATAGCCTAATGTTACTTAGGTAATTAAATTACGTCCGCGAATTTCCAATTTAGTGTTTTTATATTATTATTACCATATTTTGAATGGTTCGAGTCATTTAATTACCGATTTATAACCAGAATTAGGAATGCGAGGTATTCCTATGGTAATACAAGTACTCTTTTAATACTGGCGTAACCATTTATTAGTAACTTAATTACCGTACTATTCTGGTAATATTCTTACCGTTGTCCCTTTTTATACATAAAAATCGTAACAAAATTACAATTCTGTAATTGTTTAAATATGTCTATATTTTGTATTATAAAATGTACAAATGTCTGTCGATCTTCCCTTTATTTGGCGATGATTGTGGGTTACACCATAATTCACTCTTACATTCATTATACAGTCTTAATTTTTTAACGTGAGACAATGGAAAATCTCGGAAACTACGCGTTTTTAAGAAAAATGGTTTCAGAAAAAGTTATTCAGTGGCTGGGGGGACATAAGATGGTCGTGTGTTTTGACCTTGAGTCAAGGTCACATAGGAGATATAACGTAAAACATACTTTTTTTTAAATGGAACCCCCTATTTATCGATACGGATTCTTATTCTATATAAAAAAATAAGACCATTTTTTATCTCAACATTTTTTGATTAGACCTCAAATTTGATCGTAAACTTTATTTAATATTAGTCATATTAGTCAATTGAAATTGTGCGCATCCCCCTTCGCATCTGCCTCCGCTTTCCCAACGCTTTCCCAATAGCAATAAAATTCAAAAAATTTTGTATATCATTTAAATGTTAATATAGTGGTGGTTTGTTCATCGCATTAAATAATCCTCAATGGTTATTCATGGCATAAGATAATCCATTAGTTAAACATCTCAAAATTCGTTATATATTGTAGATAAATTGAAATCCACAACGTTCAAGATATGTTGAACTATTCGTGTATATATATATCCCGCATCATATGATATCATCCGCGATACAAAATGTTATTTAAAAACGTAAAAGAATTTTTCATAATATCGCAGTTTCGCATTGACTAATAATTTCCCTTATCTACATACCATCATATACAATTACGTTTAATATGTAAATATATCATGCGTTAATGGTGCGATATTATCGCCACTCATCCATATACATTTTTATTTTATCTTTAAAGTTTGATAATATAATATATATCGATTCGATAGAGATATAATCATAAAATAATATAATTAGAAATGTTTTGTGTAAATTAATCCTTGTATATATATTTATTGTTGAATATATACAATCGATTTCGAGTGAAATCATTTGAATATAATGGGAAATTTATGATCAATAATTATTATATAGCATATTGAATTTTTCATTTTCATTTTTTTGACACTGTTTTAATCTTTATTATTATTATTATTATTATATTAAAATGAAATTAATTGATTTTAGTTAACCTTTTCTTTATATATATAGTTTATTTGCAAAGTATAAAACGAAAATTTTGTGATGTATACGCGCGCAGACGTAACTCTATAAAAAAAAATAACGTGTAAAAATAAAAACACTTTCAAAACTTAATTCAATTATAATATTTATATCAATATTTTTTTCCATTCAATTTTCTTTTCACTGTTTTTTCGAATATAATTTTGTCTATAAATACACATAATATATATTTGAAACAAAAACCGAACTTCTTAAATTGCGATTGCGATTTTTCACAATATTGTTCTTATACAAACGATTTACCAATAGACAAAAACTATTCTATACACCATATGCGATTAACAAAATATGGTATAGTAAAATTAATTTTCCTTTTATCATTACGAAAAATTATTAATTTTATTATTTTATTTATATTTTTGTTTTAGAAAATTTGAAAATTTAATTATAAACTGTAATTTTTCAAATAGCAATTTCACTATAAAGATGTTTTGTTAAGTTAACACTGAGATGTTATACCAATTAAATATATAATTTAGAATCGATTAAACACACTTTATTCAGTCCACTAATAATTGTGGTAATATATATTTGATTTCGAATCAAAAATAATTTATGCCCGTATGTACAAATCGAAGATATAATATAATATATCGAGGAATATATAATCATAATGATTAGATTATTTCGTATTGTATATATATTATTTTATTTTATATATATATATATGAAACGCAATGGATGCGGGAATAGAATATAGAATATCTAATATATATGGTTATAGATAACACGTCGTTCAAATTAGTACTATGGTAACGTTATCGTTTGGTTTTCTTTTTTTTTTATTTTCGTTTTGGTCTAACCGACATTATCTATTATCATATATATTATAACATTTGGCTATTTATGCAAAAAAATTGATTTGCTCCCAAAAAAACCCTCATTCCATTTTCATATACTCGGTGCATAGGTATGAAGTGAGCGTCAGGATACAAAATGTCTCGATAGTGAACGAACCTTAATTTCTTTTTATTTGGTTCCTATGAAATCCGTCAAATACATTTAGTATACCTTAAGTCATTGTCCAAACAATATCAAATTTTTTAATCCTGTTAAAAATATCGAATTTAATACCATAGAAAATGATGTTTTGCGGGATAGAACTAATTTTTGTATTCATTTGAAAAAATATGCTGCAGAGTCGCATCGAATGCTTGTCAATGCATATGGTGATTATGCTGTATCAGAAGCAACATGCAAAAGATGGTTCAGCGATAATGATTTTCATATGAGCAATAAAGAACGTTGTTGAATGCCATAAAAAAAGTTTTGAAGACGTTACAAGCAATATTGTATGATGATCATACTTTGGACCAAAAACAAATCGGTCAGCAATGTTAAACGTTGCACAACGAACAATTTCTGACCGTTTAAAAGTTATATATGGGAAAGAACCAAAGGTATGTGGAAAATGGGTGCCATATGAATTGAATGAAAACACACTTGTGAACTTTTGATTCAAAGACACGAACCAAAAAATCAGTCGAATTGTTACTGACGATGAAAAATGGATTTATTTTAAGAAACCCTAAACAGAAAAAATCGTGGGTTAATCCAGTACAACCATCAACATTGACTGCAAGCGATGATCGTTTCGGCATGAAGATAATCCTATGTGTCTGATGGGACCAGAATTATGTGGTGCGTACCACGAGCTCCTAAAACCTGGTGAAACCGTTAATACCGATCGCTTCTGACAACAAATGATCAATTTGAACCATGTGTCGAAATCGAAAAATGACCAGAATTGGCCAGAAGACACGGCGAGCAAAATTTTGCTCTATGATAATGTATCGGCACACAAAGCAAAACTCGTTCATGATACAATCAAAGCACTTGGCTGGGAGCTGCTACCCGCCAGCTGTTTTTACCAGACTTGGCTCCTTCCAACTACCATTTGTATTCATTGATAGGACACACATTGACAAAATAGGACAATATCTTACTTCATACCGCTACACCTTGTATATATACTATATCTTGAAACATACATCTATAGCTATATAAGGTATATTTGGTATTTAGATATGCGGATATACATTTGATATATATATGTATATCTATTATACCATATTTACCATTTATTTATTTATTTATATCAGGTTTATATTATATAGTGTATAGGTGTATAGGTTAAACAGGAACTGTATATGACAAAATACAAGTTACCATATTATTGACAATATATATATTACGCAAAGATTATTAAAGCTCGAAAACAATAAGTGAAATTTCCTGTTAAGTTCAAATAAATTATCCATATAGAAATAATTTTATATTGTTTACGTTTTTTGTATATGTGTATCTATTGTGATGATGACCCTTAATTATTCTGCGTGTATATAAATTCTGACATTGATTACTTCATCGCAATCATCCGCGAGCGGTCATTGTCAATACGCGGATTTCATATCTGATCCGTTTTAGAATCCGTTTTAATGTTTGTGAATAGTTCTGTTTGTAATTCATCCTGTAATCAATTGATGCGATGAGGTTTAACTTACTGAAAAGATTCTCTTCTTTAGCTGGATTCTTCTTTATTTTTTTTTTAACTTCCTGTTTTGAGGTGTTAAATTGAATCCGATTAATGAGATGTAGACGTTCATAAAAAAAATAACACACAATATTTCCTCCCTTTGAGCCGCAGCAGTTATAGTAGCATTATTATTAATTTTTTTTTATACTAAAAATTATTTGAACTCCAAAACTGAAATTTTGTACTTCATTTTCTGATAAGTCGATACAGACGTCGATTTGTCTTGTTGCGGATGCGCTTTGGATTATTGGATTATCATTTAAACCTTTTTATTGAATATAATTTAATATAAGTACATTCAAACACTTTCATCGGAACATCAAAAAAATATATATTCATTCAAAATATTTGACCGCATTCACACATAAATATATTATATAAAACTCCCATTGTATATATAATAGAATATAGAATATTGATAAAAAGGACATCGCATATAATCAATTCCATATATCCATATATAATATAAGTACAAATGTGCTTATACATATATATTGACCAGATATATTACATATGATGATATATACTTTATAAAATAAATAAAAAATACACATTTATCATTTATATTATATATATACAGACATATTACAAGAGGTGTTATGTTGTATATATGGTATGTAGTAATAAAAGCGATTTTTTCAAATTATTTTAATAAATATAAATTGAATATTATCATATATTTTTTTGACACCTTTTGTTATTTACTACATGCTCTAATATATATGCAAATAATTGTATATATGTTTATTTTAGTTCTGAGTGAGTACGTATATGAGGAAAGCTTTATATCTATATACGGCTGTTATATTATCCAGATTGGTCGCATATGTGCGTATGGATGATTATCTTATATATACCATTAAAAGTGCTGGACGGTAAACCGTGGGTTGGTGGGTTACGGAGTGAAGGAAGATGGAAAGATTATATTGAAGTAGACCTTTGAGTTCTTGGGGTTTCTGCAGCTGGCGAACTTGGGTGATTCCAAAAACAGGTCCGGTTGTATAGAAGGCTGTTGTTGGACGCTTAAACCAATTGTATATTTAGGTTGTAGACGCGCAACAAAAATATGAAAGAAGATATTTCAGAAACATCATAAATATATTTATTGTTAAAATATGCCAAAGAGGTAGAAATTTCCTATATAATTATACTATTAAATAGACGAATTGTTAGGTATTTTTTAGATTTGGTTGGTAGATTTTGACGGATTCGAAAGAATCAATCCATAATAAATGAGCATACAATTTTGAGTCCAACCTGTACACAAGTACACATCTCATAATATGCATCATATCATCACATGTACATCTACAGCCGTGTTACATATATTTATATATATGTTCGAATTTTGCAACTATACACAAAACAATTTTATCGCATAAACAAATTCGTTATTTTTTCATCAAATTTAATGAATATATCTATCAGTTCAGTTTCAAATATATCAATATTCAAATCATATGCATATATATTTATATAAAATATACCAATTATATTTAAAAATATTCTTCATAGATATGAATGATTTTGATTTTTTATAAACATACACACCAGCGAATACAAACAAATTATCAATCAACTATAAAATACAATGCGATGCCTATAAAAACATAAATATACAATTTTTGTTTTCAGAGTAATTAAAATAAAAAATTTTTAATATTTTTTTGTTTAAAAAACGAAATAATGTGTTTCTATTTGAATAACGCATTATGTTTATATTTTAAACAAAATACATATAAATTTGTATACACACACCGTTTAAAAGTGATATGATTCAAATTTTGGGTATTTGACAATCATTTATATATAAATCATCTGTACAGAATAATTAATGTTATAGCATTATCTTTATATTCTTATTAATATAAGCATAAAAAATCATACGCACGTAATTATTTAAATACATGAAAGAAGAATCATCATATTAAAAAAATTCTATTATTTTTCACAATATTATTATTATTTTTGTGTATTGGTGAGTGAACTTTGTGAATTGGTTTGAATTTTCAAAGATATTCATTCATTAATTATAAATTATGAACAAACAAATCTGCGTGAATTTTCATTTAAACCATGTAAGAAATAATCGAAAATTTTCTATATATATAAAGGAATTCTAACCTTGAATAAAACGAAACGCATTCATAATCATATAACATATATTTAATGCACCTGATACGAAAACATCATCGGGATCGAACTAAAGTGTATAGACCTTTTGAACATGATCATATATACTAATATACACGCAGTAAAAAAAAGCAACTCTTCACCTTTGATGAGATAGTTAAATCCATAAGGCAATTGTTCATCCTCGTGCGTATTAACACAGTTTCTGTACTACATTTATTGCATAACTTCGAAACGATGACTTAACTTCTTCAACAAAAAATGTGTAATTATTATACATTCGATTCATTTATGGAAATTTCACCGTTAAAAATTGAATGATTAGAGGTAGTTCTGATCAATTAAAGAAATGTATCCCCATCCCCCTCGCCATCTTGCTCCGCATAGCCGCCAGCGTACCAAAATGTGCCAATTTACTAAATTTTCGGAGAGATTCGAGAGACAGTTATTTTAGAAAAATACGTAACGGAAAAGAAACACGATTGCACAAGAGCAGTGTGTGATTCGTCACACATACCATATCTTAGATCAATATAATCATTGAATTGATTCAATTCCAAATCAAGGACGATGCGGGGCCATTGTGGTCCAAAATCAAAATGCATATGTGTGAAATGCCAACGAACACCCCTTTGCCCTAAAGACTGCTTCATTGCTTACCGAAATAATTAACAATCAGTTAAATTTAGTGGAATTCCATATTTTTTTTATGTTTTTGTTATAATTCGATATAATTTGAATTAAATCAATACCTATATATTTTTGAAATATAAACACAATATTCTGCGCACGGGGCCTAAAAAAAAGGACGGTCTGCAAAACCCGAAAAATTATTATCCCGGATGTGATGAAAAGTTATTCTTATAAATATACTTTAAAGATCAACTTCTATTGATTGCCTTACACCATTTCGACCACCTACAATGCTCGAAGTTCCTCATTATTATTTAAATATAATTAGTTAAATAAATAGAATAGTTTTAAAATGAAAACAATAAAAATAACAACGTGTAACATTCGTGAACGTATTTGAACAATACGTTGAATGAAATCAAAATGAAAAAGAAACAAAATGTCCATAAAGAATTTTAGGAATATCGTGAATGAGATCGACGAGATGTTGGAGTAGAAATCGATTTGTATGTAAAAATGAACGGACTCGAACAAAAACATCGAGAAGTATAGAACAAATATAGACAAGTGACATATCATCGGGAAAAGAGAACTCTATATATGTATATAGAGTTAAAATAATTACATAGTTCAATGGTTCAGGAGGTATATGCAACATCCATATATATATATATATATATATATATATATATATATATATATACAAATATATTTATAACATATTTTAATTAGCATATTTAAATTAATATATTTTATGTAGATTTAAACATAGTTCATTTATACGTAGTTCATATGTATATATATATATATATATATATATAACACTTCGTTCAATAATGTGTGTGACTGACACATAGATGGCGTCCCTAGAACTAAATCAATATTTTTTTTCGCATTTGGCAACCTTTTTAGGCTTACTGTCAACATCATATGTTAATCAGATCATTTGTTTACAAGTTACAGTGCTATAAGTGACGCTATTTTTGTGTTTTAAAAAAAAATGAATTCAAAGCAATTCCGTGTGCTGATTTATCATTGTTTTTTAATGAAAAAAAATACTGTTCAATGCCAGGAATGGCTTGAAAAACATTACTCGGACTCTGCTCCATCAAAAAGAAGCATTTGTTATTGGTATGCCGAATTCAAACGTGGTCGTACAGACACCGATGACATTCCATCTACTGGAAGGCCAAATGACGCTGTTATTCCGGAAAACGTTGAAAAAACACTGAAAATCATTATGTCCAACCGTAAAGTGAAAGTGAGGGAGATTGCTGACATTCTGAAGATATCAGCAGGCAGTGTACAAACCATAATACACGAACATTTGGGTATGAAAAAGGTGTGTTCAAAATGGGTGCCGCGTTTGCTCACACCGGAGCAAAAACAACAACGAACCGATGATTCAAAGAGCTGTTTGGACATGTTTACGCGCAATAAGTCGGAGTTTTTGCGACGGTACATCACAATGGATGAAACATGGATCCACCATTTCACTCCAGAGTCAAATCGGCAGTCTGCTGAGTGGCATGCAGCCGGCGAAAGCCGCCCAAAGCGACCAAAGACGCAGCAGTTGGCTGGCAAGGTTATGGCGTCTGTATTTTGGGATGCGCATGGAATAATATTCATCGACTATCTCCAGAAGGGGCAGACCATCAACAGCGACTATTATATAGCGTTATTGGAGCGTTTGAAAGTCGAAATCGCAAAGAAACGGCCTCATATGGCGAAGAAAAAAGTGTTGTTCCACCAAGACAATGCACCGTGTCACAAATCAATGAAAACGATGGCAAAATTGAACGAATTGGGCTTTGAATTGCTTCCCCATCCACCGTATTCTCCAGATTTAGCCCCCAGCGACTACTGGCTCTTCGCAGACCTCAAAAGGATGCTCCGTGGTAAGAGATTTGGCTCAAATGATGAAGTAATCGCCGAAACTAACGCCTATTTTGAAGGCAAAGAAAAATCGTTTTACAAAGGCGGTATCGAAAGATTGGAAAAGCGTTGGAATGATTGTATCTCCCTAAAAGGGGACTATCTTGATGAATAAAAACGAATTTTGGCAAAAAAATGTGTTTTAATTAATTAGTCACACACATTATTGAACGAAGTGTTATATGATGATACATTAAACAATTTTTGTCTATAATGAATAAAACTTTAGGTTCCATACTATTATACATACATATGTTAAATGTGTCTGTTTATTTAACATAACAATATGATAATTTCATTATATAAAAATAGATATATATATAGTTGAATATAATAAAATTTAAAGGATAAGTTTCTATATATAGAGGAATAGTGCTTTTATATTATCATATACAGATCCATTTATATAATTTTCGATTTACAACCGACGATTGGTTTTTAGCATCTCAAGCCCAACGCAACCTCCTTCTGTTGTTCGTTTTCATAATTTGTCGCTTTTATGGTGTGTCTTATCGTAATTATATTGCCGTAATTCGGCGACCAATCGAATGATAAAAAAATGCAACTGCGTGAGAATATTCAAAAAAGAAAATATATTTAATGATTAATGTCTTCACATAGAGATTGAAACCGTACGACCCCAAAATTTTATATTACTTTGTGGTTGTCATTTTTATCAATAACAACACCACCATAGGTCAATATATTCATTATATCTATATCCATATAGATATAGAACAATAATTTATAATGATATTATTTCAAACAGGATATTTCATTTATTTTACATATGTATAATGAATATATATAAAAACTTATAGGTATTTGTTTGCGTGTCATATGCGGTGTTGGCCAGATCTTTGATATTTTATAGGGCCCATGTTAATTAGTTAGTTTATAAAACAAAAAAACTTTGGTTATGCATCGAACTCAATTTTCCGAGAAAATAGCATGGCAACTTTCGAAATATCCTATCCTTTTATAATAAAATATGGCAAAAACATTTCCAGCTCCGTATATGATTTGTATTTATTATATAACATACGTTTTTCAATCGCAAAAGTTAAATATAATAAAAAGGATATTTTGATTATTTGCGTTATATATTTTTGAAATCCCTAATTTCTTGTAATTATATTATATAAGGAAATAAACAGTTTTTTTTATTTGTTAGTAAAGGTTATATAAGATACATGATATTTTAAGTATATGCTCGCGTTTTACTATATTTTTTTCAATTTTAATTGATGATTATTCCATATTTTTTAACGGCCCTAACGTTATCTATACATTTTTATATATATGTAGATTATGTTATTTAAAAATATGTATGGTATTTATATTTATAAATCCAGATTATTATGATCCAGATATTATTCTTATTTTATTTCATAGAAATCTGATTTTATTCAGTAAAATACTATATATTTATATTATATCTATAATGAAAAAAAAATATATTCCATTGTACTTTGATATGATAATGATCCTTATATAAAATTATAGGCATCTCAACAATATACATTTGTCTATATCCAATTTTTTTTATTTATATATATATATAAATATGTCAATAAAACGTTGCCAAAAAAAACACTAATGTAATTTGCTATTATTCTATTATATATACCTATATTTGAATTCTAAAATAAATGTATTATTTTATTATTAAATACCCAAAAATTAGATTATTTTTTTATTTAAAAAAAAACATATTATTTATTATATATATAAAAGAAGGACATGGCCAATAAATAATATACATATAAATATATTAAGATTATTTTACAGAAATAATATGCGATTAAGCTCGATAAATTATCTAAATTTATATTATAAATTGTATACGTACTATATTTATAAAAAAAAAGAAAGAAGATTATGCGGTGATTTGTATCTATAAAGCGATAAGACTTAGTTTTTAAAATTGTACATATCAATAAATAAGAGTCCAATAATATAATAAAATGGGATTGTTTGCGGATGAAAAACAGATTTTTCTTGTATTTACAACCGAATTCAAGTATATATAAATAGGAAATAAATAGGATTCAATAATATATTGATATTGTTTAATTTGCGTGCTTTGGCCAAAATGCGCGGAGTTTAAGTGTTTATTACATATACGGATAGAGGAAAACCTCTTCGATGCGGCTATATATTATTATAAAAAGTGGTTGGTTATTGGTTCGAAAATTAATCCAGAAACTTTGCTAGGTTAGATCTGTTTAATATCCGCATTTATCAAATTTAATCCGATATGGAAAAGATTGAATTTGAAATGAAAAACCCTTTATATATTATATTACATTTATACTATGACAAGGAAATAATGAACTATATAATTCTAAGGTGTGGAAAAGTTCTATATTTATTTATATATATAAATAAAAACCATATCAACAACAACTTAATTGAATTTTAAATTATATTCACGCATCTAATTCATATATATTTATATATATATGTATATGATAAAAAAACGCAAAGTCCACACATTCATAAATAATATTCATATATTAAGTATGAAATGACATGACATATATTTTAATTAAATATTTATATTTTTTTTGTTATAATTAAAATACTATTAAATATTATATCTGTAATTATATAAAAATGCATATTCTAATCTGAATTTCTATTTCTATAGCGCATTTTTATCAATGCGAATTTATGTCTGTTTATATGCAATCGCCCAATATTCGATCAGTGGGAATGGGATGACCAAATGAACACTAATTCTTTTGGATCATTGTAGATGTTGGTAGCTTTTAATTGGTTTTTGTCTTTTTCATTTTAATCAATATTTTCTATAGAATAATCGTTTTTAAGATGTTCTCAAAATACACATTCTCTAACCCCCAAAAATATATGTCATTCAGATTGTTTTTCAAAGATAAGCCGCATGCGAAATCATTTTCAAATCATGATGCATTAAGTACCTGAACATCATTGGACATCGTCTGATGCAAAATCTGAAAGCCCACGCGTTGTCGTTCGCTAAAACCAATCGTCGGTTTTAAGTGAAAATATTTATATATATATATAAGAGTATAGAAAGCAGAAAGCAGACACCATAAATATTAAATTGAGACGATAAAAAATGTATATTGTAAGTGATTGACGTCATATAAACTTATTAATATATAACTATCGCGATATTATATAAAAGAAAATTATAATATATAAATAATTAAAAATCGTTGGATGGTATATTAAATTCGGAGCACATTAAAAATAAATACATAAACTATATATGACTATATATACCATACATATATGAATATCCATCATCATCATGTATATATAGTTTACTCTATATAAACATTTGCATTCTCGCTTTTATATTATTCATAAAGACATAATTGAAAAACAAAAAGTATACATAAATGAAATTAAAAAAGGATAGTTGAAAAATTCTTTATAATAATTTAAACAAAAATAAAAATCATTAATAAGGATATAAAAATTATTATATGTGAAATGCAGTAAAATATAAGGTAAATAAATAATTTTAAGAAAATACTGAAGTTATAAATGTTCGTTTTCATGCAACGAACGACGAATTTATACGTAAGGAAATTTTGTTTGATTTGCTTATAGAAATGTTGTTTGATTAGCCTAAGGAAAGTTTGGTTTAATTTACTAAAAAGGATATCCTGTAAAATTTGGGTAATGAAAATTATGGTTAATTCTGTAAAATCTCTCAAGAACATTCTGGTTTATTTGCTTAAGGAAATTCTGTTTAATTTCTGTTTAATTTGCCTAAGGAAAATCTGCCAAATTTTCTTAAGAAAATTCAGTTTTATTTGCTTAAATAAATTCTGTACGATTTTATCAGGAAATTATATAAAATTCGGCAAAAATTTCCTTAAGGAAAATCTGCTTTTGCTACAGTTAAAGAAATTCTGTATAATTTGCTATAGGAAAATCAACAAAATTTTCACCAGAAAATTCTGTATAATATTCTAGGGAAGATCTCAATAATTTTCAGATCAAATTCGGTATTTTCTTAAAGAAATTCTGTATAATTTGCTTAAGGAAATCATGTTTAATTTGGTTAAGGACATTCAGTATAATTTACTTAAGGAAATTCAGTTTAATTTGCTTAAGGAAATTCTGTATAATTTGCTTATGGAAATTCTGTATAATTTGCTTAAGGAAATTCTGTATAATTTGTTTAAAGAAATTCTGTACAATTTCCTGAGGAAATTCTGCATAATTTTCCTAATGAAATTCTTTACAATTTTCTCAGGAAAATCTGCGCAATATTCTTAAGGAAATTCTGTATAATTTGCTTAAGGAAATTTGGTGTAATTTGCGTAAGGAAATTCTGTAAAATTTGGTTGAGGAAATTTGGTTTAATTTGCTTAAGGAAATTCTGTATAATTTGCTTATGGAATTTCTGCTTAATTTGCTTATGGAATTTCTGCTTAATTTGCTTATGGAATTTCTGCTTAATTTGCTTAAGGAAATTTGGTTTAAGTTGTTTAAGGAAATTTGGTTTTTACCAAAGACAATTCTGAATAATTTGTTTAAGGAAATTCTGAATAATTTGCTTAAGGAAATTCTGAATTTCTGCAAAATTTTCTTAAGTAAATTCTGCTTAATTTAGTTAAAAAAAATAAATATCTAAATTGCCTAAAGACATTCTGAATCATTTACTTAAGAAAATATTCTGTTTAATTTGCTTAAGGAAAATGATCAAAATATTCTATGGAAATTATGTACAATTTTTCTAAAGAAATTCTGCATAATTTTCCTAAGGAAATTCTCCATAAATTTCCTGAGGAAATTCTTTACAATTTTTTCAGGAAAATCTGCGCAATACTCTTAAGGAAATTCTGCATGATTTTCCTAACGAAATGCTGTGTAATTTGCTATGGAAATTCTACATAACTTTCCTAAGGAAATTCTACATAATTTTCTAAACGAAATTCTGTATAATTTTCCTAAGGAAATTCTGTACAATTCGGCAAAATTTTCTTAAAGAAATTCTCCTTAATTTGGTTAAAAAAAAACAAAATGTCTAAATTGTTTAAAAACATTCTGAATAATTTACTTAAGGAAATTCTGTTTAATTTTGCTTAAGGAAAACGATCAAAATGTTCATATTCCACAATTTTCCTAAGGAAATTCTTTACAATTTTCTCAGGAAAATGTGCGCAACATTCTTAAGAAAATGCTGCATAATTTCCTCAGGAAATTCTGTATAATTTGCTTAAGGAATTTCTGAATAATTTGCTAAAGGAAATTTGGTTAAATATGGTTAAGGAAATTTTGTATAATTTGCTTAAGGAAACTCTGTTTAACTTGCTTAAGGAAATTTCTTTTAATTTGCTTATGTTTCCTTAAGGAAATTGATTTTAATTTTCTGAGCAATTCTGCTAATCTGTTTAATTAAGGATAATCTGTTTAATTTTTCCAAAAGAAACGTGCTGTATAATTTTCTATATAGGTTATTCTATATTATGTTACATTTATTTTAAAGGACAATCTATATATGAATTGTGATTTTCACAAAGTATCATTCTGTAAGAGGGAAAGTTAGTATTATATTATTTTTTATATAATTAATTATAGCTTATAATTAAAATTTACCTTAATGCCTTTATTTCATCATCTTCTTCTTCTATCATCCTGCTGCCCAGTTTGTTTTGTTGTTATTTATACTTTTATTTTACTATTATTACGCACTATTATTTTTTTAATATCAACCAACATATATAAAAGAGTATAATAATTTATAATAATTACATTTTCACTTTGTTTTTTTTTTTTAATTTTTATTCACATATTTATTATATATAATTTGTTTTTTTTTTTTATTTTGTTATTATTTCAATTTATCACCATAAAATGAATATTTTTTAACATTTTAACAATTATGCGATATCACATCAAAAAAAAAAAACGCGAAACTTTTATATTTTACTAAATATACAATTAGAGATTTATTTGGTTCTTTGATATCCTGTCATTATAAATAAAGGATTTTATTTAATTATGTTTTATATGGATATTTCTGCGATAATTGTATTTTACAAACCCAAAAAATAAATATTAAAATTGAAATCCATCCATAGATAAAAAAAAAAAAAACAAATATAATTTTTTTTTTTATATTTTTAAATTAATTCAATTTAGAAATATTTCATTATTGTATATATGTAGGTTTGTAGCGACGATTGTAGATACAATATATACAATTTGCGTCAATGCGACTATTCTAATTTTGTATTTTTTTTGTTTGTTTATTTGTTTGTTTTGATTACGATAATAAGTTTTTTTTTTTTTAAATTGATAACACATAAACGATTTTTCCACCCATACATAAATAAATGAATGAATCGTATTGAAATAAATACTTTTATTGCTAAAAAACAAAAATTTACATAAATATTTATAATGATAAAATAATCATAATTCGTCTTTGACTTTGTATATTATATTATAATCAGTACCGGTCCTTTAATTTTTCACGCCGGCCGTATTCTAAATATTTGCGGCCTATATAGACATGTTCACATGTTCCATAAATAGACTCATACGGCGTTATTTTGTTGTTGTTGTTGAAGTATTTCTTTTATAGACCTCTAGTCCAGTGGATAACATTTATAATTAAATGTTTAAAATATTTCAAAAAAATTAATGTTCCTAAAACATCTATCGGTGAATTAAAAAAGACATACGTCATTCTGGTAAAATCGTCGCCCTACTGAAACAAGTGCTTCAAGGATCCCAATCAAGTTCAACATTTACATGTTTGTTTGAAAGGACCAGTCCTGATTATAATTATTATTATTATGCGTTCGTGCATTATACAAAAATATATAATTTTGTTAGTGTTTTATTTATTTATTTATTTTTGTGTATATTCTCGCATCTTTAAAGCATCATTTATTTCGTATATAGATAAAAAAAATAATTATTGACTAAAAATATATATATATATATATATGTATGTGTGTAATTGTTTTTATTTTTTTTATTTCGAGTAGATGGTAAAATGGTAAAATATTTACAAAATATTGCTATTTTTTTTTTTATAAAATTGTTGAATATTTAATAAATATATGAAAAATGCAAATTTAGTATTTGTGATGCGTGTTGTGGTGATGTTCTTATGGGTCAATGATTATTATTATAATTATTATTGTATGTATATTAATTTATAACTGGCAGTTTAATAAATCATATATATCCAATTCATCATTAAACATCCGGATTAACTTAAAAAAAAAAGAAAATGTATTGACATACGCAGTTTTTTGATTATTTTTTTGGTTTGTTATAATAATTTAAATATGAATGACATTAAGGATTTATATATAATACGGATATTATTAATAATTTTTCATCAGTTGAAATAAAGACCGCGTAATTGATAAATGAATATTTATATATGCAATATTGGATTTATACTTTAAGTTATTGTTAATAATTAAAACTTAACATTTACAGATTATAAAATATTATCCTTTATTTTATACATCGTCATACAATATATAGATATTTTTAAACAGAATATATAAGATATGATTTTCCTTTTCAATTATATATACAGATATATTTATTAATGCTACATAAAACTTTTAAAATAATACCAGGGAAATGAATGCGAATTCATATTTATCAACAAAAACAATTACGATATTTTTTTATATGTTTATACAATCCTTTCCTCATTGTCTTTATATTTATATATTAGAGCTTCTTAAACAATATATAATGAAGAAATATATATATAAATTTGAAAACTCCTTTAATAATATATCTTAAATTTCAGCGTACAGAGGAAACATTTTTTTTTCTGTTTTAACATTAATAGAAAACGTTTACTTGACCCAGAAATATTTGTGTGTTGGTATTAATAAATGATCATTCGGAAAATTCATCGTATTTTTAACAGTTTTTGCATTTAATCATTTAATATAATAACTCTATCTGAACAAAAAACTCTTATTATACAATTTTTGAATTTTTTATTTACAAAAGAGTTGAAAGCACTAAGGCAGATATATTGAGTTTAATTTTGATATTCAATAAGCTTAATCGCAATTTTCTATCAAATATATCGACTTAACGACTGTAGGTGCGGGATATGATATCTAAATCATTGCCAACATCTGAGCAATAATAAATTATATCCTTTATTTATGTACCAAACAGAAAGCAAGAAATATATCGATGAGGATAAATAAATAAAGGGTGAATTAAAACTGTGGAGATTTTCGCTATATTTTGGCCAATCAAGCGGGCGGTATGACAATAATGGGGTGAAGAAATTGTAGTGTTAACCGACTCAATGAGCTGCTGTACGGCAGTGGAAAAAAACCACAGAAATGTCCAAAGAGTACTATGAAAATGAAATAAGGTTATGCAACAACAGTCGGCACAAAAAGATTGCAATACAACGGAGTCCGGCGCATTGTGGTGTAGAAGGCAATGAAAGATGGTGGATAATCTAGCAAAAGAAGTTACTGATGATCAAAAAATATACAAAATAACAGTATCGCCAGACGAAATAATGAATAGAGAATTTGAAAGAAAAGAAGGAAAGAATTACGAATGAATTGGCACCAGATATACCTAGTAGAAACTCAGGATTGGGAAGTTTTCAACCGAGAAATAAATAAAATAATAGACCGAAAGAATACACATATGGTTCCGAGGAATGTACACATGAATAGCAATGAAATAAAAACATTAAACAGAATCCGAAGCGGTCATACTTATGATAACAGGTTTTTAAGCGTTGATTGGGAAAGAGGATAGGAAAACGTATCAAACATGCCGGACGACTTTAAACGCGATCTCCTGGAATGCAAAAAATTTACCAGCATCATTGATAGATATAGAAAAATAAAGGGAGACATAATCGAATTATTAAAAAATAAAGTTGGTACGGCCTATGAGACATTTTGAACTTTTTACTTTTTAAAGAAATAGAGCTAAATATTTAAGAAACATTTTAAAAATATAAATTCAAAGGCAAATTTAAAAAGAAAGAATGACAAAATAACGGTTCAAGAATTAGCACAAATGTAGAAATATAATATACCGAGGTAACAATCATAAGGTTCTATATAGCTGTCCTTAAGGTGCTTAAGCGCTAGCAGTTTAAAGTTTAAACAAACAAAAAAACATATAGTTATAATTAATCATATCATGTAATAAGACCAACCTCTCATTGGAAAATCTATCTATAAAACGACCTTAAAATGTTGTTACATATAGAATTTTAAGTTGCGCGGCGGGATGTTTTATCAATTATAATATAATTAAATATTAATATTCAAATATATTAATTAATTTATTAAATATATATAATATAAGATTTCTATATAAATAAAATTAGTGTATTTATTATATCAGCGCGCCCGAGTGTTATTAATATTCAATTTAAGTATAAAAATTATTAACAGCGTGTTGATTTGAATTTGCATTTTATCAATAATAATAATAATAATATATCGACGAATATATTTTGATTATTTGCACAGAAAAATTAGCATATAGATAGTATATTATGTATATTATTGTGGTTTATAGAAAAGAAAAAAAAACATATAAATTTATTCTATCAATTATATTAAATAAATTTAATTATATTTATTTAATAAATTCAACTAATATACATATATATTTATTTTAATATATAATTTGTTAGGGGGGGGGGGGGGCGTTTATATATGTATATATTATAATATATGATGAATGGATGGATGGTTATAGAAATATTTCAATAATCGATTTCGTTTTTTTTTTTTTTTATATACCATATAGCAATTTTGTCTTTTCACTACATAGTGTTTTATAATAAATTTATGATATTAACAGGCGCTTTGAAAACAAAATCCTTTTGAGTCAACCATGGCACGACAAGGAACCATGGACGATGGCGTAGACGATATGATTTTGAATAAAAAAAATTTTATCCACAGCCCGACACTGTTCAACACTTCAAGTTAGGTCGTTTAAGGTGGCTTGGGCATGTGCTACGCCTGTGTGGGGGTCGTATACCGTCACAAATGTTGACCACCGATCCTAGACGTTTCCGGGGGGGGGGGGGGGCTAAAACCGTAATACATCATTTTACCATAAAATTTTATGAGGAATTGATTGGTGACGATAAATTTAACCACCCTTTCCCAGCCGGGTCACACATATAATGTATATATGCTAACCATTTCAAGTACCTTTGCTTGGCAGTGTTTAAATTTTTGTATATATCTTGTAACGTGTTTAATATAGATATATATATTGTCCTATATATAATGAACAATATAATAATATATAAAAATATAACACCAATAAAATTCAAAAAAAAGTACTCTTTTTAAATATATATAATGATAATCTTATAATATATATAAAAAAATAGCACCGCAATGCGATATATGGGTTATATTTCTGCTAAGGTGTGTGTGTGTGTTTGTATAATACAATTAATTATACATATCCCCGCAAACATTTGGAAGATAAATCGGCGATACGATATCGCGGCGATATCTTCTAGACGATATTTATATCGCCAATTTATCGTTGTTTTAACATTTGAGCGATATCGTACGAAAGATAAAAATGCGATACGATGGCGATACGCTTTGGTTATAAAAAGAAGATACGGAGACACATTTAGCTTCTATTTTTCTTCCAGTCTATCGACTGGAATGACGATAATATATTGTTATTTATTGCTTGCAGATCTTCATGATGATAAATCCGCGATAATTATATCGATAATTTATATTCCCTTCGATATATATGTAAATAAGTAAGTAGCAAATTAAATTGTAATATACAATACTAATATATTAGTTTAAATTGTACAGCGTATGAATAAAGAAGTTGAAAACAATTTCAATTAATTTACTTAAAGAAATGTTAACGATTTTTAATTTTTATAATTTACAGGTTATCGTCTAAAATAAATATTTTAGTCAATCAATATATCGCCAATTTATCTTTCTCGCGATATCGTCATTTTATCTTCCAGATGTATCGCGGAAGAGTCCCATTCTCTATACGTAGGGTGTAACGTACGTGATAAATTTATCGCCTAGGCGAATCGTCTGCAGTACTAACCACGATAAGAAATGTTTGTGGGGATATATGAGGTGTAGATTTTCACATTAGTAATTGATATATTTTAATTATATATATAGTATATGTGAATGAAAGTTTTTTTTTTATATGATTCGTATATTAATTAAATAATTAAATTACAAAAAATGTATACACTGTTATATTAAAATAATATATGTAACAAAATATCCATATACATAGATAATATTAACTATATAAAATGTACAGATAATTCTATATATCATATTTGAATAAAATTTACATAACTATATATATATTTTATACACATATGGTTACATCAATGAAGCGATAATAATCTATATCTTGTTTTCTGCTGTTTTCTCTACATAATTCACACCATTATTTTTTCACATATTTACATATTATATTATATACTTAATATTCAATACAATATGATGATTCTAATGAAGGTTACAATATAATATATGGAATAAAAAATTCGCGCGGGCCTTAACTAATCACTTTTATATACATATATGCGGATCGTTTCATGTTTTAAAAATTAGCGATCACCTCGCAAAAGTAAATTAAATCTCTATATAGCTTAATATAATATAATCGTATTCCCATTATTTATATACTTGTTGTACAAAATTACGTGCGATTATGAATTTTAACAATTCAAGAGCGGTCATCAGCTATTATGCGGTCAAATAGGACCGCAAACCTTTGTATATTATATACGAATTTATCTCTTAATATATGGATATTTTATTTTGTATACATATTTATATAAATACATTATTTGTTGACTATTTCTTTTGTATTATTTTATCACACATTAATTTTATGTATACATATTTATTTAGATGTAATTCAATTATTATACATATATATATATAGAGATTGTATTATAATTTAATTGTTTTCATATCAATTACGCCGCATCTTATTATAGTTAAATATATATATTGTATTGTATTCTATATCTTAACCCTCCGTTGCAGCAAATGACATACGGAAGTTATATTTGAATTTTTAAAGGCGTATATTGATTTTTTCCGGCATCTTATCCATTAAGAAATTCAACAATAAATACTGCATTACATTTTACGAACCGGAAAAGGATCTATTGAATTTTATGATCATATTCGGCTATTGGGTAAAAACAGCTTTTAATAACTATAAATTGGATGTTGGACAGTCTGATTATTCTTGGAATAGAATATCACTATTTTGGTTTGTTATATACGTTCTGATGTTAAAAATGTTTTGTCAACTCATCAGCCTTTTAATAGCCTTTTCACATAGGTGATCTGCTGGCCTCACGGTTTTTACTTCCCATTTTGGTGTTGAAATATTTCCTATTGAATTTCGATATATTTACCATTTAATATATGGGCATTTTGGGCCTTTCCATAACAAATCCAAATGGAAAAAACGTAGGAAATTTCCATTATTTTTCTGTCAGAAATAAAATCCATGGGAATACCAATTGGGTAAGAAGATACAGATTAGGAAAACATCGTAAGTATTTCATGCGATTTTTCATTATGGTTCTGTTTTAATTTTGCGCTTAAAATGGACGATTTGTTTTAGCTTCCGACGACACAGCCTTCATAATTTTTTGGTTTCCATTTAATATACAGTGTGTCCCAGCTAACGCTATCCAGCCAATTATCTTCGAAACCAGTGGAGTTATCACTAATATGATGTTAGTGGACCTCCACTGGATTCCATTTGGCTACATTTTTATGTTAACCCCTTCCTCCCCACGTTAACCCTTATGTGCTTAATGGATATCAACTTTGGAAAATCAAATGTAAACCTATATTTTTTTTTTCGCTTATGTTGAAGAGCGTGACGAGTAGTTAAAAAAAATGTAATAATATGTGGGGTCCCATGGGGAATTTTTCCACAAATGGGGATCCATCTAATGGAAAATGGAATGGAAAATGGGCGAAAACTCGGTAAATCTCTATGAAAACATGTGTTGTGATGCATTAGAAAGTTGTTCTACGTTGAAAATTAATGGGGGTGTCCGAACATCCCAAGCCCCCAACCCCCCATTTTTAGGGGGAAAAATCGAAATTTTGATAGCCTTTCCCAACTCCATGGTTAATAGAGTTACGTTATTACTATACACAGAAGATATAAAAAGAAACATTATTTAAATCGATCTATGGTATATATAGAAAAACACTGTGATTTTTTCTTCGCCGGTTATTATTAGATCACTCGCCAATACAATCCTATATACATAATAAATATTTCTCTAAAACATATATGAAAGGCTTTTTTTATTATTTGCATGTTTTTTTTAATTATCTTGAAATGAAATTAATCCCGCCTGTAATGAATGCGCTTAATGATTATAATTAAATGATTAACTGAATATGTATAGTTACAGTATGCGTTCACAACGAAAATACTATAAAGACTGTTATGGTTTTTTTTGACTTTTGACCAAAAATAAACTTGTGTAACGTAAATAAAGGACAAGAGATTTAAGTCCTAAAAGTTCTCATTGCAGCACTGTTAATAGCTCCTTATTTTAGGGTTTTATTTGCAAATTTTTCAAGGGGAGTGGGATTTTTCTCGGAACTGCGCGTGTAAAAACATACTTAAGCGTACGCATCGTATCTTTACTGTATTTATATTTGGCATGTATTTAAATATATATATATTATATATATAGTATAGTAATAGTTTAGATAAGTGGATATACATAAATTTAATTAGTTAAAGGAGTGGATATGTATTTCATTGGTATATAAATGAATATGTGCGGGGAAACTAACCATTATTATTATTTGTTATATATTATATACGTTAAATATATACGTAATCAATGGCAACAATATAATAATCAAATTTAGGTTATTACATATCATATTAAAGAAAACAATACTAAATATGTAGATGTACGTATTTTGTGCGAGCTGTATATATGTTAGCTCATATTAATAATAAAGTTTTATGTTTTATATATATTTGTTATGTATTTAATGAGATTGTTTAATAGAATTTTTTTTTGTTATATTTCTTTTATGGATATATATATAATATATATATACAATTGATATAATATATTATATATTGATTATAAAAACTATATAAAATATATTTACATCGGGGGATAGCTAAACAAATTGTTTCTTTATATTACAAAGTTTTGCATTTTATTGTTATAATGAGCATTGTTGATTATTATTATTATAACGAGCCGGTATAACAGCCGGGAAAAGATATGTAAGAATACAATTTTTCAATAAAATTCAATAAAAATTTCTTTCAAATATATTATTGATACAAAATCAAATGTGTTTGTTTTTGGTTAAATAATTCCAAACTTTAGAAACATTACTATGGAAAATGTTATTTTTCTTTAAATGTCCCTTTGGTTACAAAACAAAAAGTTTTTTTCAAAAGTAATTTATTATATATAAGGGAAAATTTATACCAGGTGTATTTCTGATCGTTTACTATACGCAGTCCAACAGGTCTAGAATATAATGTAGAGTCAATATTGATGCATATAGAAAATCGAATGGATGTTGTAGATTTTTATTGTTTGTAGAAATATTCTACCAAAATATCGATGCTCTATACGCAATCTACCGAAAATATAGATTATAGTAACTTTGATCGATTCTATACATATTTTTTATCATACGTGGAAAAACATTCGTTACTTTCGACAATATTTTCTATTAATTTTATTGATGTCATCCGCGAAAATCATTTTATAGACTTTTTATTACAACTAATTTTGATCGGATTTCGTATTCGTGACATTTGAAATCTATTATCTATATCTCTATACAACGAATTATGAATATTCTAACAATGCAGTATACGAAATACTACATGTTCTTAATAAGTAAATTTCATAAAAACTTCTATATACGCAGAGCACGATGTATGGAAAACGGAGAACTATGAAAGGATATATTGGGACCTTGCATTGATAATGTCGATTAAGTTAACATATGGCGTAATTAGCGTTGTGTGCATCGGAGCACACCGCGGCCATATTCTTGTTTTTGTCTGTCTTTGTAATAAATTTCAGTATATGTCATTTCATTGAAGTGTAAACAACAAAGCTTTTTTTTGCTTCGAATATGTCGAAACACATGCCTGAAAAAGTTGTTTTGCGGGGAAGTTTAATAACTTTCTTTAATTTGAAGCAAACCGCTGTTAATAGTTATCGATTGTTGGTAGAAGCTTACGGTGAACATGCTCCAACTCAAAAAACTTGTGAACGGTGGTTTGCACGCTTCAGAAGTGGTGATTTTGAAGTGGAAGATAAAGAACGGCCAGGTCAGCCAAAAAAATTTGAAGACGAAGAATTGCAGGCATTGTTGGATGAAAATTGGTATCGAACGCAACAAGAGCTTGCATTAGAGTTGAATGTATATGCCTCTACCATTTCTAGACGTTTGCATTCAATGGGAAAGATCAGAAAGCTAGGAAAATGGGTCCCACATCAACTGAATGAAAATAAACTCATAGCACGAATCGATGCATGCCATAAACATCTTACCGAGCACAAAAAACACAGTTTTTTGAGTCGAATTGTCACTGGCGATGACAAGTGGGTGTATTATGACAATCCTAAACGTAAAGAATCACATGTTGATCCCGGCCAACCATCAACTTCACAATCAAAACGCGATATTCATTGCCAGAAGCTTATGCTGTGCATTTGGTGGGATCAGAAGGGTGTCGTGTATTATGAGCTGTTAAAACCGAATGAAATGGTTACATCTGATCGCTATACCGACGACAACTGGGCGAATTGGAAAAGAAATTGAACGAAAAACGACCATTGATAGCTCGAAAACACCACAAAGTTTTAATGCACGATAACAATGCCAGACCACATCGTGCAAACATCGTTAAGGGAAAAATAAAAAAGGCTCGGTTGGGATAATCTTGATCACCCCCCGTGCTCTCCAGACCTTGCTCCTTCTGATTACCATTTTTTGAGATCAATGCAGGTCAGCCTGACAGATGTATGCTTTCGAAATGCTGAAGAATTGCGAAAATGGGTCGATGAATGGATTGGGACAAAAGATGAGGAGTTCTTCAAACGAGGAATCAACAAACTTCCTGAAAGATGGGAGGAAGTCATAGCTAACGATGGGCAATACATTGGTTAATGTACTCAATCATTTTGTTATGCAAATAAATGCCATTTTCAAGCAAAAAAAATCGACCTTATTGATTCAAGGTCCCAATAATAGAATGTGAATTTGATTGTGTAGAAAACTCTATATATCGGAAACTGCTCTACGTCTACTTTAAAAAAAACTCGATAAATTTAGCAGATGCTGTAGAAGATTTTTAGTCACTGATGTAAGAAATTTCATACGAATTCGGCTTGAAATTCTTCATAATGCCCTCATACTATGAAGTATCGAATCTACAAAATATACCGAGTTTTATAACGAATTTTTAAGTTCTTGTTTGGTATGTTCTAGGTAATTTTTGCTGTTCTAATCACAATTGTTCTGTAAGTTATACTTGCGTTTGGCTTCAAATTTTTACAGTTATTTTCTATTGAAACTTATATAATTGTTTGTCTTTCGCATCAAAATCATCATTTTTAAAACGTTCTTTCTAAAGCAATTTCTTACAAGGTCGTGTATACTCGATGAAGTGATATGATTTATGATGAATTTTCGATACCTTTTAGAGCTTTCTTATACAAAATAAAGTTATGAGAAATTAAAGCTTTCCTCTCTTCCATTTTTAACCTACAAAAAATTTATCAATATTGAATTTAAAAAAATATATGTTCGCATGTTTTCAAGACCAATTCTATTAACAAATTTTTGGAATATCAGAAAAAATTCCATTATTATTATCAAATGAAGATTCTAAAAAAGTCTAAAAAAGTCTAAAAATTAACCATTTCCAAATCACCTGGTCATATATAAATATATACTTTTTGTACCGCATTTGATTATAAAATGAAAAACGAAATGATACACCACACCACAATAATAATAAACTTTTATAGTAAAAAAACAAAAAAAGAGTAAAGGTATGATTAATTTATGTATACATTTGTTAAAAGAATAAGGGATAAAAAAAATAAAAAAGAAATGTCTATACTCCGCGGATAAACAAAATACTATATATAAGGTTCAGAATAAATCTCAAAGGATACAAAGAATAATATATTTATTTATTTATTTTTATATAGGTATGTATAGTAAAAAAGTAATATAATATCAAATGAATAAAATAATAAAAACAGTTTATATAAGAATTTTTTTTTATACATAAACAATAACGTGGTAAAACATAAATAAAAATATTTGTTCCATCAATCAAAAAATCATTTTATTTGTTTTGAGATATATAAATTTAATATATACTTTGTGTAAACAAAAAAAAGAATTCCCAATATATTTCAAATATTTTTGATGACGATAAACGAAACAAACATGAAATATTATAAATTTTTCCAAAAAAAAAAAAAAAAAACAATCAATTGAATTCGTGAAAATTTACATTTAGTGTGCCTATATTTAATTATTTTCAAATATATGGTACGTTTATGTAAAAATTTGTTTAATTATTTATCAATTAAAAATAGTATATATACAAAAATATTTTGAATAAAACAAAAACAAAATTTACATTCATATTTAAATATATACAGGGGTGGATTATTTGTACAAATCACATTGAACAACTCAAATGAATTCTTGTTACTATAATCAATTTTAATACGAAAAGTTTAATTTAAAAAAAATTTGAATCTATGTTTCGTTTGCTGTTCGTTTAGCAAATAAGTTATCTGGGAAATTTGTTTTAGAAAATAAACCTTTCTAAATTTTCTATATATATTTTAATTTTTAAACCCGAATCTAAATTTTCATTTTCCTCAAATAATTTGAAAATTATTAATATTTCACATAGAAGAAAATTTGAAAATCGCCATATTGCGGTTCAAAACTTATAAATTTTAAGTAAAGTTTTTGGGAAAATGAGGCTAAACTTTTGAATTACCAATGCGAGTACGTGATTTTCCCAATTTTCTTCTACGAAATATCAAAAATTGACACTGAAAAACTGATTTTTACTGAACTGAATAACTATGGCTGAGTAATTTGAAAAATTCAAAATTTGAAAGGCATCTACATATATACTTTTCGAAATATCTCATCCTTTTGGAAATTAGGCAAATTTATTTTCTCAGCTACTTCTATATTTTTTAGGCAGTGAACTAAGTGATAATTGGGCCTTATATATTTTTTTTTTATTTATTCAGTTCAATTTCTTTGATATAATATACATTTGAGCATGAAGCTCTTTACAAATTATGTACCTACATTAGTAGTATTTTAAGTTAGCTAAATAATGTAGGTGATACATGTAGACGTTTTTTTATTTTTACTTTATTTACAATGTACGTGATTGGTTGATATGACGACAACATTTTTTGCTTCTTTTTTATATATACATTTCGGTGGTTTTTTCTAAAGTCAAAATCTATCAATTTTTCAAATAAAAAAATTAAAAATTTTGTTTTCATGTTTTTGATTTGTGATTTTTTTTTGTAATAAGGTAATGTGAAATTTTTTATGTAAACAAAATATAAAATCAAAAAACTAAACACAAACGCACACATAAGTAGTTTTGTCGCGTAGTCAAAAAAAAAACTTCATCAATTCTGGGGATTTTTTAATGGCCATCGGCGACAAAATAAACACCAATCAAGTACATTGTAAATAAAGCAAAAATAAAAAAAAACGTCTGCATGTATCACCTACATAACAATTCAAATAGTAATAGGAAAATAAAATAATAATTATAAGAATAAGTAAAGATTTTTTAATGAGTTAAAGGAATGAAGAATTAAAGGATAATGTCAATATTCAAATCGAGAACAGAAAAAGGTATATCAAAAATAATTCAACCAAATATAAAGAGAAATAATAAAAAAAAAGAAGAAAAAAGTTTGTAAAATGGATCACTTCTAAAAATAACCACACGTCCTTTTAAAATGGACAATTGCTTGCTTGCGGACAATGCATTCCACAGATCCACACCACATACGAATAAGGATAAGTAATGTAATAGTAGTAATACCGGTTCCACAATACCTTCCACAACCGTTGGAGCCAACCATAAACCCTCCTTGAAACCAAATTGATATGATCGTTCCACGGCAACGTTTTATTAAAAATAATACCGGGATTTCTAACCCCAGGGAGAAATGGAATAGCAACATTGTTTACTTAGATTCATTTAATTTCAATCGGATATATTCCCAATCGGATATATTCTTCAATTTGGATGAAGATACAGATGCAGGCGGTTCATTTATATATAGACAAAATAATAGCGACCGGTGTATTGAATGCTGCGGAATAACCGATACCACGAATGCCGGTCATGAGTAATTATCTTTGGAAAAGACAATCGGCGGGCGGTTTGCAAGATAAGTCTTGATAAGGTGCATAGCCGCAGACGAAAAACCGAACAGGTCGACAAGCTTTTTACCGAATCGAATACCTTTGAAAAATCGAGCAACACCAAAACGGACAGGACATTATCATCCATGCATATCGTTAGTAATTTTAAGATTAGTAAATCCAGATTGAGATCTGAAAGAGCAATCTTTCGTGAATGAATGAACAAATTTTAAATTTTCATAAGGCGCCCCAACGGCTTGGAATAGCACGATAATAAGCTAATTGGTCGGAAGTCAGAAACGTCATGAGATGAGGAATTCCCTTTGGCAATGGGAACAACTTTAGAAATCTTCCAATCGAGTGCGTCAGGTATATATATCGTATTATAAATATAGGTGACATTTGATAGAGGATAATAAAAAAGCATTCTAAACATCAATA
This sequence comes from Dilophus febrilis, assembly GCA_958336335.1. Classification (NCBI taxonomy): domain Eukaryota; kingdom Metazoa; phylum Arthropoda; class Insecta; order Diptera; family Bibionidae; genus Dilophus; species Dilophus febrilis. The sequence continues at coordinate 28,362,105 of OY284470.1, forward strand.
ATTGACAAATTATACCAGGGAAAAAAACATCCGCTGCAGACACGGGCACAGGCACATTTGTAATATATCTCTTTGGAGTTATTGCGCGCTTGCTGTTGATAAACTGATTAAAGTTGAAATTTATTTGAAGAAATTCATTAATCGTTTTTGTTAATATTACATGAATCGTCATTATGTAAGTTATAGGAATTTTATACTTTACTTTGTTTTACTTTTTATACTTAATTTTTTAATAACATTTCAAAGATCGCCCAAATTTTCTTTTCAAACTACCTCCAATATATTACAGAATTGTCAAGTTCTAGATATAAAAATTAAAAGTCTATAGATTAAAAAATTATAGATTAACTTTGACTTAAATTATTCATCATGTAGGTTCATCACCATCTCTATACGTTTTATGACTAGCGGCACCTTGTGCGACTTATGTTTGTCTATGTTTAAAACAAATGTATATAATAAAAAATAAAAACACATAAAATAATATGAAAAAAAGCAACAAAAATAAACACAATATACTATATACTAAATAAAAAATCAAATGTAAATATATATATTGTGTTATATTATAAATAATAATAAAAAAAATCCCAATTACTGGTTGAATTTTAATGTAAAATATTAATAAATAAGACAGCCAAATCGCACAATTCCCCCAGTCTTATATTATAATTGAAACGTTCTTCTATATATAATTATAGGATATATTCCGATTATTTTAGACAATTTATTTTTAACATAATTTTTCTATATTCATTAACATTGGAATTTTTAATGAACATGGAAAATCGATGGAAATTCAAGATAATTATACATTTTTCAATAAAGATTACCATATTCAAAACCTTTCCAAAACAATTACTCTTATTGTTTAACCTCACTATACAGGGTGTCCCAGTACAGGGTGCCAACCCGAAACAGGCAGGTTCTACACCTCATTTCCAATCAAAAATTGTATGGCGACCCCATGTCTATCTCCCTTGGTTTTCGAGCTAGCCCGAAAAAACGATTTCGTTGAAGTTCAAGGTAGTACGTAGATGTTATTCACCATATCTCAGCAACCACTTATCGGAATCGAATAATTATAACCTTGTTGGAAAGGTATTTTAACTATCTATAACTGGTTCTAATAACACAAACATCGGCGACAACCCGTTTTCATGCTATAGCTGGTCAAACACAAGAAATTTCAACGGCCTCAAATATTTTTGTTATTTTGCAAGCCGAGAACTTTAGAACTTTTATGTTTATCAACTGTCGGTTTTTAGGAAAACTTCTTTGATGTTTTAGCTTTAATTTGATGTACAAACTTTTAAAATATTTCAACGCGTTCTAGAGATATAACGAAAATAATATTGAAATATGAAGAAAATAATGCAAATTTTTCAAAAATTTAAAACACATTTATTACATTGCAAAGTTCAATGTTCTGTTGTTATCGCGTTATCTAGGTAACATCACTTCAAGGGATTGCAATTAATTTAATGGTTACTTAGAAATAAAAACAGTTAAATCTATTACCGTCATAAATTCATTCAATTCTTTTGTTTTTGTGCTACATCTCTTCGGCATTTGTATGTTACATCGTTTTACATTTAATATTCATTAGAAAATTAAGTTTGTTTTATAAATAATAATTCGGAAGTTTGAAACGGTAAAAAATAGTAAAAAATAAATTTCAAAAGCAGCCATCTAAATTGGCGTAAGTAAAAACTATGCTTGGCGTGCAATGAAGGCTGCTGGTTTACATCCTTATCATTTGCAAAAAATTCAAGCACTTAAAGAAATAAACTACCTCCCCCGAATAACTTTTTGTGATTGGGTGATTCGTTGTTATGAACAAGATCCCAGGATATTAAATCAAATTTTATATACGGATGAAGCAATGTTCAAACGTGAAGGGATATTTAATACTAAAAACAATCAACATTGGTTAAAGGAAAACCGGCATTCAGTTCGCCAACACGCATTTCAGGAACGAATAGCAGTCAATGTATGGGCAGGAAAGATTGGAAATCAATTAATTGGTCCTTAGTTTCTACCTGGGCGACTGGATTCAGATTCATATTTAGTTTTTTTGCGAAATAGGTTATTCGATTTACTCGATGATGTTAATTTAACTGATTTGCGATTCATTCATTTTCAACATGACGGTGCACCCCCACATTTTGCACGAAGTGTAAGAGAACACTTAAATGACACATTCGGTCAAAGATGGATTGGAAGAAATGGCCCATTAAATGGCCACCACGGTCGCCAGACCTCACACCATTAGATTTTTATCTATGGGGGGTTTGTAAAGACATGGTTTATAAAACACCAGTTCATACCAGGGAAGATTTAACGAATGGCATTAATAATGCGTTTGAAGACTTAAAAAATAATCCGAATCAAATTCGATCGGCTACTAGGGTAGTATTAAAACGGTGTCGAATATGTCGATCACATAATGGACCCCATTTTGAATAATTTTTGTAGTAAAAATTTAAATTTAATTTAATAAATATGTTTTAAATTTTTGAAAAATTTGCATTATTTTCGTCATATTACAATATTATTTTCGTCATATCTCTAAGACGAGTTGACATATTTTAAAAGTTTGTACATCAAATTAAAGCTAAAACATCCAAGAAGTTTTTCTAAAAACCGACAGTTGATAAACATAAAAGTTCTATAGTTCTCGGCTTGCAAAATAACAAAAATATTTGAGGCCGTTGAAATTTCTTGTGTTTGACCAGCTATAGCATGAAAACGGGTTGTCGCCGATGTTTGTGTAATTCGAAAGAGTTAAAGATAGTTAAAATACCTTTCCAACAAAGTAATAATTATTGGATTCCGATAAGTGGTTGCTGAGATATGGTAAATAACATCTACGTACTACCTTGAACTTCAACGAAATCGTTTTTTCGGGCTAGCTCGAAAACCAAGGGAGATAGACATGGGGTCGCCATACAATTTTTGATTGGAAATGAGGTGTAGAACCTGCCTGTTTCGGGTTGGCACCCTGTACTGGGACACCCTGTATATATACTGATGGTGATGAAAATGTTTATATTTTTAACACACACAACAATATATTTATTTGGTCAATCTTTCCTGTTGTAAACATATTTTTTGTATTTTTCTATTTTTCTTTATTATATTAAAAAAAAAAAAACTAAACTAAATCAAACATTGGAAAATTGTTATTAAATTTTCCATATGAATATTGAAATTGTTTGTATGTGTTTTTGGTTTTTTTTTTTATTTGTTGTTCGCGTAATTCAACCTATATCAATATATATATATATATATATATTGAAAAATAATTTAATAAATCATATGTGCGTAATTAATAAAAAAAACCTATTATTTTTGGATCAAAAATCAAAATGCGAGTTTTTTTTTTACACAATCAACAAACAAAAATATTGTATATGCATTAATTTTTCAAACGTTTTTGTATATAATTCGCATTAAAAATCACTATTAGATAATAAAAAAAATTTGTTTTTATTTTAATTTTATATCTGCTAATATATTTACATGTTTTTAATTATTTAATATTTTTTTTTTATTTAATAGGATTTATCAATATGATATATGGATATAGAAATACAACAAAAAACTTTAATATATTCTAGTATACAATATAATAAAGAGTTTAAAAATATTATAGAGATTTTTATGAATTAGTCTTGTATAAACATTTTTTTAATCACAACTATAATTAATGTGATTAATTTTAATACTTTAGTTTAGACGTATATATTGATGAAAAAATCTCATATATGGTAAATCGGAGTTTTTTTTTTGCAGATTGTTTACGCATAATTTATTTATTATTATTACTATATATATATAATAAATTTTTGGTCTTTGTTTACAATATATATATTTAACTTGTTTATTCGTTGTTTTATATATACATATAAGATTTGATTTTCCAATCAAGTTACAAGACACTTGTAAGATATATTCAAGTAAGAACTTTTATGTCAATATCAACCTAACAGAGTTTGTAAATTTTGAATTTAAAATATAATTTGATTTTCGTTAAATTAAAGGTCTACATTTTTGTTGCGATGATTGAAAATTCTTCAAGAATCCCTTGTGCAAATTATTTCTTTATTAGAAGATGTTCTATTGAGAAAAGATCTCCACATTCTTACCATGATGTTTTTCCGTATATATAAAGAGAAATGTCTCTATATAGAAAAAAATAAATATTTACGATGATAGAAAATACTTTGTTAACTTATTTGTTTTCCTTGAATCACTCATAAATAACAGTTTTCCTTAAATAAAACATCGACATTTTCTATGTTGATTAGAAAATCGTTTCAGAATAATGCATCGTGAACATTTTACAGTTAAATATGAATTTTACTTAAATTTATCAAAAATACCTTGTAAATACTTTTACTTAATTTTCGAAATGTTTCTGCGCGATTATTTAAAATCCATAAAAAATCCCTTTATGAATATTTTTCCTTTAATTTAAAAATGTTAATGATGGTAGAAATGAATGATAAAAATCCGTTAATAATAAACTATATGTGATTATTTTTTTTCTATAAAAAGAAATGTTTCTGTATTATAGAAAATCTCTCAATAATCTAATCAATCGTTTTCCTTAAATAGAAATGTTTCTGATATTATAGAAAATTCATCCCATCATCATAGAAAAATAGTAGTAAACATCATAGTAAACATTTTTCCTTAAATAGAAATTGTGTACAACTTATAGAAAATGCATGAAAAATCTATCGTGAATATTATTCTTTAAGTTTAAAATCATTTCTGGCCATTGAAAATCGTTAAATAAAATCACTTGTGAAGATTTTTACTACAAGAAAAATTTCCATCTAAAAGTAGAAAGTAATATTTTCTATAATGTTATAGAAAATCTTTGAAGATATAGAAAGTCGTCTGTTGATCGAAAATCGTCTTTTAAATATTCCTCGTAAATACTTTTGATCCTTGATCAAAAAATAATATAATATTTCTAATAGAAAATTAATAGAAAATCCCTTTAATAATCAATCAGGAATATTTTTCTAATAAATTTAAAAATATGCAAAAATTCAATTGTGAATATTTTTCCCATATATAAATAGAAATGATTCTGCGGTTATAGAAAAACGCATCAAGAATTCACATTTTTTTTCTTCAAGAAAGAACTGTTATAGAAAATTCATCAAGAATCCCTTTCGTGAACATTTTTTTTCTTCAAGATAGACATATATGTTTCTTGTTAAAGAAAATCGCCTTCAAAATTCCCCCCTGGTAAAGTGAATAAACATATTTTTCTTGAAGATAGACATTTTTATGGTAATAGCAACTCCGTAAAAAAATCCATCACGATTATTTTTCTTGAAAAAGAGTAAGAAGCTTGATTGAAAACTCATCAAATATCGCGATCAAGAATATGTTTCGTTTTATTTAAAAACTTTTTTGCGTTTAAGAAAACCCATCAAGAATCCTTCGTGAACATTTTTTTTCAAAATTGAAGTGTTATAGAAAATTCCATCAAGAATCCTTCGTGAATATTTTTTCTTCATGATAGAAATGTTTCTTGTCATAGAAAATCCTTCAAATATCGGTCGTAAATAAATACTTTCCCTTATAATTAGAAATGTTATTTCTGCGGTTATTGAAAAATCCATAAATGAATATTTTTTCTTTAATTTAAAAATGTTTTATGTGATATAAAATCCATACCACGCCACGCGACTATTTTTCTTGCAACAGAAATGATTTTATATCTATAATAGTATATTAGAGAGACAATCATTAAATAATCCCCCGTGTTAAATATTTTTCCTTAAAGATAGACATAAAAATTCGTTTCCCATTGGCCATTATATATGTATAAATCACTTCAAGAAATCCCTATATATTAAATATAATTTTCTTTAGAAAGTTTTCTGATGATAGAAAATTCATTAAAAATCCATTGTCAATGGTTTTCCATAAAAAGGCTTGATATAAAGACTTGATTAAATAGAAATAATATTTATGATAATCAATTCTGAATATTTTTCCTTAAATATAGTAAATGTTTTTTTTTTGTGTTTGAAAATCAATCAAAAATCCCTTGTGGATAATATTTTTCCTTCAATCAGAAATATTTCTATCTAGGTATAGAAAATCTTTCAAGAAAAACCTCATATTTAAATATGATTTTCTTGCAAATTGAAAGATATAAGTTTTCAGTTATATGAAATAACCCCTATAATGAATAATGAATAGTTTTCCTTAAAAAGAAATTTTTATGATGAAAGAAAAATCCTTTAATAATCAATTGTGAATATTTTTCCTTAAAAACAAAATCTTTCTGATGAAAGAAAATCCTTCAAAAATCTCTAGCGAATATTTTTTCCTTGAAAATATAGAAATATTAGGTTGTCTAAAAAGTATTGATAATTTTTTTTACAAAATTCAAACGATTTTTTTATATATTACAAATGAACTTTATTAAACCAAATATGCGCCGTTTTGATCGATGACCCTTTGCCATTTTTCTGGTAAAGACATTATCCCATCACTGTAGAGCTTCTGTATTTTCTGGGCAAAAAACTGATCCAAGTGCATTTTGCAGTCCTCTGCGGAATTTAATTTTAAACCATTAAGAGAGTTCTGCAGAGACCGGAACAAATGATAATCTGAAGGTGCAAGGTCCGGACTATATGGTGGATGCATTAAAACTTCCCAGCCAAACTCTCTCAGTTTCTGCCGAGTCATCAAAGATGTGTGTGGTGTGGCGTTGTCATGATGAAACACAACACCCTTTCGATTGATTAATTCTGAACGTTTTTTTTAATCTCGTTCTTCAATCTTGTTAATTGTTGACAATAGAGATCGGAATCAATGGTTTGACCGGGTGCTAGTAATTCATAATGAACGATTCCTTTCCAATCCCACCAAACAGACAGCATTACCTTTCTTGGTGTTAATCCAGGTTTTGCTACTGTTTTAGGAGCATAAATTTGGACCACGATCTTTTTCGTACATTATTATCGTATGTGATCCATTTTTCATCACCTGTAATCATCACCTGTAATCATTCGCTTTAAAAATGACTCGATTTCGTTCCTTTTAAACAACGTTTCGCAAATGGAAATTCGGTTCATTAAATTGTTTTGTGTTAATTCATGTGGTACCCAAACATCGAGCTTTTTCTTGTATCCAGCCTTTGTCAAATGGTTTAAAACTGTTTGGTGATGGATGTTTAGTTCTTTAGCGATATCATGACTGCTTAGGTGTCGATTTTCTTCAATTTTTGATATGATTTCATCGACGTTTTCAGTGATTGGTCGACCAGAACGAGGTGCATCTTTGACATCAAAATGACCGGAACGAAATCGAGCAAACCATCTATAGGCTGTTAATTTTGATAAAGTTCCTTCACGATAAACTGCACAAATTTGTTCATGTGCCTGCGTTGCATTTTCACCTTTTTCATAATGAAATTGTAAAATGTATCGAATTTTTTCACTAATTTCGCTCATCTTTAATGCACTACAACTTTTAAATGACTAAACAAATTTAATTTTTTTTTTTTTTTATCTACGAAATGTCATCTTTCGAACATATATGTTAGTGTTACCTGATCAGATTAGTACTACTTGAAATATTCAATTATAATGACATCTATTTATAAACATTATCAATACTTTTTCGACAACCTAATATATGTCCGCATATAGTTATATTGAATCCCATTCACTTGGGATTATGAAATATTCAATTATAATGACATCTATTTATAAAAATTATCAATACTTTTTCGACAACCTAATATATGCCCGCATATAGTTATATTGAATCCCATTCACAACAGCTTTCCAAAAAAAAATCCCTATATATACAGGGTGTCCCAGTACAGGGTGCCAACCCGAAACAGGCAGGTTCTACACCTCATTTCCAATCAAAAAATGTATGGCGACCCCATGCCTATCTCGCTTGGGCTTCGAGCTAGCCGGAAAAAACCATTTTATTGAATTTCAAGGTAGTCCGTGAATGTTATTGACCATATCACAGTAACCACTGATCGGAATTCAATAATTATAACTTTGTTGGAAAGGTATTTTAACTATCTTTAACTTTTTCTAATAACATACACATCGGCGGCAAACCCGTTTTTATGCTATAGCTGGTCAAATGCAAGAAATTTCAACGGCTTCAAATATTTTTGTTATTTTGCCAACCTAGAACGGTAGGACTCTTATTAGCGGTCGGTTATTTAGGAAAACTTCTTTGATGTTTTAGCTTTAAATTGATGTACATACTTTTAAAAAATGTGTCAACTCGTTTTAGAGATATGATGAAAATAATATTGAAATTCAAATTTTTCCAAAAATTCAAAACACAAAAACCTATTCGGTTGGCGTATTTAATTAAGTGCTTGTACTTTTTGCAAATGATAAGGATGCAAACCAACAGCTTTTATTATATGGCAAGCATAGTTTTTACTTACACCAATTTCGGTGGCTGCACGCGTCTTGTGTATGATGAATAATTTCCTTTTAATTTATTATATAGTAGATATTTTTTCTGGTACTTAAAAAACCAACAAAAAAACTTTTCGTCGAGAATATATAGTTTTCCTTAAAGATAAATAATCCTTTTTGATAATCAATTACGATAATATTTCTTTTCTTTTTATAACAGGAATATTTCGTTACATATAAACATAAATGTTACAATGATATAATGAAGGGTATTATTATTATTATTATTTAACAACTAATGATGTATGTAAAATGCCAACATTAGTTTTTAATAAGCACTATGGCTGCTAGGGCCTTTGGCTTTTACCGGAATTAGAAATCATTAATATTATAACTATTAATGTAATTTTAATAATGATGATGAGTATTTGTTATATACTTTCATATATAATTGCGAGTATGTGTGTGTAGACTTTGTTAATCTTTGGCCGCGTCCGACACAATATACCAAAGATATTCATTAATTTGATCCCAATGAATAAATGGTGACTTAGTTCATGAATTCAAATCATAAAAAGCACAGAAAAAATTTTCCGGCTAGGATTTGAACTCGTGACCACCCGCAATTGGGTTGGATGCTTTATCAACGGCACCACCAAGTCGTGTATAATGAAGGGTAAAAAACGGTCATCATGAATTATTTTTTTTTATAAAGATCGAAACTAATCCACCATTAATCAATTAATATTAATTTATAATTTTCTTAAACAAAATACAAAAAATATCTTGAAATGTGGAATGGAAAAAATGAAAAGTGGAAAAATTAAAAAAAATAAAACAATCTTTTTTATACTTGAACAACCTAAAATATTTTAAGTTGATTGAAAATGGTTTATTTTTTCAAGTATATGAATTTATTTAAATATACAAAAATATAAATGGGTATATTCTTCATACCTCACATAATATTTATAATATATGATATATTGTCAATAAAAAAAAAAAAAAAAAAAAGTCAATGAACAATGCGAAAATTATATCCGAAAATATATAATACGTTTTGAACTAACCCTATATAATAATCTAATATATAAATAAACAGGAAAAAAAATTATTTTATAATAAAAAACACAAAAAAAAAAAATATTTTGAAAAACAAAACTGAATAAATAATTTCCATCAATTGTTTGTATATAAACAAATATGTATTTTTTTTATTAATAAGGTACACTACACAGGTATAATATACATAGATAAACTATATAAACGCGAGATATATGTTTTATGGTGGATTTAAATATATTTGAATATATAGAATTTTTCTAAATGAAAATATTTATAGTAAATATATATACAATTAATTAATTAATTAAATAAATAAATTTTTTTTTTTATTTAGATTATGATAAAAAAACACAAAACAATACAAAAAATATAGAAACCGAAATAAAAAACCACAAACACATTTTCAATACGATGTGATACAAATAATATATATGATGTCATTACACAATTATATATATTATTATACAATATTTTGCGATTTTGTTGCGTTGTTTATTTATTATTATTATTATTATTTTAAATATAATTAATTGATTTTATATTACTATATTATATTATAATTATTATTATTATTTGTACAATATCACATACAAAATTATTAATGCCTTAATCCGCACTATATCCAATAAATTAAGTGAATTTTACATTTTATATAATACTATAGATATCATTATTAATTATACATAATCAATTATTCAACATGTAAAATATCCTTAAAAATATTTTCACATTTTTCAAATTTTTCATTTTTCACTACACTATATATGCATTTTTATATACACAAAATTTACATAAATATATGTTTTTTTTGCCATCAACCGAACGTATTGTAAGTTGCTACTAAACTAAACTAAAAAAATTTGTTGAAAAATATATACATAATGATACGACGATACACGAATACAATATGATGATACCAACAAATAATTTATAATAAAATATAACCAAAAACTCGTATATATCCGAGTGATATACCGCATTTTTCCTACTGTATAAACTGTATATAAAATTTTTAGCAAGTATATAACCATATTATATACAAATATAATATATTATATATACATAATTATCATCAGGTCTCTGTGTATATTATCATATTATATATAAACATGAACTACCTACCTATATATTATTTGAATCTGTTGTATATATAATATTAATATTAGAGTTTATCTAGTATTTATATACTATATATATTATATATGGTATATTACCTATTTATCTAACCATATATACTCTATATATATATATATACAATGTAAAAGAATTTTCTTTATATATGGTATAAAACATTTTCTGTTTTTGTTTTCATAACACGATTTTTCATTATGTATATAAAATGTATGTATTGCTTCTTACCTGTCGATATACTATATACATAACGCGATCAATACAACTCAGAGGAAACTAGAGAGGTACAAATACATTATTTCGTTTATCCCTCCCTAAATACCTACCTATATTTAAATAATTATATCAATTTTTTATAAACCAATATTCGCGTTGTGAATTCGAAACGGTAATTATACATACAATAACAGTGGAAATATACTTGAGACTTCATTAAAAATGTCGTCAAATCATCATCATAATTGTGGTAAAATACACATTTAATTAATAAGACACATTTGAAATATTTGAAGCAACTTAATTTTTTATATATTTTTTTTCGTTTTTTTTTTTTCTCAGTTTTATTTCTTTTCTTATTAATTCAAATATAACAATAACAAAAATAACAAAAAATATAAACAATGCAATATAACACAATAAAACTAGATTAAACAAACAAAAACAAGAATTTGACCGTCGCCGTCGAGTCCAGTCCCTTTCCCCTACCTATATTGTATTCCATTACCCACTCCCTTCTATGCCGTTCCATTTCCATTATAAATCCCCCTACCATTTTCCACTCACATCTCTTTCCACTCCACAAAACCATTCTCTCAGATAATACCTCCTTAACCTCTGCCTTCGTTAATTCCGGCACCCCCTACCATTTCTTCCTCACCTCCCTCAACATCAGACAGATCCCTATAAAATATTTATAACTTTTAAAATCTTTATTTATTCTTCTAAATCTAAATCATCGCCCTCAAAATGATCCCTTTCTGATGCAATGCAACTATGCCAACGCTTTTTCCAATTTTCACTAACACATTGTTTATACTCGTCTTACGGAATAATGGCCATCAGTTCCCTCTTCGATTTATCTCTTCTTTCGGCTTTTATCTCTTCAATCGTGTCAAAACGGTGTCCTGTAGCGGTCTGTTAAGCTTAACGAAAAGCCAGAAATCACGATCCAAGTCGCATCTCCAGTTATGATGCGTCTCATTTTGTTTTGATAGTCGAAAGAATTATTTCACACTCTGCAACGCGACGATGGTTTTCCATTAAATTTAATGTTATTGCCACCAATCGCGATTTGACTTTTCTGCGGCACAAAATGTCTTTCAAAATGATGTTGACTGACCCATTTGAAATTCCAACAATAACAGCAAGCTCTCTAGTAGTCAATCGACGTTTTGCAGCACCAATTCTTTGATTTTGTTGGCGTGCAGCTCATCAGTAGAGAATCTTGGTCGTCTTTGATGTGGTTCGTCTTCAACGCGTTCACGGCCTTCTTTAAACAATTTGTGCCAATCGAAAACACTTGCTCTTGACATAGACTTCTCACCAAAGGCCTTCTGCACCATTCTGAACATTTCGGCGGCCGATCTTTCATTTCGCGCACAAAATTTAATGCTACTTAAAATAAACAACGTAACAACTACGGCAATGACCCAATTGACTTAAAATTTGTCACAGATGTCCATAACAGTACTACCTACGTAAAAATAAAAGCATTTGTCCAAATAGATAAACCTGGGAAGTTTAAATTGAAAGGTTTTACTCATATTTGTACACAGTAGTATCCCATCACTCACTCCGCCCTTTTTTCCCCCCTATACAATCTCCTTCCAACATTGTTCCTCCACCCCTTTTACCAAAACCTCAGCCTTTACTTTCCAATACCTCACATTCTTTTACTCCCAATTCCATTCAATTTCCAGTTCTACCGCCTTCGCCTTCTATACCTCAAATTCATTCCCAATTGAACACCATATTGGATCATCCTTTGGTATGTGGGTACGGAAGCATTCGGATCAGAAACGAAATATAAATAAAGGGAATATTGTTTATATTTCGTTTCTGATCCTAATGCTTCCGCGCACCCACTCCATAAAAGTATAAAAGTTTTTTTTACATTTTTCATGAAAACTCTAAATCCAAAATTTCAAATCAATTATGGTTAAAAACAAAACAAAATATCACTAATCATCAGTTGGATTTGTATGGGAGCTCCTTGATATTGTTGGGATGGTAACAGAAAAAAATCCGTAATAGAAATGATTTTCCATGTTTCATGAAACCTCTAGATTTAAAATTTCAAGTATATTGATTAGAAATAGCAGAAAATATCTCTAAATAATATTTAAATGGGCGCTTCTTGATGATGGGATGGGATTAGAAATAATCATCCCGAATAGAAATGTTTTTCCATGTTTTATGAAACTTCCAGATTTAAAATATCAAGCGAATTTGTTAGAAATGAAACGAAATATCTTAAATCATCACTATTGGATTTGTCTGGGAGCTTCTTATTAAAATACTAATTTTAGATTAGTAAAAATTTCCGTGAATGTAATCTTATGCATTTGGTATTAATAAACTGACATATCTAAAATTTCAAACAAATATCTTTAAAACTCTATGAGATAAACGAAAAATAAAGTCGGAAAATGCCGGAAAATATCCAAAGGAGAGGATAGAAATAATGATTTGGCATCCCCATCTTCTTACCCAAAACTTGGACGATTTTACCATCTACGTAATAAAAAAAAGCCCATTTTGAAAAATTTCATCAAACAAATCACCGAGTCGAGTAATTGCCGACAAAAAGTGGAGACGCAACCAACCGAACTGGTAAAAAAAAACGGAAAATTATTTATTCGACTATTTGTCAATGAAGAAAAGTAATAAAAAAATTTTGTTTTTCCCAACAAAAACGATATCAAAAATAATGCACTTTACTGAAAATACTTCCTTCTTAATACAATCCACTAATAATAATCCGATTCGGAAAATATATATATTTTTCACCTTATATTTGTGATGATACATGAAAAAGGATATCCCCATTTTTTTATGTAAATAATTTCACAAAAAAAAAACATTATATTTTTATCAACATATATAAAAAATCCATCAAATATGGGAAATTTATATTATACGCGGTTTGTAGACAAAAAAAAACCATACATTTTTTTTAACATTATATAAATAAAAAAAAGGCACAATATTTTGTATGCTATATATGCCAATATGAACATTAAAGTTGCCGTATATACATGATGAACATTAGATTTTTCTAAAAAAAAAAAAGGTTATAAGCAGGGTGTCCCCGTACTTATGGTAACCCACAAACCACGTAATCCTAAGACTATTTCCAGCAATAAATCAAAAGATGAACGGTTGGTTCAGCTGCAATTCTTTGAGTTACAATTCGCAGAGTTACAGGTTTTGAATACGTTAAATCTTACCCGCAATCTGTTTGCTGATAATTTCTAAACTATCCGCAGCCTAGAATAACCAAGATGACATTTTGATTTATATGCAAATGCGAATCACGTTGAATGTTTTGTTGATTTTTTTTCAATATTTAACGTGAAAAACAATTTTGTTTTTGTATTATTAAGTAAATTTTACGATCCAAAACACTCTTTAACAAAGGTATATACCGCATACACAGTTTATCGCTGCGACTTATATATTTGAAATTACTACGTCCGTAATCCGTAACTGTGAAACATCAACATTTTAAAAGCGATGATATCAAACGACTTATAACTGCATAGTAGTGGTGGAAATTTCCCCATTTTCGGAAAGATTTTTAATTGGAACTAGTCTGTAGATGGTTAAGGCTATTATAGGTACTGGGATGTTTTGTATATATAGATTTTTCCATAACATCATATAACATATATATTTTATTGGCATGCGGTTGACTTATTATTATTATTATTATTATTGTAATATATTTATAGTTATATATAGTTTATGCAATTGGGAATTATAGAAATATATAAATGTATTTATTTATTTTTTGGCACAAATTATATATTTTATGTATCATATTGTAATTATGGACAATAAATTAGTAAAATTTCATTGCACTGCGTTCAATTCAATTAAAAATAATGAACATGAAATAATTAACGCGAATTGACATTTCACCATTATCCAAAAGGTAATCATTACATTTAATTACCGCGGATTATTACATTACATTATTACATTATAAACTTTTTTTTTCTTTTTGAATACATCTACGATCAAATTCATAATTTTTTGATTTTCTAATTATCATTTCTCTGTTTTGGAACCTGTAAGAATTCTTATAGTTGATAACTTTATAATAATAATAACTATTAATTGTGTGTAAATTACAAACAAAACAGGATATCTCTATTTGAATGTTGACGGTCAGATTCCAATAGAATAATAGAATGATAAAATATTTTGCCAAATTCCAAATACTAAATCGACTTATTTTATAATTATTTTTGAATATAAAAAAGATTATTATCTCAACATTTTCTAGTGAAACACATCCAGACAATCAAAAAACAGACGTACCCAAAATCAATGCACTCTATTTACAAATATCACACATATAAGATATGTGAAAACTGCCACAACAAAAATTGAAATATTCCAAATGCCATTCATTTGGATTAGGGGACACATTCTGTAAATGGGTGGGGAACTTTTTAGCTAATAGGCATATTAAGGTTGTACTAGATGGAATTAGTTCCAAACTTTATCCGGTTTATTCTGGGGTACCTCGGGGTTGTGCTCTATCGCCCACTCTCTTTTTAATTTTTATTAATGATCTTTTATCGATAACAGAAAATCCAATGCACTGTTATGCAGACGATAGTACATTACATTCTTCGTATGAACTACATCGTATTCATAATGCGAATCAAATGCTTCTGTCTCGCCAGAAGATGATTTCTTCAATTAACAAAGATTTAGATTCAATATCTAATTGGGGTAGGATAAACTTAGTAGCATTTAATCCTTCTAAAACAAAGGTTCTCACACAAACGATCCATAAATGTTGACCCAATACTTATGCATAATACAATTATTCCACAATTTAAGGACCTATTAAATTTGGGAATGTCTTTGTCAAACAACTTTTCATGGAGTAATAATATAATAATTGCAGCTAAAAATGCGGCTAGTCGCATTGGATTTTTAAGAAGATCGAAAGAATTTCTCAATTCTGAAAATTTAGCATTAGTTTAAAGGTCTTTTATAAGACCACTTCTAGAGTACAATTCCTACATATGGGCTGGTGCACCACTTACTATGTACACGGCAGTTTAGTGACAGGATCCAAAAACACGCTATTCTGTATCTATTAGTTTTTTGCGAACAAACAGATTTGGAAATTCATTTTTCCCAAGAACAGCAAGATTATGGAATAGTCTCCCTGAACTAGTATTTCCCCCTACTTTTGATTATCAGTTATTTAAATTAAACATTTCTTCTTATCTAAAAACTAATCCACCTAAAGTGCAACTTGGACAATTGTTTGAAAACATATGAGTGATTTTTTCTTATTTCGTTTTAGTAAAAGTTTTTTTTATCTCATATGTTTGCTTTATTTTCAAAATTTCATAAATTAATATACATATTATAATAGATTTACCACCCAAAATCACTTAAGTGTATTCAATGCATCTAAGGCTCATCACCTGATTAAGTGATTTCGTTACGGGCTCACGGCAATAGAATTCCGAGGTTTTACGGGCGCATTTATGATAGCATCCATTCTCTTAGAAGTGGTATTTACTAAATTTTTGCATTCATTCGGTGTGTTTTTATTCCTCATTTCAATGATTTTTCCTTGGAATTCTTCACTCCTTCAATTGTAAATTTCGGATAATTTTTTACTTTGTTTTATTAATGTCCACAATGATTCTATTGTGGAGTTAAATCAGGACTTGAAGATACCCATTTCTGAAAGTGGATTTCTAAACCCATTTCTTTAGCTTCCAACCAGTTTTTAGTTGCTTTTGCGGTTTGTGGTAGTGCAACAACTTATTGAAATGTATATTCGCCGTTTGAATTTAAATTTAAATTTAAATTGAATTTAAATTGAATTTATTTAATATATGAATGTATTTTTGGGAGTTAACCGTACACTAAATGAAATGTAAATTAATAAAATTAAGTAAGTAAATTAAAAAAAAGAAACGACTTCTTTTGAAATGTAAATTATAATAACTGGCTGAAAATTTCACAGTGCGTATTAAACAATCACAATGGAATGATTCATTTTTTGTGTGAAATACTCGATTATCGGAATCTCAAACAATAACAAATTTACATTCATTATCAAAATATAATGCTATTCCATTGCCACAGAACTGAAAATTGTTTGTTTTGTTTTTTGGCAAAACAATTGAAAGGCACTTTGATTTGTGCTAAAAAATTATTAGGGATTATTATTACGAAAAAAACATTGTTTAATAAAATATGTCTTTATTTTTATATTCATATAGTTCGGTTTATGAATCCATTGCCTTGTCCACTTTCGTGCTACCACTTTTTGGATTGCTGTTGACCATTTTAGAGTTATATCACTCACAGCAGTTCTCCTATTTTTTTCACAGTTGCGTTTATCACGATCAGTAACATTAAATTTTACACCACTTTCTGTGACTCCAATGAACCGGTTAAACCATATTTTATTTAAATATCTGATACGGTAGACTTACAATTAGCTACATTAAGTTTATACTTATTAATAATAAGAATAAAAAGAACGATACAGTCCCGATTTAAGTACATGAGAATCATTGTGGGCATTAATAAAACAAAGTTAAAAAATTATCCGAAAGTTACAATTAAAGGAGGAAAAATCATTGAAATGAGGAATACAAAAACACCGAATGAATGCAAAAATGTAGTAAATACCAGGTTTGAGAGAATGGAAGAATACAACTTTTATAAACGTTAATGCCCCAACAAAGAAAACAAAGATGCAGACACAAAGGATATGTTTTACGAAAAGCTCAATCGTATTTACAATCTAGCGCCTATAGTCGTGACCATAAAATTGTGCCTATAGCCCGCCCACATAAGAAGATACACAAAAAGGAGCATGGTGTTCGCCCGATGCAAAAACAACAAATCAAATAAATCACGTACTCATTGACAGTCGTCATACTGAATGTAAGGGAGCCTCTAACTCTTGATTCTGATCATTATCTTGTACGAACTTTATTCATATATCGTGTTAGTGCAAATCTCCAAAAAAAAAGTCATTACGAGAGGATTCAATTTGGAAAATCTCAAAAAAAAAGACCAAGTAAAATAACAGTACCGGGATAAATTGATGGAGTTAATTATGTTCGAATAAATTTGGAATCGGGATCTTGGAGTTTCCTGCTGGCGGACGTTGGTGGTGAATATGGATCAGGTTGGAGAAGTCTGTTGATGGACACCAAAAACCAACCGTAGGTTGTAGGCGCGAAAAAGTATTAAGTAAGTATTAATTTTTAACAATTATTAATTATTTTATAATAATGCTGTTTATTTATTGTTTTTTTTTTTTAAATATTTATTTTATTTAAAACTATAAGGATTTTTTTTTTCTTCCATTAATTATGAATGAATGTTTAACATTTATTTTATTTTTTTTTTGCATCTTTACATCTGTCTGTTATCATAAATCATTTTTTTTTGCATTTTTGCGTCTGTCTGTTGTCATAAAATCGATTAATCGATTTTAGATGTTTTAATTTTAATTTTATTAATATTATTAATTTTATTTTTATAGGAGGTTATACTGCTTGAAAAAGGCAAAAATTTTCTATATTGTTTTTTTTTTTTGATCGTAAAAATAATAAAATTAAAATTTTTTACAAATGATTTGAATAATAAATTATATCACTATATATATATATATATGTAATAAATAATAATTAATAGTGTGTTAAAATAATAATAATAATAAATATGTTTATTGTGTAGGAATTATAATAAATAAATAATAATATTTTAAAAATAAACAAAATTTTATAATTTATTTATTTTTAAATTTTTGTTTATTTGGGGGATCTCTTATTTTTTTTTTCAAATACAATTAAACTTTATCTTCCTTTGATAAAACAAAATGTTCACATTTCTTGCGCTAAACTTCACCTGGAAAACGGCGAAAGCATCAAAACATGAACGACCACTAATGATTAGTTGCTTGAATCAAGTTCTGAAAAATTGCATTACTTTATTTTTTTAGATATAAATCGGTTAATTTTACAAATTACAGAATTTTTTAATAAGGAAAACTCTATATAATATTGTAATAAAAATATTATGAGATTCGCTATGCGGTTATGAACAATTTAATTTAAAAAAAAATTATAATTCCAAATGAATTAAATAAATAAAAATAAAAAATACAATTAATATTATTGTTTTTGTGTCACTTTGCCATTTTTGTTAAATGTTTTTCTATGTATATGCGAAGGCCTTTCTGGAATTGTTTTTTTTTTTTTTGTTATTTATTTTGGGAAATGATTCCATTTTTTCAAAAATTTTTAATAATTTTATTAATTTTATTTACAATTTTCAATAATTATTTTTTATAATTTCTCACAGTCATTAACAAATCAAAAAAAAAAAAATAATCATCACAATTCAATAAAAAAAAAAAAAAATTCTCACAATACATTTTTTTTTGGAATAAAAAAATTAAATATTTAAATGTACTTTTTATAATAATTTTTAATATTTGGAAATCAAAAAAAATCCGAAATTTTTATAATTAATTCATAAAACACAAACACACACACACAAACATTTATTTATTTAATAATAATAAATAATTTAAATATAATTATATTTATTTTCTTTTTTTCCAAATTTGTGTTGTATTTTCAAAAAAAAAAAAGCTCTTAAAAATATTTTAGCACATCTCATTTGTGGTGGTGATTAGCAAACCACCAAACAATTAAAAAGGATAAATAATAAAACGCGGATATTTTTTTTTTGTTTTTGTTTTTTTTTTGCCATTAGCACTCCATCCATTTTTCAATTTTTCTAAAAAACACATAAATATTTAATTTCTGTTTTTATTTTAATGTATAATATGAATGTTGTATATAAATTAATAAAAAAAAAAAAAAAACAATTCAAATTTTTTTTTCTCTCTATTTTTGTATTTTCTATCTATTTAAAATATATCTTTCTAACAATAAAAATCCATTGATTTTTAAAATTTTAGGATACAATACAATACAATACAAAAAAAAAAAAAACAATTTGAATTTGAAAACCAAAACAACAATTTAAATAATAATCTGTATCTGTATTTAAATTTTTAATTAATTATGATTTAAAAGTTCATCATCTGATTCACTAATATGCGATTGTTGTTGTTGTTGTTTTGATATCGGTGATGTTGTTGTTGTTGTAAACTTTGTTGACTGTTGTCCGACTGGTACTGATACTGGCGTTGTCGTTGTCGCACTTGAATTCGTTAATTTTAATGCTCGTTTTAACGGCGGTGAATTTAATAAATCATCATTCAATTCAGCTTCACAATATTCATCATCATCATCATCATCTGTATCTGTATCATTCGTATCACTTAAATGACCATTATTTTTATTACTATTTTTATTCAAATTCATTTTAATTGTTTTTCCGCTCGTTGTAGCTCGCCCATTATTTTGATTGGTACTATTATTATTATTATTATTATTTACAATACGATTTCTAATATTAATTTTGTCATTATCTTCAACAAAATAATCATCATAATCGTCGTCATCATCATCATCATCGTCATCTTCATCATCGTCATCATCGTCATCTTCATCATCATTATCACCATTTTCTGAACCATTTGGTGTACCCGGTGGACTAAATGCTTGCATAATACGACCCTTTGATTCATTCCATATGTTTGTTAATCGTTCACGTCCAAACAGTAATAAAAATGTTTCAATAATATCTCTTGATTTTTCATCCCAATGTTTTATTAAATCACCTTTAACCTCTTTCATTACACGTTTACCACGATCCTTTAATTCATCCATTTTATTTTGAAAACGAAATTTCTTTTCCTTTAAAAAACTGACATTTAACTCTTTGGCCGAATAACCACGGGCTAAATTTCGACGTACATACAAATCATAATCTTTAACAATACGTGCAACAATATCGGATGTTGAAACACCTGTAAGAAAATAAATACATACTTACTTATACATACAAATATACGATTGTTGTGATTAATAACTGATGAAATCTTTGATTAATTATTACCTTCTGTACGTTCAGTAGCCACAAACATTCCGCGTGCTTTTAATGGTGCATAAATATCATGACTATCATCGCCACCATACGGCAATTCATCATGAGCAACAAAATCAATTTTATTCGCTTCCAGAAAATCATCGGATATTTCCCAAGGTGCATTTGTTACAATCTAACAAATAATATTAAATAAAGATTTAATTTTTTTTTTTATATGTGAAAATTTATTAAATATAGTCATGAATCATTTCCATATATTCATCATTATATCAGGTGGGCTAAAATGGTACTATAAGCATTAAATCCAGATGATTTTTGGTTAGTCCTAACCTTTAAAAGATACGTGTATAAATTTGACCGCTGTCGAACTATTAGTTTATGAGATATAGCATTTTGTTGAGTGAAGCAACTTGTGTTTGTTTAAAAAAATAAATGGATAAAGAGGAATTTCGTGTTAATAAAGCATTCATTGCTTTTTGGTGAAAAACAAATACTGTTGAAGCCAAGGCTTGATAAACATTATTGGGACTCTGCACCAGGAAAATCAATCGTTAAGAAGTGGTTTGCTAAGTTTAAACGAGGCTAAATGAGCACCGCGGACAATGAACGCAGTGGAATCCCCAAAGAGGCTGTTATACCGCCGAAAACATCAAAAAAGTCCACAAAATAATTTTGGATAACTGTAAAGTGAAGTTGATCGAGATAGCTGATACTCTAAAGATATCAAAGGAACGTGCGTTGGGCATATTGTGAATGAATATTTGGGTATGTGAAAACTCAGTACAAAGTGTGTGCCGCGCGAGCTCACAATCGACCAAAAACAACAATGAAAACGATTGCAAAATTGCATGAATTAAGCTTCGAATAGATTTCGCATTTACCGTTATCTCCAGATTTGGCCACCAGCGACTTTTTCCGGTTCTCTGGAAAGCCGAATAAGCTGAAACTGAGGTTTATTTCGAAGCTAAAGACAAATCGTATTATAAAAATGGTATAGAAAAATTGTATGAACGCTATAATCATTGTATCGCCCTCGAAGGCAACTACTCATTGAATAATCCAATCAAATTTTATCAAAAAAAAAGAAGTATTTTCTATGTTATCCCACAAACAAATTTTCACCCCAAATATTATAATATAAATGTTCATATTATTAAATATAGTAATTAATTTTATATTACCTCATCAACATATCGACAATGTCGTACAGCTTCATATCTTTCTGAATCATTCATAACCGTACGACCTTTTTTACTATGCGTTAAAGCATCACTGCATACACCAACAATTAAATAAACATTTGGAAATATTTGTTTGGCCTATTTAAATAATTTTCGATTTTAAATTTAATTAATTTAATCAATTTAAATATAATAAAAAAAAAATCATTCCATTTTTTTTTTGGTTTTTTTATAATTAAATTACCTGCATCAATTGTCTGGCATGTCCTTGATGAAATAAATCATATATTCCATCAGCATAAACACGAACGGGTCGTGATGTTGTTCCAGATTCTGCCATTTGTTTTGTGATTTTAATTTTATAATCACAACGATTACGTTCCAGGATGGCTTCATGGTCTGTATTTAGTAGAGCCGGTTGACGAATTGTCTGTAATTAATAAAAAAACAAAAATCGATTAGTTTCATTATACAAATAAATGTTTTCTCAAAATCAAATCTTTTAAAAAATATAAAATAGGATGAAACAAATTGTGATGAAGTGTTTTTAAAATGGAAAGGGTTGGAAAATCTCGTGAAATTTCAAGATCTTTTGGCATAAATTGAAAATATCAAATTTTAAAAGTTTTAAATGGATCGATTATAGAAAAAGAATGACATCTGAAATTCACTGTAACGCATAAGTACGATTCAAATGACTGTTTGTCATAAAATTTATTATATTGGGACCTGGCATTAATAATGTCGATTTTTTGGCTTGAATATGGAATTTATTTGTATAACAAAATGATTGAGTACATTAACCAATATATTGCCCATCGTTAGCTATGACTTCCTCGCATCTTTTAGGAAGTTTGTTGATTCCTCGTTTGAAGAACTCCTCATCTTTTGTCCCAATCCATTCATCGACCCTCGCACTTCTTCAGCATTTCGAAAGCGTACATCTGTCAGGCTGACCTGCATTGATCTGAACAAATGGTAATCAGAAGCAGCAAGGTCTGGAGAGTACGGGGGGTAATCAAGATGATCCCAACGATGTTTGCACGATGTGGTCTGGCATTGTCATCGTGCATTAAAACTTTGTGGTGTTTTCGAGCTATTAATGGTCGTTTTTCGTTCAATTTATTTGCCAATTCGCCAAGTTGTCGTCGGTAGCGATAAGATGTAACCATTTCATTCGGTTTTAACAGTTCACAATATACGACACCCTTCTGATCCCACCAAATGCACAGCATAAGCTTCTGGCAATGAATATCGCGTTTTGATTGTTAAGTTGATGGTTGGCCGGGATCAAAATATGATGTCTTTACGTTTAGGGTTGTCGTACTTCACCCACTTTGCATCGCTAGTGACAATTAGACTCAAACAACTGTGTTTTTTGTGCTCGGTAAGGTGTTTATGGCATGCATCGATTCGTGCTTTGAGTTGATTTTCATTCAGTTGATGTGGGACCCATTTTCCTAGCTTTCGGATCTTTCGAATATGAATGCAAACATCTAGAAATAGTAGAGGCAGAAATAGTAGAGGCAACTCTAATGCAAGCTCTTGTTGCGTTCGACACGAATTTTCATCCAACAATGCCTGCAATTCTTCGTCTTCAAATTTTTTTGGCTGACCTGGCCTTTCTTTGTCTTCCACTTCAAAATCACCACTTCTGAAGCGTGCAAACCACCGTTCACAAGTTTTTTCAGTTTGAGCATGTTCACCGTAAGCTTCTAATCGATAACTATCAGCAGCGGGTTTCTTCAAATTAAAGAAAGTTATTAAACTTCCCCGCAAAACAACTTTTTCAGGCACGTGTTTCGACATATTCGAAGCATAAAAAAAACTTCGTTGTTTACACTTCAACGAAATGACATATACTGAAATTTATAGAGTAGTAACGGACAAAACAAAGTATATGGCCGCGGTGTGCTCCGATGCACACAAAGCTAGTTACGCCAACCGTTATCTAAATCGACATTATTAATGCAAGGTCCCAATATATTTTCATGACACACACCCAATGTTTAATATAGCTGAATATATACAAAATTATTTGTTGTATTATTATTTTAATATCATAAAAACAACTTTATTAATATTAAAATATAACAAAAATAAATAAATGTTTTTTTTTTTATTTTATCATTTCGTTCTAATTATAGAATTTTTATAAATAAACAAGGAATGATTTCAAATAAAAAAATACATTCACGTATTTTATTCTATTATATAATAATAATAATATTTATTTGAAGATTCAGTCGCATGATTTTGTTCTGATTAATCACATTTATTCAATTAAGAAATACTTATTTGAATTAATATAGTTTTTTATAATATAGTTTATATATAGAAATAATTTTAAATCACGAACATTTTTTTATACGTATTTATATTGCTATTTATTTATATTTACTGATTTCACACCATCATATTTAAAATAAAAAAATTAAATTAAAATTTTGTTACCAACTAAATTCTCTCTTCATAAAACGTCTTAAAATAAATTAATAAGATTTTTTTGTATTTAAGTGTGAGGACGTCATATATTTAAAAATCATTCGATTGTTTAATTATAATTTAATCAATTGTTATTATTAAAATATAATCATCACGTCGTCGTCGTCGTCGTCGTTTGGCTGTCGTATGTATACAATTTGTTAATTTGATTATAACTTTTATAAAAATAACAATTATATTGTAAATACAAAATCTCAGAAACAAAAAAATATACAAAATAAAAAAATTACCTTTTGGGGGACTTTTTTTTGTAAAATTAATTAACAAATAAAATATCTAATAATTAAAAATTGTATATTATATTTTTATTTAAAGATCGTCATCAATTTTTATTGTCACCTCTGTTTAGAATAATCAATAAATCTTCTTGTATTGACATTTAATATGACAAAAAATAGTCATCCATACGTGGATGCGGGCAGCTGAAAATTTTAACTATACTAAATAAGAAATTTACAAAATTTTCCCCGAAAATCGAAATTTATAATACATTATCTATCTATAATTATCTAAAAAATTATCTAAAATTATCTAAAACATTATCTATAATACCCTGATATTTCTGAGTAAAATTTAAAAAATTCAATTAATTCTTAATGGATAATAGAAGAACATTTGAAAATCGTCCAATTGGTCCAAAATTGAAAAAGCTGATTTTCCATTCAATTTCAGTGAAAATTTAAAAAAATTAGTCATACCGTATACACAGTGCCGGCTAACGGCAATAGAATTCCGAAGTTGTATGAAATGTGACTTTCAAAATAACTTCAAAATTATTCTGTAAATATGGCTAACCATTTCCCAGATTCGTCCATGTCACCCATAAAGTACAGGTATTTTTAAATTATGAAAATGGTTATCAGAATCTTAGTCTAATTGGGAAGTCACCTTGGTGCGTGGTGCGAGAGCTTCGGTTGCAATGAACTGAAGGGCTATACTGATAGGAATCTTCGGGTCTCCGGAGAGCAATTAGCACTAAGAACTTCCAGGTTCCAAGACAGGTTCTGGGAGTATTTACCTTACCATATAGCAAAAGGTTCTACTATAACTAATCGCAACCAATCATCAGTTACAAGTCTAACAGTGAATGGACTCCAACAAAACAAAAAGCCAAAGAAAGTGATGCGTATAATGTAATGCATCAAATGAAACAACTTTACCGTTCCATTGAAGACATGGCGTCTGATATTTCAAACGCCGAAATGCTTAGTATTGATTCTGATGGCTCTCGGTCAACTAAGTTGCTAAGTCTGTTGAATCAGAAATAACTCATATCTTCGTCATATTTCTCATATGTTTGAGACCAATTCACTTTTTTTTTAAAGACGATATAATGATATTCGAGGAGTAAAATAAATCATATGGGTCGCAGTACACGGGTCGGTATACCTGCAATTAAAGGTTTTAGGTTTTAGGGGTGAGGTTTTAGTAGATAGAACGTTAAATTCGGCAATGAGAGTCCGACACTATTTCCGTAAAAAGGATTTCCTCACCCCAAAAAACAAAAAAACCTAATCTAATAATAATAAATCATTACCGCAAT
Organism: Dilophus febrilis; assembly: GCA_958336335.1. NCBI lineage: Eukaryota > Metazoa > Arthropoda > Insecta > Diptera > Bibionidae > Dilophus > Dilophus febrilis. The sequence goes on from OY284470.1 coordinate 28,388,213, forward strand.
GTGAAAAATTTGAATGAAATATGTTTAAGATTATAGATATCACGGGGATAATAATCTTAGGACTGATACAACCATTTAGACAGTCTGTCATATCACGGAAAGTTCAGTTTGATGACAACAGGCTCAATTATAATATTTAACAGAAGTGGTGATTTTGAAGTGGAAGACAAAGAACGGCCAGGTCAGCCAAAAAAAATTAGAAGACGAAGAATTGCAGGCATTGTTGGATGAAAATTCGTGTCGAACGCAACAAGAGCTTGCATTAGAGTTGAATGTATAATGTAGATGCCTCTACCATTTCTAGACGTTTGCATTCAATGGGAATGATCAGAAACCTAGGAAAATGATGCATGCCATAAACACCTTACCGAGCACAAAAAACACAGTTGTTTGAGTCGAATTGTCACTGGCGATGCAAAGTGGGTGAAGTACGACAACCCTAAACGTAAAGACATCATATTTTGATCCCGGCCAACCATCAACTTCACAATCAAAACGCCATATTCATTGCCAGAAGCTTATGTTGTGCATTTGGTGGGATCAGAAGGGTGTCGTGTATTATGAACCATTAAAACCGAATGAAATGGTTACATCTTATCGCTACCGACGACAACTGGGCGAATTGGCAAAGAAATTGAACAAAAAACAACGACCATTGATAGCTCGAAAACACCACAAAGTTTTAATGCACGATGACAATGCCAGACCACATCGTGCAAACATCGTTAAGGAAAAAATAAAGAGGCTCAGTTGGGAACATCATGATCACCCCCCGTACTCTCCAGACCTTGCTCCTTCTGATTACCATTTGTTTAGATCAATGCAGGTCAGCCTGACAGATGTACGCTTTCGAAATGCTGAAGAAGTGCGAAAATGGGTCGATGAATGGATTGGGACAAAAGATGAGGAGTTCTTCAAACAAGGAATCAACAAACTTCTTTAAAGATGGGTGGAAGTCATAGCTAACGATCGGCATTTTATAGGTTAATGTACTCAATCGTTTTGCTATACAAATAAATGCCATTTTCAAGCCAAAAAATTGACATTATTAATGCAAGGTCCCAATATCTTACTTTAGGTAATTTCAACGTAAATCAAACTCTTCTGAGATATTTTTCTATTCTATAAAAAGATATAAAATAAAATGTTATCCTATTCAGAAAAAATCAGATGTTGTATTTCAAAAGGTCCTCTCCTCTGGCTCAGTTGTCGCATTATTCGTTCGACATTTTTGTTTCTTCAAAATAAATTGTAAAATAAATTGTTTCTTCAAAATAAAAACAACTTAGAAACTTTGGAAAAACAATCAAGATTTAATTGCGGAATTTGACAACTATATGTAAAATATTATGAATGTTTTCATTTTTTTCTTAATCCATGTCAAATGACTTAAGTGAATGATGAGTAACTTAAATTTATAATAATAATAATAAAAAAAAAATGTGTGACTTACATTATCATTTTCATAATCGTCGTGTATTGTTTCTAATAATAATAATGATCTATTCGGTGGCATTTTTTTAAGATTTTCAAAAAATTGTTCAAAAAAAAAACGTTGACGTTGACGAATAAAATATATTTTTCGGAAAATATATGTAAATATAATTAACACGTATTATAATTTTTTTTTTTAAAAAAAGTACGCAATTTAAAAGACATAAAAAAACATATGTTACACACACACACACACACACAGAAAAATTAAATAATAAATCTATGTAATTAAAAATACATTCTTTTTAACATTTAATAAAAAAAATATAATTATTTTATTATAACTTTTCTTTATATGATTTTAATCGATTCTTTATTATACCTATAACAGGTATATAAAAAAAAATTATACCATTTATATTCAAATGGATATCAAAAACAATACGGAGTGCGGAAAAAAATTAATAATTGATTACCCCCCGGTTCATGTATATTCATATAAATATTTTAATTTATCCTTTCTATAAATAAATATCACGAAACCTGTAATTTGTTTTTTTCTAAAACATTATGAATTTGGGTTGTTGGTTTTATCCATCACAGCACTTATATATTAGACCACATTCCACACATGTGATATGAATAATATATTTCAAATCAATATCCAACAAATAATATTAATTCATAAACCATTACGATGAAACATCACAAAATTCCCATTCTCCATTATATTATTTAAATTTACAAATCATATGATTAAAAAAAACAAGACTTTTAAATAAATTTATCTATACACCAAAATTTGTGTGTTTTCTCAAGAAATGATAAAAATGAACTGAAAATAACAAAAAATATATATGAAAAATTTAACTTAAGAAAGCATAAAATCAAAACTCTTCACGCAATTTTTATATATAAAATTATTGAATACATTTATTTATTATTGAATATTGAATTTTCCAGTTTTTTGATCTAAATTATTGCAATAAACCACACAACAATGTCATATAGCGTGTATTTGAGAATCGGAAAAAATATCTGTGTGTTTGTGGTTATTGATTCTTTTATTGCTATATATATAATATATAAATGTAAAAATAATCGTATTATAAACACACCTTGCCCATATTTTTAAAAATAACTATATTATATTTCAAATCATTACAAAACGGTATATGCTTTTTGTTTTATCATTTTAAACACATACACACAGTCACATAAACCATCACCAACCAGATATGTACCGATTCATTTTATAACAAATGTGTTGAATAAAAATTCGCTGAATTTAAAAACTGATTAAATAAGAAATTGTGCTAAAGATTGTATAAGAAAAAGAAAACCCGTACGAAGAACCGGCTCAATATTTTGGGGGTAGTCACTTTTTTGTAAATAGGTCAAAACTTCAGAACTACTTAAACGAATTTCCTGAAACACTTAACCCAATCTCCTTAAACACTTGATCTATTTTCAGACATGAACTCATATTTTCGATTAGATTTCACAATGAAAAAATTAATAATTTTATTAATTGCCAAAATTTCGATTTTTCCCCCTAAAAGCGATATCCATTAAGCACATAAGGGTTAACGTGGGGAGAAAGGGGTTAACATAAAAATGTAGCCAAATGGAATTCAGTGGAGGTTCACTAACATCATATTAGTGATAACTCCACTGGTTTCGAAGATATTGGCTGGATAGCGTTAGCTGGGACACACTGTATATTTTCGTTAATACGGCAAAATGGAATTTAGCTCTTTTTAAAGAGTGAATATCAGCCGCGAATAGAAGCATTGCAACAGCTACCGAATCAATCAATAAAAAGTAACAGTTTGATGCGGTTTATTGGCTGGTGGCATCACTGGACCGTACTTCTTCAAAGGTGATGCAAATCGTAACGTAACTGTGAATGGTGAGCGCTACCGTGAGATGATATCTAACTTTTTTTGGCCCAAAATGCAAGAGCTTGGCTTCCATGACATGTGGTTTCAACAAGACGGTGCCACATGCCGCACAGCACGCGCAACAATGGACTTATTGAGAGGCGATTTCGGTGAACATTTTATTTCACGTTCGGGACCGGTCAATTGGCCGCCTAGATCGTGCGATTTAACGCCTTTAGACTATTTTTTGTTTGGCTATGTTAAATCTCATGGCTATACAGACAAGCCCGCTTCAATTGACGCATTGGAAGACAACATTGGAGCATTTATTCGTGAGATACCGGCCGAAATTGGAAAGAGTATGCTAAAATAGAGTATGCTAAAGAGTATGCCAAAATTGGAGTAAGCGGATGGACCATTTGAGGCGCAGTCAAGGTAAACATTTGTATGAAATAATCTTCAAACATTAAATTATATGGACCGTACTATATCGATTCAAATAAAGATTTCATGCATTTTTCTGAATTTTATGTGTTTTTTTTTCAAAAACTTTCCTATAGCTTTTAAAAAATAACCCTTTAAAAGTGAAATATCTTGGAAAATTCCCAATAAAAGTATAAAAGTGATTTGAGGAAAATTCAGCTAATTTTGAATGAACTTTTAGAATTTACAATAAAATTTAGGGGTTGCTGTGAAAAATCTATGAGTAAAGAAAAAGTTGCCGATTTGAGCTTTGCCTCAACAGTCTGGGGCAGTAAGGTCCGCAACAAATGATGGCACGAAGTAAACTAAACGAACTTCCGAGATTGGCAAGTTTGGGGATTACGTGGACAATGATTACAACCGCACCAGCCGCTCTATAAGCAATACTGAATCTTGTGCGGAGCACATTCTGTTTGTGAATGTGGAGCAATAGCAGGTATAAGACTATGAACCAAAAGCAAATTATTTCCAATGGCTGAGGAAGTTATGTCCATAAACATCATTCAATTGGCCAGATTCTTGAGCACGGCCTCAATGAATGTATGAATATGGAATAGATTAAGGGTATAGCACCTCGAGGGGGTGAAGTGTTCCGTCGAGAACTTAACACCCTATCCCATTTAAAATCTAGTCTAATACATCGTTTTATACCGCCTTTCCTATGCTAGGTTCCGCGAAAGTTGGCTACAAAGTGAAACGTCGTAAAAACATCGACTATATACCGAAGAATTAGTCTAATAAGTTACTATAGTGATGGTTTACATTTGAACCAATTAATTGAATAAATTTTAAAAAATACAGTTAATATTCTGGTGTGCTTGCCGTTGGATCAGAAAGTTGCATTAATATTACAAAAACACGCTATTTCGCTAATCAGAAATGAAACAATAACAAATTCCATTGAATCATTCGATCATAGACGATTAGTAGCTTCATTGTGCACATTTTATAGGTATTATTACCATATACCATGAATGCTCTAACGAAATTTTAAAGCTAATTCCCGAACCAATTATCGTCTCTTATAATTCGAGAAATTCACAAAAGGCTCATTCATATTCTGTATCTATTAGTTTTTTGCGAACAAACAGATTTGGAAATTCATTTTTCCCAAGAACAACAAGATTATGGAATAGCCTCCCTGAACTAGTATTTCCCCCTACTTTTGATTATCAGTTATTTAAATTAAACATTTCATCTTATCTAAAAACTAATCCACCTAAAGTGCAACTTGGACAATTGTTTGAAAACATATGAGTGATTTTTTCTTACTGCGTTTTAGTGTAAGTTTTTTTTATCTCATATGTTTGCTTTTATTTTCAAAATTTCATAAATTAATCCACATATTATAATAGATTTACCACCCAAAATCACTTAAATGTATTCAATGCATCTAAGGTTCATCACCTGATTAAGTGATTTCGTTTCGGGCTCACGGCAATAGAATTCCGAGGTTTTACGGGTGCTAAACTAATTCTGTAGTAGTAACGAACAAAAAAAAAATTAGTATATTAAATGAAAACGGTAATATGCTGGGCTGTGATGGTTACAATCGTTTTTCCAGCCGTTGGCAAAATGGGTCGAAGTAGAAGACATGATAAAATTATTTTGCTTATAAAAGAGAACGCAAAAAGTATCACAAAAAGTCGTTAAACATGTTGAAGATACTTTGAAATCACATGACTGGAATTTTTGCTATTTAACCCGCCTCATTCAAGATCATTAACTACTTCGGATATTTTGATCGCCTTAAGTATCACTTCATAAGATCCCCGGAAGTCGAACAATGAGCTACGAATGGTATAGGGAATTGTAGGTACTTTCTTCAATTCAAATAACGAAGGTTTTTTTTATTTTTCCCCGTTAGATATTCATGAATTGCCCCAGAGAGTAAGAGATATAGGAAAAATGTATGTATAGCATCGATGGGATAGGGTTATTTAGCATGAACTGAATTTTCGGTACCACCTTTTGTATACGCTGCAGTATATAACAGTTTTACAAATATCAGTATCAATTTAGCATTTATGTATATAATTAATTTTTAATTAAGAAAAAAAAAAGAAAAAGAAATGTCATTAAAATCGATCGTAAAAATGATATTTTATTTAAAAAGAAAAAACAAAAAATCAATTAAAAACAATTGATTTTTTATGTTAACAATTTTTTAATTTGTTATATTTGTCAATTGTGTTCTTTATTTACATTTTTATAAATTTGTCAATTGTTTAATTAATTAAATTTGTTTTTTTTTTTTGCGAGGAATTTAAATTTAATCGCCACAATATAGTGTTTGTTTTTTTTTTGGGATGTTAATTTATTTATTTCTTTATGATTATAGTTATTCTATACGATACCAACCAAAGAAATCATTTAAATAGTGATAGATTACGAGGGCATGAATTGAAATTTGAAAGATTGAAACAATATTACATATTAGCCGCGTTCCATTCAATTACCAGGAGTAGGTAAGAGTAGAAAAGTGTAGATGTTTTCTATTCCGAACTACTCTTTGCTATATTACGGAGTAGTTCGGCGTAGAAAAGAGTAGATGCTTTCTAATCTTATCTACTCCTACCCACTCCTGGTAATTGAATGGAACGCAACTATTAATAAACTTTAATAGCAATTAAACAAACAGACAATCAATTTGTATCAATTTGTATGTTACCATCTGTTAAAGTGAGTATTGTGAATTAAAATATTAAAATAAATATTGTAGTGTTATAGAGATATGATATGGGAATATAGATAAAAATAATTTATAAAATTTCTTAGGAAAAATTCATTAATGATGTGCTTCATGTGCTTTATGACTTACTGTTTATTTATTTATTTTTTTTTTAGTATATAGTATAAATAATAAATATAAATGAATGTATTCATCTGATGATTATTCATAAGAACCAATCACAAACCTACACACAAACTATATTACACACTATGCAAGTAAAATATATTAATAATAATAAAAAATAATCTATATCAGTTTAATAATAAAACAACTTATAAAACGCTGTATATAAAACAAAAACAAAACATTCATTTTATGCGTCTACCCTTTTTACGATAAATGTTTTTCATTTTTTTTTTTTTGGTATAGTAAAATGTACTTAAACTGATTATAAATTTTTTTTTCTATTTAATTTTTATATAATAATAAACAAAATAATTGCAATTGTATTCATAACATCGTAAACTCTAATCATATTTATAACACACACACACACACCCAAATATGAATGATGATTAATTTTAAATTTCTTACTTTGAATTTATTGAGGATCTTTGTCGCGCAATTACATAATTTATATTATATTTATTTATTATATAAATTAATCCAAGTTTAATACCACTTAAACCATATATATATATATTATAAATTTCAGTATGCGAATGTGTAACCACAAATCAAACACAATACCACGAACAATTTACTGGGAAGATTTTCGCAATATTTTTATATGAAGTTAAACTTCAAAAATGTTCAGCTAACCAGCTATTTTATTCATATAATTAAGCTATCGAGATTGTCGCAATCACTCAGTCAATCATCCTCAAAATATTATTTTATTTTATTTTATTCTCAAAATAAACAATATTCATTGCGAAACAAAAAAAACTCATTCATTTATATCAATAATCATTATGTAGGGTTTTTTTTTGCTGGCAAATATTTATAACAAAAAAAAAACATTAATAAATTTAATATCAAGAAAGAAAAAAAAACGCTGTCAGGCAAACAATTGAAACATGAAGCATGTACTGGCGGTTGGGGGGGGTAAAAAAAAGGGGGGGGGGGGGTAATCTTTGATCATTAATCAACTCCTTATAAAATTTTAATAAAAAACGATGTGCGACACTCATATATATTATAGATTCAAATTTATTCCCAATTCGACACCATTGGATTTGTACTCTTGGGATACGGATGGAATTGGAACAGAAAAAATGTTTCCAATATAAAAGTTTTTTTTCCACATTTTTCATCCAAGATTCAAAAATGTCAAATCCAATTAGGTGTGGAAACAGAATACGATATCTCTTTTCATCCATTGCGGATTTTTTATAGCGGCTGGTGGGTGGGATGGATTCAGAAATGTAATTTCCGGGAATGTAATTTTTTGCATTTAATACGAAGCCAGTTATATAACTCTGTGGTGTAAAGGTTAAAAAATGCCAACCTAAAATTCTAACGAAATTTTGGGGTCGTGGATTCGAATCCTACTGAATGCATAAAATATGTTTTGTGTTTTCGCCTTTCGGTTATTTTTAGAATCCGAATTTTAACACAGAGTTGTATTTTCCGCTTGCGGTTTGTCGTACGGCTAATTACCGATACCGTAAAAGGAACAAATTAAGAAACTAACAACAGAAGGCTGTTGTTGGATGGTAAATCCAGATTGTTGGTTGTATAGCGAAAAATTTATTTATTATTTTACGAAGCATACAAAGTTTCAAGCAAATTGGTGAGAAACAGAACGAGATATCTCTAATCATTACAAAATATCTTTAATCATTACGAGATCTCTATTAATAACTTGGATTTGTATTGGAGCTTCGAGCGGAAGGGATGGATCAGAAACGATTTCCGGGAATGTAATTTTTTGCATTTAGGCCGTACATACAAAATTTCAAGTAAATTGGTTAGAAACAAAACGATCTCTAATCATAACGAGATATCTCTAATCATAATGAGTAATCTCTAATCATAACGAGATATCTCTAATCATTACGATATCTCTATTAATAACTAGGATTTGTATTGGAGCTTCCAGCGGAAGGGATTGGATCAAAAAAAATGTTCCGCAATATAAACGTTTTTCTATCATAGTATCATAGTTTTTCATATGAAGGAACCTTTGAATCCAAACGTTCTAGCCAAATGGTTAGACAAATAGAATGAGATATTTCTAATCATCCCTTGGTGATTTGTATATGGGAACTTCCTGTGGATGGGATGGTATCAGAAAAAATTTTCGAGGAACATAGTTTTTTTTTGCAATTGATACCAATCCGCTGCATTCAAAATTTTTTCATATACAAATATCTTTATTTTCTCATTGAGATATACAAGAAATAAAAAAAAAAGCAAAAAATTAGGTACATTTGCAAGGAAAGGGATAAAAGGGATGGGGTCACATAATCCGCCATTTTCAAACTGATACTAGCTGAACATAAAAACAAGCTTATCTGGAAAATTTCAGACAAATCAGTAATCGGTATTTTCTGAGAATAGGTTAAGGAAACCCGGCGAGCGAAATAAAACGGCAAAAATGTGTTTATACCAAGAGCTTCTGGATGGGATGGGATTGATTTAAACGTTCCAATAATTCATGAAAAAGTAATGTGATAAAAAAGGTACTTTAAAATTTTAGTTTTTTTTTTTTGCAAAACAATAACTATAATGTACTTTACTCAAAGTACACGCGAACTTAAAAGAACAAAAAGAAAAGTAGTTGATTATTTATATATTTTTACTTCCAATATGTGATATTGTTGAACCCGTATTGATAATTATTGTAACAGTTGACCCCGTATCCGATAACAATTGATACTATTTTGATGAATATATATATATTAATATTTTATGTGTTTAAAATATTCAGAAGTCCAATCAATGTCCAGATTCGAACTAATGACCTTAGAAATTTTGTCAGCTTCTTCCTTAAGTCATACGCTCATTATTATATTATATCATTGCACCTCACATAGACCAATTTTATTTTGTTTTTACTTTTGAAATTGGGTCTAAAAATAAATCCATTAAAATCCCTTTTGAAATATATATGTCATATTTGATTATATATGGAATGGGAATTATATGTTTTATATGATAAGTATTATCTCGAGATATATAAAACATTCATAATGTTTATGTAGAAAAAATAATAATAAAACACCATCGATAACGATGATAACAACAATATCAACAAAAACAAAACAGTAGTAATCAAATACTTTAAGATAATTTAATTTTCAAGGAACTTTTTATATTAAATTTCGTTTTTTTTATTAGGTTTTTATGAGATTTTTTTTTTTTTTGATAGAAGACGTCATCATATATTAATTTATGTTTGTATAAGCAAATTAATTTCATACAAAACAACGATTGGGGACGGTTAAGAAAATAGAAATGATAATATTTTGTTATACTAATTCATGCTCATCATTCTCATTATCCTCATCTTCGTCTCTATACTTATCCTCGTCTTCATTCTCATTCTTTAATCTTCAATCTTCAATCTTCAATCTTCAATCTTCAATCTTCAATCTTCAATCTTCAATCTTCAATCTTCATCTTCATCTTCATCTTCATCTTCACCTTTATTTTCACCTTCATCTTCATCTTCATCTTCATCTTCATCTTCAATCTTGAATCTTGAATCTTGAATCTACAAATCTTCAAATCTTCAAATCTTCAAATCTTCAAATCTTGAAATCTTGAAATCTTGAAATCTTGAAATCTTGAAATCTTGAAATCTTGAAATCTTGAAATCTTGAATTCTTGAAATCTTGAAATCTTGAAATCTTGAAATCTTGAAATCTTGAATTCTTGAAATCTTGAAATCTTGAAATCTTGAAATCTTGAATTCTTGAAATCTTGAAATCTTGAAATCTTCAATTTTTCAAATTTTCAATTTTCAATCTTCAATCTTCAATCTTCAATCTTCAATCTTCAATCTTCAATCTTCAATCTTCAATCTTCAATCTTCAATCTTCGATCTTCATCTTCATCTGCATCTGCACTTTAATCTTAATCTTCTTCCTTATTCTTATTATTATCCTTATCCGTTTTCCTAATCATCATCATCTTAATCTCCCTCATATCATCTTCATCTTCATCTTAATCCTAATCCTCATCGAAATATTTTAATGTACATTTCTGCTCCAAGTACTACATGCGAACCATAAGATCTATCGTACTATCCCTCCACTTCACCCGGAAAACCCCCAAATTTAAGATTCAATTCGCTGATGAAATTTAATATCTTATTGAAAGATCTGGTATTTTATTGGTATGTACAGAGACTTCTTTTAAGTGAATAGTAAATGCGCTCTCATTTTCCAAGTAGTTTTTAACAGATTTTGCATATTTTTATATTCTTTTAACTTGACTGTATTAAATGTTAAACGTTCCATGACCACAAGACCACAAGAATATTATGTTACCTTATCTCTCGTATTTGTATTTATAGAATTTTCTCCTCCGAAGTCCGAACAAACAAAGATTTATTTAAGAAATATCTGTTGGAACTTTTGGTTATGTCTAGTTAAGGAGAGTGCCGCGGTCAAACAAACATAGATTATATCATTAACGGTCTTAATACAAATTCCAAATCACATATCGTATTAAAAACTTAAAACTTAAAAACTTAACAAATAATAGAAAACGAAATAAAAACAACAAAAATTCTACTTACATTATTTGAATTAGTATTCGAATTAAGTGGTGATGGAATAATAACATTTGTACGTAAATTATCCAAATCAATGTTATTAAATGTTGATGTTGAAATCAAAAAATTATCTCTACCGTTTTTTTCGGTATATACCGCGGCGGGATCTGGAATTGGATTTTTTGTTAACGTTGACATCATTGGAATTGTGGAGGATTCAGGATAAATCCTATTCATAAGAACTGCTTCACGTGGTCGTTTTCTTGATGGTGAAACAGAACCCACTAATAATGATGATTTAGATGATGATTTGGTTGATGATTTTGATGTTGATTTTGATGATGTTGATGATGATGATGAAGGTGCCGATAATTCCATAATTTTTATAAAAAACAGTTATTTAAATGTTTTATGAAATATTTCACAATTTCAAAAACAATCAAAAAAAAAAAAAAACACACCACTTTTTATTATATTTTTTTCTTATAAATGTTTAATTTTTTTTTATATGTATATACACTGATTCAATAATTATTTATTTTTTCTTACACTAAAAGTGTAAAGAATATTTCAAAATTATTCCAAGTATATGTTATTTATATTTATTTAAATTATATAAGTTTTTTTTTTGCTATCGACGACGATGATGAATGACCTGAAATATATAAAGGACAAATTAATTTAATATTTTAATATTTTTACTTTCCTAAACATTTACATAACTAACAAAAAAAAAAATTGATGGCTGTTTGGAGATTAGTATAATATCTGTATGTTGATGCCAATTGTATATTGTATGTTGAATGTTGATCATGTAATTGGTTTAATAATATTTTTAATTTTTTTTAATAAATTTCAATTTATTTTTTTGTATCATAGTCACAAACATAAAATTAAATAAATATATGTTTTATTTTTTTTGCACATTTATGATTTCTTATAAGTTTGTAATATAAATAACATACATTTTTTCTGTTTTTTTTTTTATTGCAAATGTTTATAAAAAATAAAATTATTTTTATATATTGAACAATTTTCATATTGAAATTAATTAAAAGCACACAAAACACACACACACACATTATTAGAATATATGGTTAATATCAGGGTTGTGGAATTAAGGAGTCGATAAGTTGAGTAGCTGATGCTTCAGACATCATCTTGTGGGGATGAAAATTCTTACAGATGATACATGGAGACTCTGCCTAGAGGATGAGGAAACGGCTGCACACATTGTGTGCAAATGTCCGGCTTTGGAGAGCATAGGGATGGGGGTGACCGGTCACCGGTTCCTCGCAGAGAGCTAGCTGGGAAGCATAGCCTTCAAGGAGATGCTTGAGATAACGAGGGACACTATATTCGATGAGCAATCGGGGAGACCTGAGTGGCAAACTGAGTAGGTGTAAATCGGAGGTACGAAAAGGGGCCCAAGAATGGTCTGATTCGAAAATATCGCAGCCGGAGTAGGGATTTTAGTCAGTAAGAATCTGACACGTGTCTTCGCACGTGCCTATGCAAGATTTCCCTTTCCTTCGTTAACAAAAAAAAAAAAAAAAGCTGATAAGTGGAGCAGTCGAACAGTTGAAGACGCCGAGAAGTTAAGGAATCGAAGAGACGAGGTGTCGCAGAGTCAAGCACTAAGTTTTTATATCGTTTTGAGACTGTTTTCGATTCAATACACTAAATGGCAAATCAGTTTAAATCGATCCTTTTGGATCCGATACACTTCTAAATCGGAGTTTATATAACCGATTCAATTGATCTAATGTCATTTCAATCCCGATTGAAAACGATATATAATCGTAGTGAAGGAGGAGTCGAGGAATCGAATAGAGGAGTCAATGAGTCGAAGAATTCAAAAGTTAAATAGTCGAAGAAGCCAAAAGTCGAAGAGTCGATGAGTTAAAGGTTCGAGGTGACGAGGAGTCACGGATTCGAGGAGTCAAGCAGTGGAAGTGTCAATGAGTCAAGGAGTTGAAGAGTCGAGGTGTTAAGGGATGAATGTGTCAAGCATTCAACAAGGGGTCAAGGAGGCGAGGTATCGAGGAGTGGAATAGTCGAAAAGCGGAGGAGTCGATGAGTTAAGGGTTTAAAGAGTCGAGATGTCGAGGATTTGGTGAGTCAAAGAGCCGATTGAGGAGTCAAGGTGTCGAAGAGTTGGGGAGTGGATGGATTCGAGGACTCCAGCAGTGGAGGTGTCAATGAGTCGAGGAGTCGAGATACTAAGGAATTAAAGAGTCGAGTCAAAGTAAAGAGCATAGGAGGAGTAGAGGAGTTAAGGAGTCAATGTGAGTCGAGAAGTTAAAGAATCATAAAGTTTATGAGTCAAGGAGTTAAGGAGTGGATGTGTCAAGAATCGAAGAATCAAGGAGGCGAGGTATCGAGGTGTGGAACAGTCTGAGAGCAGAGTGGTCGATGGACAGAGGAGTCGATGAGTTAAGGGTTTAAAGAGTTGAGATGTTGAGGAATTGGTGAGCCAAACAAAAAACGATTGAGTATTCAAAGAAAATTGGACCGACTCGACAACCCCGATATAATAAAGGTCATTTGTTTTAATAACAGTTGTGATGATTATAAAATCGTTTGTAGTAGTAGAATATATGCAATATAATAACGGGCTGGATTGTATGAAATTAAAAATATATTATAAAACAATTATTTACAATTAAATATAGATACAACATATTATTATGTTTTTCTGTTGCCATTTCCGTCTGTTAATAATAATTGATTATTTTTTTTTTAATTTTAAATATACAGTAGATTTCATATACAATATGAAAAATCTATTATAATAATGTGCAAAAATATTTCATGATAAATTCTCTATTAAAAGGTGGGAAAACGAGTATATATAAAAATATTATAAATAAATTCAATTCGCAAAAATATATACATTTTTTCTAATAAAATACATATTATTATTATAAAAATTATAAACTATATTTAAACTCATACCACCACAACCGTCACCACCACTACCCATTCACTAGAATAAGCAATACAGAAATCCACAACAACAACAACAACAACAACTGAATTGAATTGAATTTTATTAAATTTAATTATAGAAATTGCATATGAAAGTAAAATTGTAAATAACACAAATAAAATTGAATCGTTGTCGTCGTATTGAAAGTAAACCATCATTAAATAAAAAAGAAAAAATGAACTTAAAAAAAAAGGTTATTGCATGTTTTTTTTTTGTAACATAACAATACAATTTCAAAGTAAAAATAAAAAAAATATGAAAATTGCATATTCATTACAAATTGCATTACAAATCAAACTTACTTATATTTTCATTTTCATTCATTCATATTCAAACACAAATCATTTGTCTTCGTATTGATTGGCATTTAATAGAAAAAAAATAATTGTATCTGTGGTCCAGTGGGAGTATAATAGCGGTTGGTATGACTAAAAGAATCTGACAAATTTTGGAGGTCGTCAATGCGAATATGTACATATTGATTATAGATTTGATGCAAACACAGAAGACAAACTATAAATGGATATGACCTTAGAACTGCCACCAAAGAAATACAAACAATTAAAGAAAAAAATAAACAAACAATCAAATATAACAAAACTAGAAACGATATTTTGAATGGAATTTTAATTGATAAAGAAAATCTTTTTAATTTCTCTATTGGATTATTTTGTATTTATATTTTTAATGTATTATCATCATCATACATTAAACTGCCGCGTATTCAAATATTCTTATCTTTCTGCAAGATAACTATATATATTTTGTTTTATATATAGCTGAGGAGCGACCCCGCGCTTCTCGTTGATTTTTCCTTTTTCTATATATAACATTATTAATATAGTGATTATTTTGTCTTTTTTTAGTATATAATTATGTAAAGGGTGATTTTTTAAAAGCTATAGGAAAGTTTTTGACAAAAAAACACATAAAATTCAGAAAAATGCATGAAATCTTTATTTGAATCGATAGTACGGTCAATATAATTTAATGTTTGAAGATTATTTCATGTAAATGTTGACCTTGACTGCGCCTCAAATGGTACATCCGCTTAGCGCAATTTTGGGATACTATTTCCAACATTTCGGCCGGTATCTCACGAATAAATGCTTCAATGTTGTCTTCCAATGCGTCAATTGAAACGGGCTTGTCTGTATAGACATGAGCTTTAACATATCCCCACAAAAAATAGTCTAAAGGCGTTAAATCGCACGATCTAGGTGGTCAATTGACCGGTCCCCAACGGGAAATAAAATGTTCATCGAAATCGCCTCTCAATAAGTCCATTGTTGCGCGTGCTGTGTGGCATGTGGTACCGTCTTGTTGAAACCACATGTCATGCAAGTCAAGCTCTTGCATTTTGGGCAAAAAAAAGTTGGATATCATCCCACCGTAGCGCTCACCATTCACAGTTACGTTAAGATTCGCATCATCTTTGAAGAAGTACGGTCCAATGATGCCACCAGCCAATAAACCGCATCAAACTGTGACTTTTTCTGGATGCATTGGTAGCTGTTGCAATGCTTTTGGCTGATATTCACTCCAAAATCGACAATTCTGCTTATTTATGTACCCATTGAGCCAAAAATAAGCTTCGTCGCTGAACACAATTTCGTCGCGATGAACTTTCTTAACAGAGCACGCATTTCAGATAATAAAATTCAATAATTTGCAAGCGTTGTTCGTTTGTAAGACGACGATTCATGGTTAAATTATAGACCAAACTGGACATGTTTGACAGTGAAACAAAAAACACGAAACGTGCGTCAGCTGTTTAAACCAGTGTTGCCAAAAAAATAATAGCTAAAAAATCACCCGTTATATATTAAAAGAAATCATTTCATTTCAATAAAGTGACTTTTAAGGTTTCGTGTTTTAAATTAAAAATTATCCCTTCTAAAACGAGCCACTAGAAAATATCCCGATGTTATTTTTTACACATATGTTTTTGTTAATCGTATATTTTGAAATATACTTTAAAAATTTTTTTACGGATGGGAATTTCCAAATGTAAAAAAAATTACCCCCATTTACACAAACTTTCCACCATATATAAATAAAGATCTATTTATTTTTGGGAATTAACTTGAATGTATCTACTATTTGTAGGGCAATTAATTTTATAGTAAAATTAATTAAATCACTTTTACACCCCTCCCTTATTAGCGTTCATTTGCCCAATTGCTGTATCGCATAAGTTCTTACCCTTCTGGTGGTGTTATAGTGTTGGTATTTTTGACCTAGAAACTGTTTTATTTTGTCTTATTTCTTATTTCGTCGGTATTATATAGTGAAAAAAAAAAAAAAACAAGAACAAAATATAGAATTTTATATGGAAAAAAATCAATAATTTTTGTGGCAAGAAAATATGCATTTTTTTTTTACACCGAAAATTTTTTACATTCCCACTGAATTTACTCTATCTATATTACAAACAATATACTTTTTACACTTATTATTTGATTAAAAATCGCAAAATTATATTTAATTATATTGCATTGCACATACAATAAATACTATTTTTATTACGTATTTTATAATTGTTTTGTCACTATTTTTTATATTAGAATTAATATTAGAAACACACATATTAATATTATATAAAAGTTAATCACTTTAGTATAAAGTGGTTATATTAATTTTAAAATGCAAATTAATGTGACACTCATTTGCGATTAATCTACTAATAAATTATTTTGAATTCATGGTTAATTGATGATGATGATGACGCGGATGATGATGATGGATGATGGATGATGGAATCAAAGTCAGGTAAATGGGAAATTGAAGAGGTAGCTTCAAAAAACCGACCAATAAATAATACAATTTATTAAAATTTGTGCAGTTCTTCAACGATGTTGTGACGTAATCAGAAAAAAATGTTTAATTAATTATTATATATATTGTCGTCGTCGTCGTACCTCGTATGTGATGATGATGATGTGTTGGATCGTATGATTTTTTATTTTTCCAATTTCTGCTTGCCATTCAAATACTTTATATTATTGTTTTTTTTTTTTTATTATATTGCTTTCTCTCACATTAAATTACCGAAAAATATGTATGTGATGCGATGCGTACGTACACTTTTCTTTTCTTTCTCATACCGAAATGTATAGTAAATATAGTAATCAATAATTAAAAAATAAACTATATAAAAACTGAATATGATTTTTTTTTTCTAAAAATGATGACGAACATTTTCAAAACAACTATACAATTTACAATTTATTTTAATTATTAAGATTAACCTAAATATTAAAACTGTTCTAGTATATTAAGATTTAACCTTTCAACAGATAAACGAATCTGTAATGATGATAACAATCACAAAACATAATAATAACTATCGCTATATTGTATAAATATTATATATTTGCAATTTTTTTTTATCGATTTATACAAATATAGTACTAATATAGACTTTAACATTTAATCTTTTAACAACATTAAAAACAAATTATATAATTATAATATAATAAAAAAAATTCTTACCTTTTAAATTCTTTTTTGTGGTTTGATTTTTAAATATTTTTTCGTTCACGTATGTTATTTTATATAATGGGTAGGCGATGAATCACTTATTTATTTTTTTTTTATAATAAATAATAAATAAATTTTATTAATATAAAAACTATATATATATTTACTGTTTTCAAATTATATTAACACACATAAAAAATTATTATATTTTGTATTACTTTAATTTAGTATTTTTATTGTAATATAAACTGATGGACAAATCATAATAATAAATAAATTAAATTAAATATAAAATAAAATAATAATCGGTCGTATTTTTGTTTGAATACTGAAGAAAAAACAAAATTAAAATAAAAATAAACTAGCAAACAAAAAAAATTTGAACTTCGCGCACAATTCAATTTTTTATCTCTGTCCTTTTTACCAAAAGTACCAGCTGACCAGCTCTACAAATAAAATGACAAATGAACCTATCTTACGTACTCTTCACATTTAATTGACATTTTTTTGCTCAATTCATACATAAAATATTGAATTTTATTTAACGAAATATAATCAAATATTTGTGGTATTTTGCATAATTTTAGGCGTTTGAAATAATTATTTTTTTTGAGCAATAATCCATGAATTATTTCTTCTGTATATAATTTTTTTTTAAATTATGTATTTTCCGATTTATTTGTGATATTTCCGGTCGATTTAACTGATAAAATCCTGAGAATAAATCAAATTCAACCTCTTCCAAATAGATTAATCAATAATCAATAACAACAATATATATTAATTTTACATATTTTTTTTTAATTTAATTTTAAACAATTACATATATATATTAGTACAATTTTAAAATTATTTATATTATATTATTATTTAATTATATATCTATTATATTTTTAGCAAATCAGAAAAAGAAAAACAATATTTTATTTGCTATATTAATATTATATTGAATAGTTTTTAGGCATTATATTGCGAATATTGCATAATAAAAAAAGAAACACAATTAATTAAAAATTAATAAGAATTTTATGATAATTTAACCGTTTTTTTTTTAAATGAGATCAAATTATTAATTTTTACATTAAAAAAAAAAAAAAATAAATAAAAATTATTAATGCAAGTGCGCGGCGGCAAAAAGAACCTTCTGTCGGTGATGGCGTCGTGCGTGCGTTTTATAGATATAATGAGAAAAAAAATTTTATAAATAAATAATAAAAAAAAACTCAAAATTGTTATATATTTTTAAAGGTTTTTTTTTTTGTTTTTTAATAAAATTAATTAAAAATATATTTTTATATATATAAAAAACAGTAGAGTGATAATCTTGAATTTTGGCAAATTTGTTTATTTTATATTATATACTAACAAAAAACAAAAATTAAAATTACTTATTTTATATACTTTAAATAATCCGCCATATATAATATTATTTTATAAACAAAACTATATTTATATAACTGTATAATATAACCTAAAAAAAAAATATTTAATTGTTTTGTTTTTTTATTTGTTTGTTTTATTATTTAAAAAATATTTTCTATATGCGGTGAATGGCAAATATAGTGTTGGGGGAAAATTTAATTAAATTTAATTGTGTTTTTTTTTTTTATGAATGTTAATTATATTTTTGAAAAAATTAAACAAAAATATTGTGTGTAAATTTCATAGTGTTTTTTTTGCATTTGATAAAGTAAAAAACAAGAAATGAAATGTTTTTATTTAAGATTTAAAAGGTATTTGAAAAAAAAAAAGTTTATAAATAAGTTAAAAGTTTGTTTGTTTGTTTGTAAACAAAAACGTATATTACGTGCAAAAAATTAAAAAAATGAATTAAATATATTTTTATGAATGACACACAAATACACATTCACGTTTTAATATTAATTATATATATATATAATTAGTAAACGATTGTTTATTTTTAATAAATTAAAAAAAAAAAAATAAAAAAGTTAATAAATTTTTTTTTTTATTAATTCTATAACAAAAAGTGTTTTTTTTTTTAAATCAGTTTCAAATTAAAATAATACCAACAAAATAAGGTTATAAATTCTTATTATTTATTATACATTCAAAATTTTGGAAAGCATTTTTTATATTTATTTTTTTTTTTTTTGAATTTTATATATGATTAATAATAATAATAATAATAAATGATTAATAAAATAAAATATAATACATACAATTATATATATAATATTTCTATAAATAACATATAAATAATAATATTTTAATTATATTTAAAACAATAATTAAAAAAAAAAACGACATTATAAGAATTTTTTATTTAAAGAGCGAAATATACTTAATTCAATGTTTTTTTTTTTTTTTTTTTTTTTTTTAATATTCAAATGATTAATTTATATTCAAAAAATTACAATTAACGTTTGTTAAAACGTTTAAAAAAAAAAAAAAAAAGAAAAGTTTAATAAATATAAATGTTTTTTTTTTTTAAGTTTACCAAAGCATTACTTTCTAAAATCCTTATAGAAATAAATTTTTATTTGTTTCTCATTTTTATAATTTTATTTTACAAAAACAAAATTAAAAATATAAAATTCATTTTTAAGTATTTATAACTAAATTTTGTTTATTTGTTTATTTTGATAGTAAAAACATAATGAGTCTAAAAAATAAAACAATAAATTTGTAATTTTTAGTGGAAAATTTTACAAAAATTATTTATCATTAAAAAAAAAAACCAAAAATTTACCTAAAATTTATGGCTTTAGCTGCAAGTAAACGATTACATTCTTGACTGTCTTGTATTGGTAAACAATAATATGGACTTTCAGATAGCTGTAAAAAATAAAAGAAGTGTTTTTTTTTTATTAGAATTATCATATAACAATTTTAGAATGATTTAGAATAAAAAATCTATTACATCTTCGGTGAATTCATGCTTATAAATGTGTGTATTCAATTTTACATCTGAAAATGGTCCTTTTAATGCAACAAAATGTACTTGTAATGGCGTTGATGTCTTAGATTTTAAAACAAGCTATAGAATAAACAAAAAAAAAAAAAAAACATTGAATTATAATATCATTTTATTTACATTTCGTATTAAGTAATAGGAGGAGAACCAAAAACCATCTGTACCATTAAAAAAAAACATTAAGATTTCCACTTATAAAGGGTGATTTTTTAGTTATTATCTTTTTGGCAACACTGGTTTAAACAGCTGATGTACGTTTCGTGTTTTGTTTCACTGTCAAACATCTTCAGTTTGGTCTATTATTTAACCATGAATCGTCTTACAAACGAACAACGCTTACAAATTATTGAATTTTATTATCTAAAATGCGTGCTCTGTTAAGAAAGTTCATTGAAGTGGCTATTCGGGCTATTGTGACTAAATTTCGCACCAAATTTACATTGTTGGACATTAAACCACCAACACGCTTACGTGGAGTGAAGAAAATATCGCAGCTGTATCGACCAGTGTTAATGATCAACAACGTGGAAAATTTTGCGGAAGGATTTAGGTGTGTGATGCCTTTCAAAATACAACTGGTGCAAGAATGGAAGCCGAACGACCTACCGCAACGTAAAATTTTTGGTGAATGGGCTCTTGGCCGCAGTTGGCCGAAGATCCACTTTTTTACCGAAAAATTGTGTTCAGCGACGAAGCTCATTTTTAGCTCAATGGGTACGTAAATAAGCAGAATTGTCGATTTTGGAGTGAATATCAGCCAGAAGCATTGCAAGAGCTACCAATGCATCCAGAAAAAGTCACAGTTTGGTGCGGTTTATGGGCTGCGGGCATCATTGGACCGTACTTCTTCAAAGATGATGCGAATCGTAACGTAACTGTGAATGGTGAGCGCTACCGTGAGATGATATACAACTTTTTTTTGCCCAAAATGTGAGAGCTTGATTTGCATGACATGTGGTTTAAACAAGACGGTGCCACATGCCACCTTGAAGCATTTATTCTTGAGATACCGGCCGAAATGTTGGAAAGAGTATGACAAAATTGAACTAAGCGGATGGACCATTTGAGGCGCAGTCAAGGTCAATATTTACATGAAATAATCTTCAAACATTAAATTATATGGACCGGACTATCGATTCAAATAAAGATTTCATGGATTTTTCTGAATTTTATGTGTTTTTTTTTTTTGAAAAACTTTCCTATTGCTTTTAAAAATTCAACCTTTACAAAGATATTTATTGGAAATTGGTTTCTTTTTGTGGTTCCCTCCCTATAATACTACCGAAAGTTAATTACATTAACCATTTGTTTTTTTTTTTGTTTTTACCTGATAAGTCATACTACGTTCAGTTGCATTGTGTGGATCACGTTGTGAATTATTTATACGTCCAGTTACAACCCATTGATGGCTAAAAGCTGAAAATCTTGCTGTTTCATAAAATAATTTATGAATGTATTCATCAGTACGGTACGGTTTCATTTGTAAATCTAATTCCGATTTTATATACGAAAGTTTTTAGTTTTTAAAATGTAAATTAAAATTTAATCTATATAACACAACAAATTTCACATTGAAATTATATTACCATTGAATATAATTCGTTCATAACTTAATAATTCCACGAGTGTACTGAATAATGTACGTTCTTTCATAAAATTTAAATCATTAGCTTTAACTGCTGTCATAACTTCAGCTCCAGTTTTTTTTGGATGTAAGCAATTACCTTCGTGGGCATTTACTACAATAATACATATAAAAACAATAACGAAAACTTATATTTATTGTTTTGAAAATAATCATTTTCGATATTTTTTATTTTATTTTTTTTGGCAAAGTTATGACTGACAAATTAACAAACAAAGAAACACACCTGCGAACATTTTACAAATGTTTTCTTGTTTGATTTGCCAAAAAAAAATTAAAATTAAAATATCCAATTTATATTCTTATCACATACCTTCATGCATTGGACCTTTCCATTCACAACCAATTCGACAATATTTACAATTGGTCGGACGTAAATCACATTCACTTTCTTCATGTTTTACCAATGATTTATATGGATATTCCTTATTACAAAACTAGAGTTTTTTGTTATCGTTGTTGTAATCAAAAATAAAATTAAGTAATTTGTAAATATTTTGTAATGTGTTTTTATTTGTTTTTAAACAATGTGTTTGTTGTTAATGCACATTGATTAAAATTATATATAAATTAAAAAATCAGTTCATAAAATATATTTATATTAAAATAAAAGATCGAAATTGTTATAAAATCTCACTTGACATTCACAGGGTAATTCCGATACAACTTTTTCAACCGCAAGATTACGTGATGCTAAACTTTTTGATATTTCAACACGACAATTTGGACATGTTGAAATTTGATTACGTAATCTATAAACAAAAAAACCAAAAAAAAAAAAAAACATTAATTTAGAATTTAATTATACAGTTTGTCACAGTAAAACACATCATCATTCTACAAGCTCGAATATTTCATGTAATTCTGCGACTATTTCCAACAAAAATAACTGTCTAACTTCGACGCCTAACCAGGTTACAGGGTGTTGTTCATTGTAAAACCATACATTAAGTTGCAATATGTCTCAACAATTTCTCGACCAATTCTGTATGGGGAAGTTGAAGGGAAATTGACGGTGCACAAAACAAAACACTCTTGGGTTTCCAAAACAATTTTATCACCAGAAAATTGGCAAAAAATGATTTTTTCCGGAAAAAAGTTAGGAAATAGGAAAATATGATAGAATTTCCCTTTGATCATCAATATCTCTAAACCACAAAAGTAGATTTGAAAAATCTCATTCCGAATGGTATTTATAATTTACCTATATAAATCGAATATCTCTTACTACCACTGGTGACGAGTGGACGGACACAAAACAAAATTAGGTTCACGAGTAGTTCCATCCTGTGTTCGGGCTCCGGAGAATATATGGAGCGAACATTCTAACTAAGGGGCGGAACTTGGGTCGAAACTCGATTACTACAGAACAGTTTTTCAGGATTAAATTCATGCTATAGAACTTTGAATTAGATGGCTTAGGGATAAGGGAGATAAATGCTAACAGATCTATATACTATCTGACAGCAAAGCGGCCCTCATTGCAATTCACTCCCGAAATATAGAGTCGAAGCTAGTACTCCACTGTCTAGGTAAACGTCTGAAGACTATGTCAAAGGTAAACATAATCATATTAATGTGAATATCTGGGCATAGTGGAATGAAGGACAACGAAAGAACAGACTCTATATATAGAACGAGCTCTGCTCGCCAAAACATTCAACCGAGACCATTTTATGGTTTGACTAACGCAGTGATTAAGGCAATATTAAAAGAAGTGAAGCATTGGAATGACACCGATGGCTGTATAGACACTCTCAAATCTTTATTACTGCATATTCAATAGGACTGAAAAAATTCTCAGCATAAACAAAACGAACACTAGACTATAGTGAACGGATATTTAACCGCACAATATAATCTAAGAGCTCATTTACATAGGATGAAATTCGTAAAAGACTTCGATACTTGTAGGCGGCGTCAAATGGAGGAGGAAACTGCGGAGCACATTCTATGTATTAGGTGTATGAATTAATAATGCGGATTTTTTGGCTTGAAAATGGCATTTATTTGTATAACAAAATGAAAACGTTTGCCAATTGTTGTTTGGTCGACATTCAACGCCATTGCAAGTTCATGTTGCGTTCTACACGAATTTTCATCCAATAACGCTTGCAATTCTTCGTCTTCAAATTTTTTTGGCTGACCTGGCCGTTCTTTGTCTTCCAAGTCAAAATCACCATTTCGGAAGCGTACAAACCATCGTTCACAAGTCGTTTGAGCTGGAGCATGTCCACCATAAGCTTCAACCAACAAACGATAACTTTCAGCAGCGTTTTCCTCAAATTAAAGAAAGTTATTAAACTTCCCCGCAAAACAACTTTTTCAGGCATGTGTTTCGACATATTCGAAGAAAAAAAAAAGCTTTGTTGTTTACACTTCAATGAAATGAAATATACTGAAATTTATAGTCTAATGACAGACAAAAAAAAGAAAATGGCTGCGGTGTGTTGCGATACATTCAACGCTAGTTGCGCCATCTGTTATCTAAGTCCGCATTTTTAATTCCTACACGTAATAAATGTGAAGCAATATAGCAGGTATAAGACTCGAGACCATTAGCAAATTATTTCCAATATACCTGAGGAAGTTATGTCAATACCAGTCATTCAATTGGCCACATTCTTGCGCAGGGCCAATAATGAATGTATGAATATGGAAGATTAAGGGGATAGCACAACGACCGATCGATTGTTCCAGCGTTTCAGGGACTTAGCACCCAACCTAATTTATAATCTAATCTATAAATATCTTATGACTATTTTTGCCATTCTGGAATGGTTTTTGAAACGAATTTTTTTTAAAATACGTCGTAACTCTCGCTGGGTGTTTTTTTTTTTTGCTGGGAACGATCGAGTTTAGAAAATAGCTGGAAATAGTCCCATGATTACGTGATATTCGGGTAATGCACAGAGTGTTGTTGGTACTGTGACACACACTGCGTATATTTAATAATTAAATAGTTGGGTTCCATTCGATTACCAGTAGGTAAAACTTGAAAAGAGTAGACTTTTTCTACTACGAACCGCACTCTTCGCTATCGTAAGCTGCGGAGTTCGGAGCTTAAAAATCTACTCTTTTTTACTCTTATCTACTCCTGATAATCGAAAGGAACTCAAAACTAAGGTTAACCACCACCACTACAAAAAAAAAAAAAAAAAAAAACCATCCATCGATTCGACTTACTTTGCATCAGCCAATATATGTGTAAAACATGCGGCGCACATTAAGTGACCCATTTGGCACTGTAATTAATAGAGAAAATTATTAAAAAAAAAAAAAAAAGAAAAGAAAAAAAATTATTTAGAAAAATTAATTTCTATTTAATTTTACTCAAATGAAATTGCTATATATAAAGAATAATATAATCGAAAGACAAAAAATTGTTTTATTATAAAGTAATTAAAAAAAATTAATAAAGTAATTATAAGAATTAAAAAGATTTTTTTTTTTTAATTGTTGATATAATACCATCGCGTTGATCTTTTACACACAGAATTTGTTTTAATATTTTTAACAACCTATATTTATATAAAAAAAAAAAAAGAAATTGGAAATTGAAATTATTTTCTTTTAATTGATTTTAAAATTAATTTATACAAAAGATTGGTTAAAATCATCAAAATCATTCTGTTTCTTATTATTTTATATATATATACTATAATATATAAAATTAATCTTCTATTCAGAATGTTATATTTCGAAGCCCTGAAAACAAA
Source organism: Dilophus febrilis (assembly GCA_958336335.1). Classification (NCBI taxonomy): domain Eukaryota; kingdom Metazoa; phylum Arthropoda; class Insecta; order Diptera; family Bibionidae; genus Dilophus; species Dilophus febrilis. The sequence goes on from OY284470.1 coordinate 28,414,190, forward strand.
AAAAAAATTAAAAATATATCGAATCGATGAAATTCCGATTATTAAATGATGATGCGATTTAATAAAAAATAATCTAAGTAAAATAAATTAAAAAAAAAAAAAATAATAATTTGAATAATATTATTAAAATTCTTTCTCTTTTGTTAAAATTAAATAAAATTAAAAGGCTTAAATATCTCAATATTAAAACCGTTGTTGTTTTGTTGTTGTTGTTTTTGTTGTTGTGACCATAAATTCTTCTTTTAATTATCCAAAACATTTCAAAATCATTAGGTATTATTAAAAAAAAAAAAAAAAAAAATTTAATATTATTTTTCCCCATTAAAATCATTTTCTTTACTACACCACCCCCGCCCCGCCCACACCCCTTCCTTACTCACGCTATATATATATTGTCCCCTAATAAAATAAAAACAGTGACCAACTTCAATTTTTTTTTTGTTTTATTTTAAAAAAATTATATATTTATTTATAAAAAAAATATGGTTTTTTTTTGTATACATTTTTTTTTTTTTTTTTTTTTATTAATTATTGTTTGATTTAACAACATTTTTTCCACTTAACTATTTTTTTTATGTTTCTTTCTTTTTTTTCTTTTTTTTTTATTCTATTTAAAAACAATTTTATTTTTATTTATTTTTTTTTAACTAGTAAATGCTAATATAATTGTTTTTTTTTTGTGTTTCATATTTTCTATATTTTGTTAAAAACTAAACAATTAAATTATATTATATATTAATATATAAAAGTGTTTATTACAAAATAATAAATTTTAACTAATATTTTTAATTTAATTTAATTTTTTTTAATTACTTTTTTTTTTTTTTTTAAGAAACTTTTCTGCGTTGCTAAAAGTGTGATAAATAAATGATTTTGTTTTTAATGATATTTGATAAAATCGGAAAAATTGTGTTTAAAAATTAAAAATTAATTTAACAATATATTTTGTTGTTTTAATTATTTTTTTTTTTTTAATTAATAATATTGTTTCCTTTTTTTTTCTTTTTTTTTGTATTAACTTTTCGTGAATTATTGTGATAATATAATTTAATTTATATTATTTAAATATATATGAAATAAAAAAAAAATTTCTATATTTTGTATAAAGAAACAAAATATAAAAATTAAAATTATATGTTTATTAATTTATTTTTATTAATTGTTTTTAATAAAATTATAATTTACTTTAAATCAAAAAATATATGCAAAAAAAAAATTAAATATTTTTTTTAATATTCGAAGATTTTTATTGTTGATTTGTTCGTTCGTTGAACACTGCGACTTACAAAAAGACCATAAAATTTCTAAGACCGAGTTTACATTATCATTTCAACTCGAGTTGGAATGCGCGTTGAAATGCACGATGAATTTACATTGTATTGCCCACTCGTGCAATTTTCTGAATGTGTACATACTTGTATAGACGCTAAATAAAAAAAAAAAAAAACAACAACCAATAAGGGAACGAGTTGCACGTAAAAAGTAGAATATTATGTGAAACTGATCCCGTTTCTCTTTTCATTCCCCTTGCCTATTCATTATTAAAGTTGCATGCAAGTTTCATGCATGGGCAATACAATGTAAACTCTGATTTAAAATAACTAACAATTCTAGTTATGTGTCCTTTTAGGAAAATTCTAGTTATTTGCCCGTTTTTAGAGGGATATGGAAAATTATCCATTTTATTGGAACTTCCGTTTGGATAAATATAAGCCTAAGATATATATGTGTTTGAAATATATTCAACAAAAGCATAACCAATTAACATATTGTACATTTTGTGAAAGTGCAGGGATATATATGTAAAAAGTATCACAATTACATACAATTGATTCTCAATTAATTATACGATTAATTTAATAATTCGTTATGTGATTCTTCATAAGTGTTTCATAATCATAATTTTTTTTTTTTCTTTTTTTGCAAACAATTCAATTACTCGCAGTGCACTCGTAGTAGTACCTGTTTTATAACCGATAAGAAATACTCATTGAGTGTAGTAAAAATGTCATTTAACTTCCTTGTTTTTATAAATAAATTCAACGCAAATTGAAAATAATAAAAAAAAAAAAAAAAAATTTGGCAACCCTAATTTCTAATATTAGAAACATTAAACGTTCCCCGCCGCCCTCACACCCACATTGTTTTTGCTTTAATTTTTAACCACCACAGTCTTAAGTAATGCTTTTCATGAAATGCCGACGGCAGACGACGGCAAATGTCAAATTGAAAATACATGCATTTCAATGGCGGTGCTTTTTATGAATATTGGACGGCGGACATTGATATTTTTTCTTCTATTGCCGTCGGCTGACCGTCGTCCAAACTTCATTTTTCATTTTATTTACATTTTATTTAATTTTTATGATTTAATTTCATAATAATAAAATATCCAGTTAATTTACAAACTAATAAAAAATGAAATTATTTAGCAGCAATTGGTATAAGTATCGAACATACTGTCGAAAACGACGAAACGAATTCAAATAGAATGCATGCATTCTAATGTAAACGAATATACTACCGAAACGAGCGTGCGATGTTTTTCTATTTCTTTTCGGTTTCGAAGGTAAATAGAAATGATTCTATTTTTCATTCGTTTTTTTACATTTGTGTTGATGCATTTAGTATAATTTCTGTATTTTTTTTTATGTGAGTGTGTAAAATTAAATAGAAAAATAAACAAATTAAATAAAAATGTAAAATTGCCGACAGTTTATTTTGTAAAATTATTTTGTAAGTTATTATTTATTATTATTATTTATTTATTAATTTATATGTTATCGTGATTATTGTATTAATTTTTTAGGAACCTTATAAACAAAAAAAGTTAGCGATTGAAATCGGCATCAAAATCAATGGTAAAAATCAGTAGTAACTACGTTAATTATTATTTATAAATATTTTCTTTTTAATTTGTTTTACATGAAGGCGAGCCATATGGATAAAGAAACAATCAATGTTGAGGTTTTAATAAGTCTCATAGAAGGAAATAAATGCCTATATGATAAGCATAATACAAATTATGCAAATAAAACAATTAAAGAACGGGTGTGGAAAGATATTGAAACAGAGCTTTCAGTTGAAGGTAATTAATTTTGAAATATGTCATACTGCACACTATTTAAAAACAACAAATAATATTGTTTATATTTTTTAGCTGGAATTTTAAAAAAAAAATGGACGTATTTACGGGATAGATTCCAAAAACAATTAAAAACTTTAAACCAACCTTCCGGCAGTGCGGCTTGCCAAGAACCCGTGTGGGAGTATTTTGAGGCCTTACGATTTTTAAAACCCCATGTTAAAAGCAACATGTAAGTATATGAAGGCAAACATTTTCTTTTGAATTTGATTGCTGTGCGCGGATTTTGGTGGTGTTGAGTATATAGTTTTAGGGTTTACGTACTCAACACAACCAAAAAAAAATATTAGATACATTACAAATAACAATAGCTGGTAATATTTCAAAGTAAAGTTTCAATTATTATTTTTGGGTAGACATACAACAGACAACCACAGTCCTAATTTTTGGTCGTATATTGAATATAATAGCGACAACAGTGATGATTCTAATTCGATTACTACTCCATCAAAAAAACCCAAACCAGGAACAGCATCTGTGATAAAAAGAATTGATGACACAATTTCAAAAATAACGAAAAGCCTAGAAAATAACAGTCAAGGTTCAACTAATAGAGATGACGAATTATTTGCACAAAATATCATAGCAATGATGAAATATTTGGATGAAAGAACAAAGGAAAATGTTAAATTTGAAATACTGAATTTGTTGGTTGTAGCTAAAACCAAAATGTAAATTTAATTTTTTTATTTTATTACATTTTTAGATTTTTTTTATTTTAGTTTTAAAAAGAATTGATGACAAATTAAAAAACAAAAAATGAAGTGATATTTAATTAGATTAAAAAAAATTGAATTAATATGTGCATATTATTTAATGCATTACAAATGATAAATTTAAATTTGATTTTTTTTTATTTTATTTTTAAAAACTGTTTTTTATATAAAAAATGTATATAAAAAAATGAACTGATATTATAACAATGAACTGATATTTAAAACTATTTATATTTATAAGTGTTACGTTAAATAAAAAAAACACTTCAAGTGATATAATAATTTATTTTAAAATTTTATCCTAGCATCGCCCACTGAAAAGGTACAGCACCTTCATTATTTACGTACGAAACCATCTTATCACGTGCCTCTATTGCGTTTTTAGCATTTCTATTTGGTGTAACCAACTCAAGTGAACTTAATGGTTCATGCACATATTGCCTCCATTGTCCGAACTCTACTTCATGTGCCTCATTTTCCACATCTACGTAACCTGCTGGACAGTAATCCGCTGTTGTTTTTGAAGTCATCATAAAATTATGAAGAACTATACATGCACCTACTATATATTGGGCATTTGTCGGTTGTACTGGCAAAACCGTTTGTAATATTCGCCAACGTGATACCATTATTCCAAAGGTATTCTCTATGGTTCGACGAGCACGTGATATTCTGTGTTGATTTGATTGTTCATAAATAAATTATTGAACTTTAATTATATTTCGTACTATGAATACAAAATCGGAAACGCATACCTATAATTGTAAATGATTCGATCTTTGCTTAAATTTTTTCCACTTATAGGTCTCAATAAATTTAATTTTAGGGGGAATGCTGCATCTGCTACAAAATAGTGATTGAACATTATCTGCGAATTTTGCAAAAACTTTGGTTCGGGTAATTTTAAGGCATTGTTTAAAATTGCTCTCCCAAATTCACTATTTTGAAATGTTGCTAAACAAGAAATTAACTTAATTATTATATACTTAAAATTGCTTATTGTTAGTATAATTTACTTGAATCATGTTGAGAACCGAATCCGCCAAAATCAACATACGTAAAATTATATTTGGCATCACATGCTGCCATCAACGCAATGCTGTATGTTTTTTTATAATTGAAATATTGAGACCCAGAATTTGGAGGACGCTTTATATTGACGTGCTTTCCGTCGATTGCACCAATGCAGTTCGGCAGATTCCACAAATTCTCAAAATCCACAGCAATTCTATTAAAATCTTCTTTTGACGGTTCATATATATATATCGGCCCCACATTGATCCAAATAATTTTGCACACGGTGTTTATTATATCAATGACGGTTGAATTACCTAAATGCCAAGATGATGCCAAGTATTTCATTGGTGCTCCTTGTGCTAAATATCTATAAGTAATTATAATATGATGGGATTCATATTATTATATAAATATTAATTACGAAATAATGTAATTTTTTTACATCAGTGTTAATGCTATCCGTTCCTCTGGTAGAACAGGATAACGATGCTTTTTTGGGTCCTTATGCACATGTGGTGCTAACAAAATTAAAAAATAATGGAAGGAATCCACGTTCATCCTGGTCATAGTAAAAAATTGGCAACTGTCATTTAGTTTATCCTGCAAAAAAGTCGTTACGTAGTAACCTGTGGTTCTGCCCATTGCATGATTTGGACGCATATAGCAGGTTCGGTTTCTTCGATTGATACTTTTTAAATAGTTCGATACATCCAGCAGCTGTAATTGCAATTTCAAAAAGTTCAATTGCTCAATCAAATATTTATCGTCACTAATCATTATTAATATTTAATCGCACTTCACTCACTATTCACTATTCAATTATTATTATTCAGTATTATCCACTACCTTGATATGATGATATGTGAAATTAATGTTTATATATAAAATTTGTGCACTGAATTATTTATCTGAATCTTGTTTTAATTATTTTGTTTTTATTTGTTTATTTCTTCATTAACGCATACCCATATGAATATATTTACTAACAAATCAATTCAAGAAAATCTTATTATCTGAACTATTTAAAAAAAAAATGAGGTTAAATCAAAAAAACTATTTAAAAAAAATGAGGTTAAACCAAAAAAAACATTCCGTCGTTTTCGACAGTATGTTTTCATGCTTTCGATGCTTTCGTTTTCGTTTCGTCGTTTTCGATAGTATGTTCGATACTATATTTTATTAAATTTCGGTTTTTTTATCCAGGCAAAATAAATTTCAGAAAAAGCACATTTTTTTTATATATCACATATATCATATTTTGATATATAAAATATTTTCATAGAAATCGAGGCTTTACAACAATTGCAACGACAACAATTTATCATTAAATGATTTTTTTTTATAATAACATGGATGGTACATGATGGATGATGATGGACCCAGGCAGGCAGCTGTTTATAACATATGATTGATTTGTTATTGTTTTGATAAAAAAAATGTAAACACAAATAACGCTATCTATTATATTCATATTTTTTTTATATTTCGATGCATACGCTATAAAGATAAAGACATTTTCTACCAAACTATTTGTAATTTCATGTAACTGAAAGAGATCGCAATGTTTCATATTTTCTTTGTTTATATAATAAATATACAGTTATATGGATGGATGGATGGATGGATGGATGGATTACTATCATATCATTCTTATTCAATCATCAAAACATATGATATATACAAATGATGATATGAAAAATCATCATCAACATCATCATCATCATCATAAACAATCATATATTGCATCATTTATTATTATTGTTTTTTTTTTACGTTGTATGAAAAATAAAAAAAAAAAATTTTTTTTTATTAAATTGCGCAAGTGAAATTAAAATTATGATGTCGTTTTTGTTGTTGTTGTTGTTGTTGTTGTTGGTATAGAAGTTAAATTCTTTTGTTGTTTGTGTTTTTTTTGTTCACTATCATCTAAATTACATATAAAATCGGCCATGTTTTTTTTTTTTTTTTTTTATTCTATTGTTTATGTAAAATATTTTTGAAGGTTTTTTTTTTTTTATTCAATTATTTTCATTATTATTAATAATAATAAAAACATTAAAAATAAAAAAAAAAGCAATAAAAAAATGTCTTTCCTCAAAAAATATATATGAAATAATAATTTACCTATTAAAAAAAAAAAAAAAAATTATATAGACATATTTTTTATTATATATGTTGTACTTTCTTTGTTTTGATGTGTGTCGTCACAATCCACAACACAATAATAATCCGCATAAACATATACATATGTTTGTTTGATTACATAACATAATAGAAAAAAAATATCTATGCTCTCTGTGTCTGTATATTGAAAAATTTTTATGTTATGTTTCAAGGATTTATACAAAAAAAACATATCATTTTTTTTTCCCAGATAAATTCGATTTTATATCATAAAATTAAGGATTTTATATTAAGAATTTCAGATCATAACATAACATGCGAGCGTCATGACATCATGCGATATTTAAAATTTTGTTGTTGTTGTTATGTTGTTGTTGTCAAAGGAATTTTTGTCTTACAAAAAGAATATATAATTTCTTTGTCAATTCTTTTTTAGTAGTTTTATTCAATTTCATTTATAAAAATATAATGATATATATATATATATATATATGTATAATTTTGGTTCCACATACCTGATACATTGCAGTTTTTGGTAAATCCAAACATACTGCACAACATAAAATTCCACCAAGACGTAATTCCAACTTATCATTTGTAACCGTGGATTTTGTTGTGGTAGTACTAGTGGTTGTTGTGGTGGTGGTGGTAGACGTTGACGAATCTAATTTTTTACGTTTTGCTGTAGGTTCATCATCATCGGAATTATCAATTGTTATGAGTATGGCACCATCAGACATTGTTGGTGGTGGACGAGTATTTGAAGTTGTATCAACTTGAACTTCAACCGTAACAATTGGAAGTAATGTTGTCGTATGTCCAGTTGATGAAGTTGGTGTTGATAAAGTACTACTCGAAGCACCACCAGATGTTCCACCACTAGAAATACCACTACTAGTTCCTGGATTACCACCACCACCACCACCACTACCACTACTGCTGCTGCTGCTGCTACTACCACTACTACTGGTACTACCACCACTACCACTTGAACCTGTACTAATAGATATATTAGCGCTTGATGCACTATTTTCAATTAAACTATCAGCCATATTTTATTTTCACACACAAAAAAAAACAAAATTGATTAAAAATTTTGGTTTTGAAGAAATACTTTCTATTTTTTTTTTTCTTTTAAAATAACTAGAAATAAATATGTGCGAGATCAATATTAATGAAAAAAAAAAAAAAAAATTGGAATTTTCAATGCAGTTTTTGTTGTTGTTGTTTTTATAACTATATAAAAATATATCTTAAATTTTATATATCACTCTTTTTGAAGATTTTAAAATTTAATTCATATTTTCATTCACAAAATTAATATTGAAATCAATGTTTTTTTTTTTTTTTTTGTTATTTAATTAAATTATTTATTAAAATAAATTAAAACACATGTGAACCAATAAATAATAAATAATACTGCGTATTTTATGTTGTGTATTATTAACTAACTATACGACTGCACTAGTACTAGTAGTACTATTTATATTAAAATATTCAATTCAAAATTGTAATTATTTTATTCCAATGGATTATTTGTTTGTATTTCGTTACGTTTACGTTCTTACCCGTGGCGTATTCAATTTTCTATTATTATTTTCATTTGTTTTGTTTTCTATTGTATTGTATGATAAATTTAAAAACGTAATAAAATAAAAAAAAAAACATAAGTAAATTGCGTAGTTAATTTACAGTTTCATCATTTCAACTATGCTTATACTTCTTTTTCTTACATATATGATAAAAGGATAAAAACAAAAAAGAACGGAGATAGTCACATATTGTATAAAAAAAAATCATTCAAATAAAATCCACCACACCTCAGGCCCACACAAACGAATAGCATACACACAAATAACGTTTATCTTATCTTTGCACGGCGATGGTGAATGTCTTTGCTATGCAATAGATAAAAAATTAAAAATTATCTATTGATAAGAAAAATATTAAACGGTAAATTTGTTGTATTGCAGTTCAAGTTTAAATATAATTAACACAATCATTAATTCATAAATCATTATTTATATTAGGCGGTTCAATTAGTTTCTAGAATCACATATATAGTAGATAAAGATAGTAATTAGTTCGTTATTTTATTTTAAATATGTAACACGTAGTAGATCCATATGGGATCAGATCTTATATGTACAGCTAGTAGATGTATTAATGAAATAGATAGCCAGTCGAGAGAAAAAACCATAGCAATTTTCTACACACATATACATTAAAAAAATGCAATACTGCGAATTACTGCGAATTACTACAACAACAAATTTTTTAAAAAATAGTTGGCGAAAAATTTCGGTGCTGGTGTAGTATATGATCTGGGAGGGGAAATTTATCTGAGATAACTTTTGTTTTTTGTGAATTTTAAAAGGAAAAAGGAATTTTCCTTTTAAAAATTATTTCTAATCGAATGCTAAAACTAATAAATAATTAAATAAAATATATTTTTAAAAGGAAAATTCCTTTTTCCTTTTAAAATTCACAAAAAACAAAAGTTATCTCAGATAAATTTCCCCTGCCAGATCATATGCTACACCGGTACCAAAATTTCATTGTTAAAAATTATCAACATTTTTGGATATCATAAATAATAATAATAAAATTTTTTTTTCAATTTATTCATAAATTAGTTGTTTTGGTGATTTGTGCGGTGCATAAAAATAATTTAATAATTTATTTATAAATAAATAAATAAATATATAAATAATATTGAATAAATAAAAACAAAAAAATAATAATAATTGTGTTTTCTGTGGTTTTTGGTTAACGAGTATTGAAAAGTGATAAACAATAAAGTACTGAAAAATTAAAAAGTTATAAACAATAACAAATAATTTGTGATCGGTGATCAATTTTAAATTACCAAAAAAATGGGCAAAATATGTAACGTTATTTGTGGTTGTGGAGTTTCACAAATGAAAATGCAAGCAATTGGAGTTAAGGTTACTCTGTATCAGTAAGTAAAATATTTCGTTATAAAATAATTGTTTGTTTTTTGTTGTTATTGTTGGTTACTATACGGCAGAACCATTTTAACGTCCGAAAAACCTCGGATATTAATGTAATCGTTATTCCATTAGATTTCCAACGTTTGAAGTATTACGGCAGCTTTGGAAACATAATATTATGATAATGAATAACCAGCCAATGGTGAACGAAAAATCATTTATTTGTGATAAACATTTCGAACCAAAATGGTTTCATGATAATGAAAGATTAAAATATGGGGCAATATACCAACTATATTTCCAGATAATATATGGTAGGTATTGGGGTTTTAAAACGACAAATATAATTATTAAACATAAAGCTTACAAAATTTAATTCCCTTATTTAATTGTTGTTTTTGTTTCGCAATGCAAACTTTATCTGCTTTAATAACAAAATTTTCATTAAAGTGGTATTGAATTCGAAGAAGTTGAATTTTTGGAGGATGATGAAGATGATGAATCAGCAGCTAAAAAAACCAAATTGGAATCTATTGATCCGGAAATATTAAATTTAGACACTTGCTCTTCAAACGTGCAAGAACGGTAAATTTAGATCATTATAATTGTTCCTAGTATTTGCGTTATTATAGAATAATAACCTTTCGTTAAAATAGTAATGAACCTATTTGTGGATATGAGGAAGTCGAGGAAGTCGAGTGTGTAGAAGATGATGACCATAATGATCTCACGATGAATTCTCCCGAAAATATTAATTTAGATACCTGCGCTTCAAACGTGCAAGAAAGGTAAGTGCACGCATTTCTATTTGGTTTAAGTATAGTGGAACTATTATTTATACCAATATAAATGATTTTTTTTAATTGTTTTACCGTACAGATTATCACCGATTATCACCCCACATACCACATTATATCGCTATCCAGGTGACGCCAAAAATACGCAATTTAATTCACCTCGAAGCGGAAATAAATATATTAGTGTACTAAAAAGAAGTTTAGTAAAAAAAAATAAAGTTGTACGACGTCTACAACAAACACTTTTAAGACGAAACGTACAAATAACTAATTTAAACACCTTAGTTAGTAATTTACATTAATACATCTACTGTACAGCTGTTCAAAGTGAACGCGAACCACAATGTTTTTTGTTTAATATGGAAAAAATCAAGTATTTGTGCAATGATGATTGAATTTTTATTTTTCGAAGGTGTAGAACCAAAATAAATTCATGAACGATTGTTAAAAGTGTATAAGGACTCTGCACCTTCACTTGCAACGGTATACAACTCTGGGTTTAAACGTGGTCGTACAAGGTTTAAAAATGGTCCATGATCATATCCGTAGAACAGAAGAATAAAACCATTTTTCAACAAGACGATGAACCTTTGGTAACAAAAGTCTTTTGACAATGGGCAAAATCAACGATTTAAAGTTAGAATTATTGGAACATTCACCGTATTGACCAGATTTGGCTCCCCCTGACTCTTCTGGCTGCATTCGCATTTCATGCAAGGCTGTTTTTTTTTTCGTCTATTGATAAAGTTACAGCAGACGCCGTTGACGAATATTTTGCCAACCTTCCGGAAAAGCACTATAGAGATGCTATTTATAATTTGGAGGAGGAACATTGAATGCATTGAACTTCTGGGAGAATATACTGCTAATAATAATAAAAAAAAGAAAGTATTTCAAGCCATAAAATGGTGTTTTTTTATTTTTATTTCTATTCTAGAATCTTATTGACAACGTTGTAATGCTATAATTTAAAATATATTATTAAAAAAAAAAAATTGTATTACATTTTTAAGAATTATTTATAATTTTATAATCAGATGCAATGATTTTAGGTACACCAACGCAAAAAAAAAAAAAAAAATATGGTGACCCTAATAAAAATCGCGCAATGTGATAATAACTTTCAATTAATTTAATTACTTAATTAATAATTTTTAATAATCTAAATTACGTTTAATAAGATGTATAGAGGTTCGAAATTTTATTGAACGCTTTATCATTTAATAAAATAACTCTATTCATTTTAATTGTGTAAACATTTTAAAAGAATTAAGAATTTATTTTAATCGATTACAAAATCAATTGATAATTTTCTTTTTTTTAAGACTAATTTCTAATAATTCAGTTTGTAAATGAAAATTGTTGAATATATTTTATGTAAACAGATTAAAAAAAATAAAATTAAATTTAAATTAAAGTTAAAAAAAAAAAGAACGTAAACACGTTTTGAATTTTTGATTTTATGGTGAATTTGAGATGTCCATATTATCCGATTTTTCGGGACTCACAGATTTGTCGGTAGACGATGATGTACCTTCTATTGGTTCACCAGTACTTCTGATGTGTGCTCCGGCGGATTTATTACCAGTTGAACCACCACCATTATCGTCTAATCCAATTTTTTCTTCAGCATCATAATCGCGGACTACCCGTTCATCGGAAATAACTTTAGATTTTTTCGATTCATTCGAACGGCTACGACGTTTCAATGATGAATTGGATTTCAGTTCTTTTACAGCGACTGAACGTGATTTCGATAATGAACGACGTTTGCTCTTAGAACGTGAACGTCTTCGTCGACTACTGCTATTGTTACTGCTACTACCACCACCACCACCACCACCGCCACCATCATGTTTAACATCTTTATGGTGTGAAGATTGTTGCCGTCGTTCTTTGTGACCAGCACCTACGCCACCATTACCAGTACCACCACCACCACGTGATCGTGAACGTCTACTGCGTGAGCGGGATCGTGAAGTTTTGCGTCGTTGTACTATTGGCGTACGAGAACGAGACGCTTTTCGACGGGATCGTGAACGTTTACGACGATCACGTGAATGGTCGCGTTTCGTACGAGAACGATGGGATTCCGGTGGTGAATGTCGGTTACTACGGGATCGTGATCGACGTGATTTGGTCGAACGCGATCCAGAGCGTTTCGAACGAGACTTTGAACGTTTCGATCGGGAACGTGACGTTGAATGCTTTGATTTGGATCGTGAACGTTTCCGTGATTTACTACGTGATTTTCGGCTACTACGAGTTTTTGAACGCGATCGTTTGCGGGACCGTGAACGTTTACGAGAGCGTGACCGTTTCGAACGGGACCGTGACCGACGGCGAGATCGTTCACGGGATCGCGATTGTGAACGACGGCGCGTTAATGCGGCCGTTTTATCTTTGGCCAACATTCCAATGACGGGATCAATAGCGGCCGAAATCATATTATGGGCTTCTTTAACAATTGACATTGCCTCTTCGATTTCACGTTGTGCCGCTTCATTTGTTTTCGCTTCGGGTTTTATGATTGCCTGTGCCGAATGATATAAATTCAACTTTTGACCAAGGTATTCACTGCCTTGCATCTTCAATGCATCAATTACACTTTTTTGTTCACAAAATTCTAACATTGCATATTTTATACGATTTTTTTCGGCAAAACGTGCATACTTTACTTCACCAGCTTGGGCAAAGTGTTCCATTAAATCATCCAAATTCCAATCATTTGGAACATCTATCACTAATATAGTACGTCGTATCTCTTCAATTTTACGTGGATCATAATTTGCTGGTAAATCTGGATACTTTGGTAAATTACTTTCTTCTAATTTTGGATCGGTTGTTGTAATTATCTATATAGTAAAGTAAAAATCAATTTTTTTTTTTTTATTTTTATGTGAGGTTATGTATAATATGTACACAAAAAAAAATGCTCATTTATTTTTCAAATTTTACCTGATTTGGATGCATTCCCATAATGCGATTAAATACTTCAGGCGGTAACATTGAATCTGCTGAATGTAAACCGGGTACCGTTGTACCGTTATTCGTCATTTCTAATGCTTTATATTCGTCGGGTATGTGACCGGATTGTACGGGGCATACAATTAATGCACGATCGATAAACACTGTATTTGTTAAATGCTGAGCAATCACAACACAACTACTTTCAAAATATTTTATATAACAAATTCTAGAGAAAACTGGACATGAAACATCCCGTATTGTGGGGTATAAACGTATATCATCGATTTTTCCTATATTTCCGAACAGACTTTGCATCTGATCACGGGTGGCTTGCGGTGCGATATTTGTTATCTGTACAACTTTTGTTGACGGAACACATCCACCGGTCATTATTTTCTTTTTTTCCAATTATAATTATATGTTCGTTGTTGTTTTCACCACTTTTAACACTTTTCTAATTATTCACTATATTAAATTATGCATTTTATTACGGAAAAACTACTGAACAACTGAACTACTGGCAAAACCAAAAAAAAAATTAATTTTTTAATTCTATTCTTTTCGGGGTTTTTTCCATTTTCTTCATATAAACGATGGTTTTTTTTTTTACTTTACTTGAATTGACTACGAATCTGCGTCTGCGTACCCAAGGCCGAAGACACGCCGACAGCGACCTTCAACATCAAGCCAACACCGTTTTAACTAACAAAAATAGCGAAAGTAGCGAAATCTAGAGCCAATAAGGGGGCGCTAGTGTGAAAAACAAGCGGGAGAATTACAAAAAAAAAAATTAAAAACAAATTATAATAACAAAAATATTGCGATTCCCTTTTATTCAATAAATTCGGATACACAAAGTGATGCATTTGTACCACCAAAACCAAATGCATTTTTAAGTGCTATACGACGGTCATTCCCTGACGTCCAATCTTGTGCTTTATTTGCTATCAAATTAATATTTAATAAACTGGGCTCTTTGGTACTACATTGTAAAATATTACTTGAATTCACTAAATTGATTGTTGGCGGTAATTTACCATCACGACAGGCTAATGCTGTAAATATTAATTCCAAGTTACCGGCCGCACCTAATAGGTGACCATGATGCCCTTTCGTAGATGATATTGCTATAGTTTTACTATTGGAAATATTTTCAAATAATTTCCGAATTGCTTTAATTTCGATGGCATCACCAATTGGTGTCGATGTTGCATGTGCATTAATGTATTGAATATCATTTATAGATTTTAATTGTGCATCGGCAATTGCACGTTTCATGGCCAAATAGGCACCATAACCATTTTCACTTGGTGCAGTTAAGTGTGAAGCATCACCCGATAAACCATACCCTAATATTTCGGCAATAATTGGAGCATTCCTTTTTTGTGCATGATTTAATTCTTCAAGTATTAGTATACCGGCACCTTCACCCATAACAAAACCACTACGTTCATCATCGAATGGCCGTGATGCTTCAGTTGGACGATCATTCGACGTTGTACAAAGGGCTCGTAAACGACAAAAACCGGCAATGGCCAAGGGGCTAATACAAGACTCTGTTGCACCGCATATCATTAGATCGGCATCGGAACGTTCAATAAAACGATATGAATCACCAATTGAATGGGCACCAGTTGCACATGCCGTTGAAACCGAATGATTTGGACCATGAAAACCATATTTTATACTAATTTGACCGGCTGTCATATTCGGTAAGATACGTGGTACAAAATATGGACTTACCCGATTATATCCTTTATCGTTTAGTAAATTATTTGTTTCACAAATATCAGTTAAATCAATCATTCCCATACCAATGGCTACACCCATACGTTCTCGATTTAAACCATCGAAATTAGATAAATTGGCCATAAGCAATGCCTCTTGGGTTGCATACAAGGCAAATACGGTGGCCGGTGCCATTTGTCGTAAATCACTTTTTGAAAATTGTTCATAAATTAATCCATTGTATTCGTCTGACAATTTTCCAGCTATACGACATGGTAATTTTGCATAATGGGAATCTTTTAATTGTCTAATACCACAATTACCTTGTAAAATATTTTCCCATGCTGTTTTTACATTAATACCAATTGGAGATACAATTCCAATACCTGTTATTACAACACGTCGCTTCTTTTCATATTTATTACTATCTTTACTAATATCACTATGCTCAACATTATGAATTCTTCGTTGAATAAAATCTTTATTATTATTATTATTATAATGCCTAAATAATTTAACTGCTGAATTATTATTTATTTTTATATATTTCAAAATCATGGTTTTATTCGTTTTACGATACAGTTGCTGTCGTGTATTGAAGAATGTTCAAAACAATTTCAATTCTAGAATGAAATTTAAATATAAAGATCCAAATTACAGACATTTTTGTTTACGATCATTTTGTAGAACTTACAACACAACAAAATTATACATTTTTAATTTATATTAATTGATAATTATGAATATAATAACTATAATTAATATTAATTAATACCTTTTTGTTTTTGTATTATAATTTAATTTATGAACTCCATATCAATTACGATTAGATCAATCATAATAATATAAGCTTAAAATATATAAATGTAAATATTAGTATTGATAAGGATTTAATCCACTCTTTGGCGGTGAAATATGCGCACCACTTTTTATATGCACTTGTACCAGCACCGCTGTCAATACAAAAAAAAAACATTACGTATTACGTAATCCTTCGTTTTTAAATTCCGCTCCGATCTATTTTTATTTCAAAATATTTTAATTAAAATATTTAATAAAATTTTAAAATAGAATTAGAATTAATTTTTTATGTGAAACCTTTCATCGACTTGACCATGTTTGAAAAATTTTAATGATATTTGATTTTCAATAGAAATGTCCCTCCCGCATCCGCATTCCCTGCGTATCCACCTCCGCATTCGGATTCGGCGTATACGATTCAGATTCAGATGCGAATGCGGATAATTCAAATGATTTTAATTCTTATTAAATTAATCTGAAAATGAAGATAAAAATGATATTTATTTAATTTTTTAATTGCTTTATTTTTAATTAAAATTGATAAAAAAAAAAGAAAATTCCACACACAAATATTCAATTTGTTTTTCAAATAATCATCGTACTTATTTTTAATGTTTTGCCGTGCGTTTTATTTTTCCGTTGCGGTATATTGCGACGCTACATACAAAAAAACCAATACTTAAAATAATTTTCAATATGGCTTCATTTCATACAACATGTTTTCGATATGGCTGAATATTTTATTTTTCGTTTTTTTTTTTACGTGCCGTTTGTCGTTGTTCTTGTTCTAAAGTGAAGAACTAAAAAAAAAATTAAATTTATTTTTATTAATTAAAATTCTGTATTTGTATTTAATAACCGGGGTTTCATAACTTTGCTAATTGATAATTAAATTATTAATTGTTTTTAACTTTATATATATATATATTTTCTGATTTATTTTTTACCAACCATTAAATTACACCGAATTACAGTTACATTTTTTTTTTTTTGTTAAAACATGAATAAATGTTATGTTTGTGTGCGAATTCCCCATTATTATTATGAATGAATAGCAGAAAAATTATTGTCGTCGCTCCATAAGTTATACAAATTATAAAATAGATAATAAATAAAAAAAAAAATTATTAACAGTATTTTTCATTTTTCTATAAGAATTGTAAATTGTTTTTAAGTGATTTTTCATAAAAATTTTTATTCGTATTATTATAATATAAAAAATAAGGAATCATAAAAAAAAACAGTGTTAATTTTTTTTTTATAATTGGAAATTCGTGCGTTAGTGTGTGTTTGCGTGTGTTTTTTTCCTATAAACAAATATTTTATATAATCATATTCATTGAAATTGTGCAAACATTTGCAATTAACAATTACAAACCAACAACACGATTGAAATTTTTGAAATTTATAAAAGGTTGCTAAACTTAATTACTTAATTTTGTTAATAATATAATAAACTACACCCAATAACTAAATTAATGCATCAGAAATAACAACAACAACAACAACAACAAAAGCGACGACGACCACGACGACCACGACGACGACGACGACAACAACAACGATAATATTAATCATGTTTTTTTTCTTTTTTCTTTTTTTTTTAAAGTGTCAACATCCAGCAACCAGCCAGCAGTAAACCGAACCGAGCGATTTTTTTTTATGTTTTTGAAATTCATCTCGCATTCATCATTTTTGGTTTTTGTAATAAAAAAAAATTTTGCTACAGTAGTGACCTGAGAAATTAATTAGAGGAAAATTAATTGAATAATTAACGCAAAAACGTTTAGGATTTTATATTAACTTGACAACTAGAAAAATAAATATAGATAAAAATCATGGGACAAACATTATCAGAACCAGTAACCGCAAAGGAGTCCGCTTATTGTGAAAATAAAATGTTTTGTGTAAGTCAAGTGTATTTTGTTTTTTTTTTTATAATAATATATAAAAAGTTTCCGTTATTAACTCACACACACACACACACACACACATACCCAAAAAAAAAACATATTGATTAAAAAACGAAAAATTGATAACTTTGCAATATTATCGATTGATGACAAAAAAAAAATAAATATTGATTACATTTTATTATAGATATAAAACTGTTGTGATAAAAATAAATACCGTAGATGAAACAAAAATGATAATACCAAAAAAAAAAAAAAAAAAAACGTGGATAATCTTAGATTTTCATGTTAATTCCATAATCTTTTTTTATGTCTATATTTCATTAAGTTAATTCAAATTTATCGGGAAAAACATGTTACATTGATACATGAACATTTATATATATATATAATGTGTTTATGAATGCAATAAAAGTTTAAGAATACAAGGCATGTGATGCAAAAAAAAAAACGAATACAAATAATTTACAGATATATATTCATATTTCACCTTCATGCATTTAAAATTAAAAAAAAATAAACATACCTTATATTTATTATAATTGAATGAATTTAGTTATTTGTTTATTTATTTACTGATTATAATTTCTGATATATAAATATTTGTATTGTACTTATTTATTTATTTGTGTGTGTGTGTGCAGGTTGGCTCAAGTTGTATGCAAGGTTGGCGTGCTCATATGGAAGATTCACATACCCATATATTATCGTTACCCGATGATCCAGGTACATCATTTTTTGCCGTTTATGATGGTCATGGTGGTGATAATGTTGCAAAATATGCCGGTAAACATTTACATAAATTTGTTACCCAACGGCCAGAATTTAAAATTAATAATATACCAGATGCATTAAAACAAGTAATAATATTTTTTTTGCTATCCAATTTTGAATTTTAAAATTAATGTTTGTAATGTGTCTTTGGCAGGCATTTCTTGATATCGATGAGGCAATGCTACACGATGAAAAATTACGTGAACAAATGGCAGGTTCGACGGCCGTTGCCTGTTTAATCAAAGATAATAAATTATATTGTGCAAATGCCGGTGATTCGCGATCAATTGCTAGTATCAATGGAAGAGTATGTATATTTATTTAACAATAATAAATTTAATAAATTAAATGTGAATTCATTTTTTTTTTTTTTTATTTTGGACACATTTTTTTTTTATAGGTGGAAATTTTATCCGTTGATCATAAACCAAATAATGCAAAAGAATTACGACGAATTTTGGATGGAGGCGGTTGGGTTGAATTAAATCGTGTTAATGGTAATCTGGCATTATCCAGAGCATTAGGCGATTTTGTATATAAACGTAATACTGAAAAAATACCAGAAGAACAAATTGTTACCGGTAAGTTTGTATTACATTAATGTTAATTTATAGTTTTGGAATTTGGGCAGTTCAGATTTCGTTTTGTTGTGGTAAAAAAAAACAAACAAAAATTCCAGTTTACCAAAACCAAAGACTATTGATGATTCGGGAACTTCAGCAGCTAAACGTTTTCAAAGTGAATTTTTCTAAAAAAAAAAAAAAAGTATTGCTCGGACATGCTCATAATTTAATCTCATTGAATATCTTTGTGATGTTTGACTTTGGCCAACCAACTTTGGCTCTTGTAAGATGTTGCTTAAACAACTCTACAAAATTACATAAATCTTAATAGACAATTTTTATTGATACTGGACAATTTTTTAGTGTTATTGAAATCGTCGTCATCATGATTACAAAAACTAAAGTAGATTCTTTTAACGATGTCGAATAATTCTTCAATTATCTTCGCAAAACCTAAATGGAATCCAAATAAGTATGCATTTTTACTGTAAACTACTATGTGGACAATGTAATTTTTATTAGTGACTGAGATGAATGAGAAAATCTGCTTATCTTACTTATTAATAAATACATTTAAAATAATTTTAATAAACAAAAACCAATCAATTCTATAATAAATTCCAATATTTCTTATTTTTTAACATTTATCCAGCATATCCTGATGTAGAAATACGTGAAATTAATGAAGATTGGGAATTTGTCGTTTTAGCATGTGATGGCATTTGGGATGTTTTAACAAATGAGGTAATTTTAATAATAACAATAAAACAAAAAACGATTATTATTATCAGTTCAATTTTTTTTTGTTTTATTTTATTTTATATAGTTTGTATTAGAATTTTGTCGGTTTCGCATTGCAATGGGTGTTCATCCCGAAGAAATATGTGAAGAATTGATGACAAAATGTTTAGCGCCGGATGGTCAATTGGGTGGATTAGGTGGTGATAATATGACAGTTGTATTGATATGTTTCTTACATGGTAAAACATATGAAGATTTAGCAAAACGTTGTGCATCATTAATGATAAATTCACCAACATTTCCAGTATCATCATCGTCTGGATCATCATCATCATCCGTATCATCGGCATCCTCATCGCCCGTATCACCATCTCCAATTAAATCGGCTGCAACATCAAGTTCTGATCATTTAAGTGCCCCCAACAAACCACCAAATTATAATCATTTAATTTATTCAAAAAATAAATTATTACAACATTATATGAACGATAAAGATTCAGAATATGATTTTGATGATGATGATGATGATGACGATGATGATGATCAATATGTAAATGAAGATATAATTGTTGATGATGATAATGAATCGGATGATGATGATGATGATGATGATAATAATGAAGCAAATAATGATAAATATGTAGATGCGTTAGAGGATTTAAAGGAAATTAATGTCGAACCGACAACAATACAGAATTTACCTGAAACACTTGTAAAGAATAACGACACAGTTATAGAAAGTGTAGAAACATCAGATGTTCAAAAAAATATACATGAAATTTCTTCATCGTCTGCATCATCGTCGTCGTCATCGTCATCATCAACAACATCGTCTGCGGCATCGGAACCAGCATCACCATTATCTACCACAAATCTACCAACACCACCATCCAATGACGACAAACTAAAAACTGCTGATTTAAAACAAACAATTGAATCAGATGCTGATGCAGGTGCAGAAGATGGTGCTAAAGGTGCTAATGAAAAAACAAATGAAAAACTCGATATAATCACTAAAACAACATAAAGATATTTTATTCAGAAAAAACAAAAACAAAAAAACCAATTAAACAATCATTATAAATATCAAAATTAATTTAATCGAAAAAAAAAAAATACTTCTTAATTTAATCAATAAAAAAAAAATAAAAGACATTATAAAAAATTGAAAAAAAAAAAAAAATTAATGTTTTTAAAAATAAAAAATAAATAAATACATTAAAATATTTTTAAATAAATAAATAAAATTCATTAAAGCAAACATTAAAACAAATAACATTTTAACAATTAAATAAATAAAATCATATTATAAATTAAAACATCTTAGGACAATAGAAAAAAAAAATAGTAAATGAAATTCCAATACTGTTTTTTTTTTTTTTTTTTTATATTTTAGTATATTTTAATAAGTCCTTTTGATACAACAAATCATATTTTATTGATTATTATATTTAAAACTAAAAAAAAAAAAAAAAATCAAATAAAATCAATTTAAAAATTTAAAAAATATATTATATTTAAAATAAAATAATGACGAAAATACATTTTTTTTTTAAATAAATGGTACAAAAGAAAAATAAATTATGAGAAAAATAAAAATTTGCAAAACTAAAAATTAAAAAAAAAAATAGAAAAATTTGAATACCAATTTTTAAATAAATAAATATATTTTAAGTATAATAAACCTAGAGAGTGTAGTATAAATAAATAGTATAAAAATAGTAGGTACCAATTGAATTTTTTGTATATGTATTTTTTTGATTTTGTATTAATTTGTTTTTTTTTTTTAAATCAATTTTATTTTATTTTAAATTTAGCAACAAATATTATTGTAACGATTGTAACGCGATATTTAACGCGAACGCAATTAATATTAAATTAATATACTATTTTTTAAGTTAAAAGAAAAAAAATTATATAAGAAAAAAAAATTTGAAATAAAAACTTGGACTTGTTTTTTTATATTTTTATTATTATTATTCCTTGATACATTCAAAGTTATATATTTAATTGCAATATAATAATTAATTGTTTTTTTTTTTGCTTAATTCAATTTTTTTAATTTTAAAATTAAATTTAATTTGTGTTTAATTTCTAAAATTGATTGTTAAATTTTTTTTTTCATTTTTTTAAACATTTATCTTTAAACCAAATAAAACATTAATAATATTAAAAATTAAATTGTTAAATTCAATTTAAAAAAATTAACTACCAATTGAATATTGTATTATTATTTTATGTTAAAAAAAACTTTGTTGATTTATCATTAAATTAAATCATTTTAATGATGAATGAAAAAGAGTAAAAATTTTTGTTTTGCTAATTTTATTAATTTAAATTGTTTTTTTTTTGTTACACAATTATATATTTATATAATCAAGGGTTAAAGTTGATTGATTAATCAAAGATAAGCTGAACAAAAATATTCGCTTTTCTGTTGTTTAAAGATTTATAAATAATTTTACATTCGCAGTTGAAATTCGCAACTCTACTACACCACAACTAGTAAAGTTATATTCATTCATTCGGTGTTTTGAATAACCAATATAATTTAATTTTTAAAGGTATTTTTGTTAAAATGCTTACGGGGGTGCAAAGCAATTGAATATTTTTTATTCTATTGCGTAATAGTTTTTTTTTTTTGAAAAAGAAGTTCTGTTTGAATTCTGTGCGATTTACAAAATGTAAAAAAGTTTATTATGTGATGTTTTGATCACCATTTATTTTATATAATAATAATAATAATAATAATAATATAGTTAAATATTAAATTGAATTGTTGTAAAAAGTCAGTTAAAAAAAACATATATTTATCGTATATAATAAGTGCATATTTTGGGAAACGCTAAAAATAAAAGAAGAAGAAAAAAACAAAAAAAAAAAAAATGTTTAAAAATAATCAATTTTTTATTATTACTAATCATTATGTTATAATATCATTAGTGATTGTTTTATTTTTATTAACAAATTGTTTGACATTACAACAAATAATAAATGATGATAAGAATGATCTTTGGGGTACATTAAAAAATATTCATCATAATAATAATACGTCAAACGACCACCGATCAACAACAGAATATAAAAATACACTTACAGATACAGACGCGAATGTACGAAGTATTTTTAATAAAAAACAATTAACCATCAGCAAACAAACAACAGAACAGAATTATGATAACGTTGAATATACGACAACAAAGAATACTAATAATTATGAAGATCAACTAACAAATGTGGAAATGTTGACATCATCGTTTTTGTTGCCGCCCGTAGAAAATATAAACAATAACAATAACAATAACAATAATAACGATCAACAATATGAAGAATATAATGATGATAATGAATTTATACTTATAACTACAGATAAAAATTTAGACTCTGCACAGGATACAAATAACTATAAAACTCCATATGATTTGGATCATACCGATGATGATGATGATGGTAGTGGTGATTTTGATATTATCAATGATAATCGAAATATTAATAATATAACAAATAATTTTGCAAACATATTTGGAAGTGATATTTTATCATCCATTATTAATAATACGGATAATGATTATGATGAAATAACAACAGAAGTATTGGAATCACCAATCGCAACTACAGAATATTTTGATAATACTGCAGAAGGTGTTACAGAAAATGAATCAACAATCAATTCATCATCGCCCATAACATCAACAACAACAACAACCACGATTTTACCATCGACTTCGACGGTGGTTGATGACTACTCAATTGATAATAAAAATAAAAATTATAGTAATAAAAGACCATTACCCGGGCAAATTAGTTTGGTAATGGTTTTCGATGGAACCGGATCAATGGTTGACGATTTAAATCAATTACGGTCCGGTGCTAAAATGATAATTGATAAATTTTTAAATAATCGCACAGATAATCCAATTTATAATTATATATTTGTACCATTTCGTGATCCAAGTAAGTGGTGAATTATTAGTTGTGTTGTTTTTTTTTTTTCCCCTCTAACGTTTTATAATTTCGTTAGCGTTTATATGACTATGACTGATATTCTTCAGAGTATTGCAACGCGGAAAACTTTGGGGTTTCAATTAAATTTTTTAAGGATCTTAAAATGTACAAAGCACATACTTTCCATAAAGTGCCGTGTTATAGTTATCGTTTTGGAAACTTTTTTAGGTACCAGTGAGGGAACCTTTCTTTGACTTAATAGTTAATAATTGATTTAATAGTTATTGTTTTGGAAACTTTTTTACTTGTGAGGGATCCTTTTTTGGTACTTGTGAGGGATCCTTTGTTTTCAATCATTTGTCCACGAATTGGAAATTTTTTTATCGAAAAAAATCAAATAAATTTAACGTTTTTTTTTTGGCTCGCTTGATCTCTTGGCTTTTTCTTTATTAATTACTCAACGAATTTGGCTAAAATTGGATCAACATCAGCTATTTTTTTTTGATGATAGAGCTGGTTAAGTTTGATGTGTGTATGGGTGGAATGAGGTCAGATTAATCCATTCTACGTCCTTTCGTCATTTGGAATTTTATCGAAATTTTTTATTATTTCTTGTAAATCTCAATGGGTTTTTTTTTTACAAAAATTTGCTTGAAATTTTCGATATACGAGCTTTGGTAGCACATGCAAAAAATTATATTCCCGGAAATGTTTTCTAATCCCATTATTCCATCCAGGAGATCCGATACAAATCCCCAAAGGAATAAGCAAAATATTTCATTCTATTTCAATAACCAAATTGAATAGAAATTTTGGATCCATGGAGGTTTGATCAAGCATGGAAAAACTCTTATTACGGGATATTAGTTTTTCTGATCCTCATCCCATCCAGGAGATCGCAGTACAAATTCCCAAGGGACGATTAAAGATATTTCGTCATGTTACCATAACCAATTGACTTGAAATTTTGGATCCATAGAGGTTTGATGGACCATGGCAAAAAATTTTAAATTCAGGAATGATTTCTGATAATGGGATGGGCCCATCCAACGGTTCCCAAATACAAAACCGCAAATGGTGTCCGAAATTGGGAATGAATTTGAACATTTTTTTTTTTTGAATCAGTTTTCCTCTTTATTTCTTTTAATTTTACATTTTTTTCCTTAAAATTAAATACAAAAAAAACATATACATTTCCATTAAAATTCTACTTAATATGCCGATTAATGGACATGGTCATTCGACCGTTGTCAAGAGTTCAGTTCCTTTATTTCCTTTACCCATTATATTCCATTACTAAACTTTTTCTATATTTTTTCCATTTCTAACAATACTCCCGCTATTCTCTTCCAATTACACCTTTCATCCCTTTGCATAATAAACCTTCCCGATAATAAATCCCTTACCTCGTCCCTATTCAATAGCCTTTACTTCCAACCATCTCAAAATTACCTCCGCCAATACTGTGGACACCTTCCTACGAAGTGCCACACATTTTCTATCTCCCCCTTATTACATAAAGAACAATTCCACTTGCTCGCTGGACCCCATCCGCTTGCATTCAATCCCATCGTATCTCGCCTCGCCCTTAATATTATCCTCATCTCGCTAAATCGCAGATCTCCTTGCCGGTAATCCTGCATCCATCTTCCTCACTCTAATACCGGCTACACTCATTTAACCCATGCAACCCATTTCATTTCAGCCATGCATTTATCCTACACCTTCCGCAGCATTACTTCGGACGTCATTCTCCAATACTACTCATCTCTCGACCCCCAATCCCATTGTACCCGCAGCTCCCTCATTTTAGTCCTCCATATTCCAATTCACCCGACATTCTTTTTCATCATTTACCACAAAAATCTCATCCAACTAATCTCGACTATCCTTTTCTCAGTCTCCCAATTATATACTTTACATGTAATTTAAAACAGTGAATCCAGACTGGTATCCTTCCCAATTCCATAAACAACACACAATTTCTAGTGGACCTTTACAACCATAGCATTTTTTTCACAGGCCAATACCTGTCATATTCCTCATATATATTGACTCCCGACAGCTGACACCCATAACTGATCACACTCCTGAACACAGCAACCATTACCTTCAATTTCGCAGCCACTCCCACCGCTGGATTCCTCATAATTGTATCCCACAACTGACCCACACCCGATTTTGCCCCCAATACTTTATTTATTAAATGTTTTTTCCATGATCCTCCATCTCAAAAATTCAATTCCCAACTATTTATGGTTATACTAATCACTTCAACCTTCTTTCCATTCAAATACCAGATCTCCTCCTTCCTTAATCTCTCACCATTTCTGAATCATTTTCGATTTCACTAAATTTATCTCCAAATTCCACTTTCCACAATATTCATTCGTCCTAGTTAACATCCTCTGCAATCCAACCAACTAAACTAGCCGCCACTCACACACAATATTATCCGCAAACGCCAGTATTCTTATATTTTCCCCTGCTATCCATACACCTAACTCATTACTTTATCATTTATATCATTAATATATAAAGAAAATAGCGTCAGACTTAATCCCGTCTCCTGTCTTACTCCCATCTCCCACTCAAAATATTCCAAATTCCCCCACTTTCACCACACACAAGATTTGTTTCCCCGTAATATATGCCCCGAACGAATCATGATCATTTTACTGGAAATACCCATTTGTTGTACCTCTTGCACAACATTTTAATCTCCTATCGATACTCTCGAATGCCGCCTTTAAATCCACAAAGAAACAATAATAAACTCTTCACCCTTAATTTCAAATCCACTATTCCCCTTAAACACTGTATATTATCCATTGCAGATTATCCCCTTCTAAACCCAGCCTAACCATCATTCAGTATATTTCGCTCCTCCATCCACTCCGTCAATCTTCCATTCACCATCTCCGCTCTGTACCTTCCCTAACGCATTAATGAAGGATATACCTCTGTAGTTCTCCGCCTTTTCCCGCGATCTCCCCCTTCTTATGCATTGGATAAATTATAGCCTATCCGCGATGGCTATAAGAATATCAGTCAGTCAATGGATAAATTTAAACCTATCCGCGACATATCTGTGCATTTCATATATTTTTGGATATATTATTGGTGGTGTGGCACATCATTTTATACTTAAATTTTATGAAGAATTGATTGGTGATAAATTTAACCACCCTCTCCTCCGCTCGTCCTGGCACAAAAGTAGATCCTTTTTGTTTCAGATGTTTCAATATATGGCAGTGTTTTTATTTTTTTTGTCTCTAATATCTGGTTTTTATAATACTGTTTCATATATTTATTAAACATATACTCTAACGCACGCATTCAAAATACACAGTGCGACAATTAATAATAATTATTATTCAACCCATATCTCAGTAACCAGCGGGACCATCTATGTGATGGAACATGCGCTTTGAAGCTTGATGTTTTCTCTATCGTCTGTAAAAATTTCATTGCATTTGGTTGCCAAATAACAAAGTTCTAAGATTTCTTGTGAAACAGTTTTTTAGTTGAAGTAGAAGTTTTAACATGGAACAAAGAGCAGCAACAGAAACGTTCAAATCGATGCAGCAAGTTAATGGCGATAATTGTAGGGGTAGAACACAAGTTTTTGAGTGGTATAAACGTTTCGTGGATAGCTAAAACGCAGGCTAAAAAAACAAGAAAAGTTCCATCGAAAATCAAGACAATGCTCGTAACATTCTTCGGTAGCAAGGGAATTATCCATAAAGAATTCGTTCCAACTGGTCAAATCGTCAGTGGCGCATATTATATCGAAGATTTGAAGCGTTTGATGGTCAGGATTCGTCGTATTCGACCTGAATATCGTGAATCAGATAGTTGGTGTTTGTTACACGATAATGCACCAAGTCACACTTCACTTATTGTTCGTCAGTTTTTGGCTCGAAATCAAGTCTGTGTGTTAAATCATCCACCGTATTCACCCGATTTAGCACCATGTGACTTCTCCTTGTTCCCAAAACTTAAAATGAAATTGAAAGGATGTTTTTTAGAGGATATTGAAACAGCATCTATACACGCACTAGAGGCAATACCACAAAATGAGCTGGAACACGCATTTGAATCATTATTAAATCGATGTAACAGTTGTATTGAATTTGTATTGAGGAGAATATTTTGAATAAATAAAAAAAAAATTCAAAAATCGTGCATTTATGTATTTCCTAGGACCGAGGAGGAGGAGGAATATTAATTGTCGCACTGTCTAACGACCTATATATGACCTTCTTAATTGAGTAATTGCGATAGCTCCTAGGTTATTTTAGTAAGTCCGAGGCGATATGATCATATATCAGATATCCAAACCGAACATATATAGAATTTTTTCAAAACAATTTCTAACAAAAAAAAAAGATTCAGGTCCAGCACTAGTAACAACAAATCATCAAGAGCTCCTGGACACCCTAAACGATATTAAATTATTTGGTGGTGGTGATTGTCCCGAATCGTCATTGGGTGGTATTTCATTGGCACTGAAATATGCATTACCAAAATCATTTGTATATGTATTTACGGATGCAATTGCAAAAGATTTTCAAATGGATGGTGAAATAATGAGATTTATTCAAAAGAAACAAGTCACCGTAAGCTGGTTTTTATCTTTGTATGCAACATCCTAAATACATAAAAACCTCCTTATGCTGAATTTTAATTATATATAGATTAACTTCCTTTTAACTGGATTTTGTAAATCAAAAGATGCACCCGGATATGAAGTTTATGAACAATTAGCATCGGCCAGTAATGGACAAATATTTAATTTACAAAAAACGGATATAAAAGATGTATGTGTGTGTGTGTGTTTAATAACTATACTATAATAATAATAGTAATAATAATAATAATAATAAATATTTCGTTAAATAAAAAATCCAAAAACCCCCAAAAAATTGAAGATCATTGAAGATATAAAAAATTCATTGGATAAACGTCGTGTATCATTAAAATATGTTGATTCTCATAAACCGGATAGCCATTCGATTGACATAAATATTGATGAAAATCTAAAAGAATTTAGTGTAAGTGTGGCTGGCCATAAACCAAATATTACAATCATTGATCCAGACAAACAAAAATATGATAAGGCTAAAGAAGTTATAAATTTGGAAAATTTAAAAGTAAATAAATATTAATAAAATATACAATTGATGGATTAAATATATTTTAATTTAAAATCAAAATAAAATAAAAGATAGTCAACGTTGCGGATCCAAGACCAGGTGAATGGAATATTAAAGCTGAATCACAATCAGCACATTCCGTCCGTTTAACCGGATTAAGTGATGTTATTTTTAATTTTGGATTTTCATTAGATGCACCAATGAATATTTCACAAACATCATTTAGTCCTTTAATGGGTATTTTTATTTCGATATAACCTTTAATAAACAATTATTCATTATACATATTAATAAAAAAACAAATTATTTGTCCAGGTTTTGATAATATTTTGGCAATATCACCAACAAACAATGAATTTCTATATAATTTAACATCTGTTGATATTACCATATTTGATATTGGTGGTGATAAAAATAATATAGAAAAATTTACCCTACCTTTAACAGAAACAACATTTAACAGAGGCATGAACTTGACTAATGATGAACTGGACAACAATAATCAAAATGTTACATCATTGTTGTATGTTACAGAATTGTTTAAACCACCAAAACAATTATTTAAAATTGAAGTATGAATAAAAGTCTCAATAATTTTAATAAGTCATTCGATCTATTTTGGGATTTTTTTTTTTTACAGGTTAATGGTTTTGATAAAAAAGGTAATCCTTTAACTAGATTATTATCAACGGTAATTCAATCAATTGAAGAAAGTATGTTAGAATTTTTTTAATTTCCATTTTATTTGAATTCAATACGAAGGAGTATTATTTATTCTCAATGTTTCATGTTCAAATAATGAAATGTTTTTAGGTGCACCAGAGGTATCCGTTGATATACGAAAATTGGAAGCTATTGAAAAACAAAATTTTACACTTAAATGTAATGTAGAATCTTTAATACCAATAGAAATTCAATGGATTATGGATAATCAAATTTTAGTTGACGTTAATGTAAAGTAAGTGAAGGGAAACACAAAGGCAAACTTCAGATAAGAAGAATTCAAAATAAGAAGCATAAACCTATATTTGTGGCCAGAAGGAAGGGTCTTTCCCTTCCCATTAAGAAGGGTTTAAATTTTAAACAACCTCAATCAATCCCTCATAAAATTTTATTATAAAAAGTGATGGGGCCGCACTAATATATTCAAATTCACTCCTCTAAAACCGTCCTTGGATCATCCTTTGGTAGTGGGTAAACGCATAATGGAAACGGGACACGAAATACAAACGATGTCCTTATACAGAGCCAGTACAGGGTGCCAACCCGAAACAGGCAGGTTCTACATCTCATTTCCAATCAAAAAATGAATGCGACCCCATATCTGTCTCACTTGGGTTTCGAGCTAGCCCGGAAAAACGATTTTGTTGAAGTTCAAGGTAGTATACATAAATGTTATTTACCATACCATATCTCCGCTTATATTTACAAAATGTTATTCGGTTGGCGTATTTCTTTAAGTGCTTGTACCTTTTGCAAATGATAAGGATGAGAACCCACATCCTTTAATATACGACAGCCATAGTTTTTACTTACACCAATTTGGGTGGCTGCACGTCTTGTGCTTATACCTGGATTTGCCTCGACCATATCCATAATATCTTCATCGCGAGAATTTCTAGGTACTCGTTCTTGTTTTCTTGCAACGGTACCAGTAGTTGTTAGTTCCCTAAATAAGTTTGAAAATGATTTCCTTGATGCTTGTAGTCGATTTGGAAATCGAATTTGGTATTCGGCCTTTGCTTTGCTAGCGTTACCATAACAATACCCATAAACATATACCAATCCGCTAATTCACAATTTGAAAGTAACTGCATGTTGCTTTAAATTAAACTTACTATACCACACCTTTTAAATTAATTAATTACTGGTTTTCATCGTTCACATACGTTCAAATTATTCTTTATAAAACAAACTTAATTTTCTAATGAATATTAAACAAAAATAAAGGTTAAGCAATGTAACGTACAAATGTGAGGAGATGCAGCATAAAAAACAAACGAATTGAATCAATTTATGACTGTAATAAATTTAACTGTTTTTTATTTCTAAGTAACCATTGAATTGACTGCAAATCCTTGAACTTATGTTACCTAGATAAGACGACAATAACAGAACATTGAACTTTGCAATATAATAAATGTGTTTTGAATTTTTGAAAAATTTGAATTTCAATATTATTTTCGTCATATCTGTATAACGAGTTGACACATTTTAAAAGTTTGTTTGTACACACAAAGTAAAGCTAAAACATCAAAGAAGTTCTCCCAAAAACCGACCGTTAATAAACGTAGAAGTCCTATAGTTCTAGGCTTGCAAAATAACAAAAATATTTGAAGCCGTTGAAATTTCTTGGGTTTGACCAGCTATAGTATGAAAACGGGTTGTCGCCGAGTTTAAAGAAAGAATTAAAGATAGTTAAAATACCTTTCCAACAAGGTTATAATTATTAGATTCCGATAAGTGGTTGCTGAGATATGGTAAATAACATTTATGTACTACCTTGAACTTCAACAAAATTTGGTTTTTTCGGGTTAGCTCGAAACCCAAGCGTGCTAGACATGGTTTCGTTTACATTTGGTTTATTGTAAATGAGGTGTAGAACCTGTCTGTTTCGGGTTTACACCCTGTACTGGGAGACCCTGTATATAAAAGTGTTTCCATGTTTCATGAAGTCTCTGCATCTACAAATAAGGTGCAGTTAATTGGTTAGAAACAGAAGGAGAGATATCTGTAATAATCTCTGGATGGGATGCAAAAAACAAAATGAAATCCGAATATACATTTTTTACATTTTCATCAAATCTCAGGAACCTCAAATCTCTGGATTTATAGTTAATATTGGTTTAAAATAGAGTCAATATCTCGCTTAGTTTTTGTATGTGATCTCTTCGAAGGGATGGGACCAGAAAAAGTTATCCGAATATAAATTTTTTTACATTTTTCATCATACACCTCCAGGTTCAAACTTCAAAATCGGAAACCGAACTTGTATAGTAGCTCCCGGATGACATGAATCAGTAAAAATTTACAGATATTCAAGTATCTTTAATCATCCCTTGGGTATTGTATGGGAGCTCCTAAATGGAATATATAGTATTAGAAAACACTTCCAGGAATGTGTTTTCTTTTATTTTGTACCAAAACCCCCATATCCTTTAAGCAATATATCTTCAAAACTCATTAAAATTTACTAGAAACTTATATAGTAAAAAAGAGAAAACAAAGAAAAAAAGTCGGAAAAAAATAGTCTGACATTTTTGACGTATACTGTACACGGAATAAAGTACTTAATATTACTAAATATAGATTACAATTATTACATATAGTCAATCAAATTCATTGGTGTACACCGTTGAAAATGCGGATATCAGCCATTCTGGAGAATATATTTGTCGTGCAATAAATAAAAAAGGTTTTACAGAAGATTCGACAATTGTCATTGGTATAGTATATTAAGAAATAAATATAAAAATTTATTTATACAATCAGATAATGATAAGATAAAACCAATAAAATTCAAATAATTTATAGTTCATGCACAACCGCTTACGGTGGCTATACCACAAAAGGAATATAAAATTATAGAATTTAGTGAAAATTTTGAAATTCCATGTATCGTACAGAGTACACGTAAATATTCAATTAAATGGTATTTTAATAATAAATTAATTAATCCAGATTTGATTACGGTCAATGGACGAAATGATGATGATGATGTTGATAACCAATTTGGAAATTGGATTGTAAGTTATTTTTACTATTTTTTACTTTGATTCCATTGCGGCTTAAAATATATGATTATAAATTGATATAAATTAAATAATTAAAAATTGATTATATAATAAGAGTAGAGATACAACATTAATTATTCGAAATGTTACTCGTACTAATAATGGTGTATATTTTTGTTTGGTAAAAACACGTAATGATGAAAAATCTGATTCAACTCAATTAATTGTACAATATCCAGCTAAAATATTGCCGGGTGATCTAACAACAACAAATAATAATAATCATAATGGTATGAAAATTTTATGATATAAAAATTCAGATATTTTATATTATGAAAAACAAACGATTAATTAATTAATTTTTTTTTTTAATATATGTAGTTTATGTTAAATATAATGATTTATTAAATTTAACATGTTTGGCTGATGGTCAACCAAAACCACAAATATTATGGTATTTTCAATCGCCACCATCATTATCCAATAATCATTCTTCATCAAAATCACTATTAGAATTTCGTGAAAATATTCGTATAGATACGTTTCAAAAACAATTTGAAGGCGAATATATTTGTGAAGCAAATAATTATTTAGGAAATTATCCACCAGATCGTAAAACATTTAATGTTTTTGGAATTGCAAATGGTAAGTTTATAGAATCTTCACTGTTATAAATTTATAGAACTCCCGTTCGTTCCACCCGTTTTTTTTTATTTGTCGGGGGTGAGGAAATTCTCTTTACGGACATAGTGTCGGACTCTCTCGTTTTCCGAATGTAATGTCCTATGGTCGATAGGATGGGAGAGATAGGGTCGAAACTCGTGCTCGACTGTCTAGGGATACTGAAAGAGGTGTCAAGGGTTAATAAAGTCACACTAATGTGGATACCTGGACATAGTGGAATAGAGGGTAAAGAGAGGGAAGATGCAATCGCTATAAAAAGCTCTGCTGACCCGGGAACTCAACCTAGACCATTCTGTGGTTTAGCTAAAGCAACTATTAGAGCAAGGATGAAGGAAATAATCGTACGGAAGTCACATAAACACGGGAATGACACCGATGGCTGTAGGCATTCTAAGCTCTTTATTCTTGCATACACAAAAGGACTGACGGAACAAATTCTCCTCCTAAATAAGACAAATACTAGATTAGTGATCGGATATTTAATCGGTCACTACAATCTAAGGGTGCATCCATACAAGATGAAAATCGTTAGCTGTGATACGTGTTGGCTGTGCCACACGGAAGATGCAACTGCGGACGACGTTCTCTGTGAATGTGAAGCTTTAGCAGGGATCAGACTTGGAATCATCATTTCCATTGCCTGTGGAAGTTATATAAACACTCATCAATAAGCTGGCCAGGATTTTAGGCAGGGCCAATGAATGGATGAATATGGGATAATTCAGGGCAGTAACACAATGATCCCCCCCCCCCCCCCCCAGGGTCAAGTGTTTAGGGCGTGGATGACCCGTCCTATGAACTAAAACCTCACCCCTAGTTTTAAGGGCAGGTATACCGCCCGGTGTACTCTTAGAGTCTTAGACCCATATGATCTATTGTACTCCTCGAATATGATTATATTGTATTTAAAAATGAATTTGAATTGATTTCGAAGATATGAGACCGCCCGTTACTTGTGATTCAACAGGCTTAATAATCGTTGACTGAGAGCCCTCAGAAACAGGGTCAATCACTTCGGTATATGCAAATATCATACGCCGTGTCTTGAATGGAACGTAAAGTACCGTTGTTTCATTCGATCCATTAAGATACGCATCACTTTCGCACAATTTCTTCGTATTAGCATTACTCTTGCAAGAACATCCGCGCATAGCAGAAACTCTTGCTATAGTAAGACTAATGTACTCCCAGAGGGCGCATGGTGTCTGATAACCTGGAAGTTCTTAGTGCATTGCTCCCCGGAGGTCTTTCTGACATGAGGGTATCATTCAATATAGCCCTTTTAGGTTCATTGCAATCTAAGTTCTAGCACCACGTCAAGGTGACTCCTGAGCGAGAGGGTTCCACCCTCTTGGGTTATATTGTATTAAAATTTTACGATGTTAATTGCAGCATCACCGAATATTACAAAATTAATTAATCAAACAACAATCGTGGTGAATAAAGGAGATGATATTAAAATTATATGCAAATGTGAATTATGTAAACCGATTACATTATCAAAATGGACATTTAATGCAATGGAAATTATCTCAGATAATATAAAAATTCATAATAACATTGTAATTCCCTCCGTTGTTGTTAACATTTCGACATCAATCACCACCACAAATCAATATGAAGAATATTTAGAAATAAAAAATATTACTGAAAAACAATTTGGCAAATATAAATGTGAATTATCAAATGATTATGGGACAGATGAATTAATCATTCAATTAGAAGTATTAATACCACCAAAAATTGAAAATATTTCATTATTAAATGCAACACAATCATCGGCGGTGGCTAATAATAAATTATCATCATCGGGTATTGAAATGAATAATTTTCCCATCAATAATAATATCAATAATAATACAATGATTGATGATGATTCAATAATTGAAGGTAGTTCTGCGTATATAAAATGTAATGTTAAAGGATATCCAATACCAATTATTAAATGGACAAAAAATGGAATACCAATAATTTATGATAATAGAATGTTTGTTTATATAATTTAAATATAATTTAAGACCTTTTTTTAATAACTTTTAAATTTCCCGCAGATATTCAACAAATAAAACATTAACCGTAAGTGATGCAAAAACAGATGATGCAGGTGTTTATGAATGTATTGCTATAAATCCATTGGGACAAATAACAAAAAATTTTACATTACTCATTATTGGTTATTATTTATATAGGAATATAATTTAGTATAAATTCTGCGTTCTGTTCTGTTCTGCTGATGAAATGCATATTTAATATTTATTTTTCCTGTTATATCTCTGTGTAGTTCCACCAAAATTGGTATCCAAAAATGAATTAATACAATCATCAATTGAAGGTGAAAATGTTATATTACCATGTGAAGTTTTTGCTATACCTCCACCACAAATTACATGGCTATTTAATGGACACATTCTTAACAATAATAATGAGGGTATTAATAACAATCAATTTGAACAGGATCAGAAACATATTATTGATTTAAATAATAATTCATTAACGTAAATATATATAAAATATAATGATTGATTGTGATTGAATGATTGATGAAGAAAAAAACACAGACTAATTAATATAATATTATTTTTTTTTCTTAAGATTTAAGGCAAACGCAACGGACTCTGGTATTTATGAATGTCGAGCCATTAATAACGGTGGAAATATATCACAAGAATTAGTCTTATTAGTTTATGGTAATAGGAACGGAATGTTTCTCTAATTGATCGGGATGATAATCCATTAACGGGTGATTGTTTTAAGTTAAAAATTGTATCGGTTTAAATTTTATCTGAAAAGTTACAGGGTGTTTTTCATCTTACAAACATTCCTTTTATATTTCTTATAAGAATTCTTTATTATTGTTTTTTAAATTATTTCAATTAATTACAATACAACTTTTAAATATCTAAACATTTATAAACTTAATTCTAATCACCCCAATCTCGTAGAAGATTGGTCCTTTGACCGTTATCCCAAGTCCCGTCTATAGCACTCTAATCCTTTAGACCGCTATATCACTTCCATGCTCTACCAATAACCACCTCCTCTTCCCCCTCCTACTCTTTTCCAGTATTTGTCAATTCATTCCCTTCTATCCATTATATTTCTTCAGCATAATATCCCTATACCTCTTGCCTCCCATAAACCATGCAACCTCCCAGATTTTTGGAAAGATGTATAAGGAGGACGACCATTAACACCAATAACAGCACACATTTTTACCGCATCTGCTCAATTACTCGGCTATGCCGATGGCATATTAACGTAGTGGTTGGAAATATGAGTGCGGTTAAAGAAGTGTTCTTACTGTTGGAACGTGAACCTTCGGAAATGGGATTAAAGATATAAACGAGGAAAAAAAACAAATAAAAAACGGCGGACAGGGTTAGCTACGTTGGAAGCAGCATAAACAGTTAAAATGATATAGCTGGGCAAGTTCAATCCGGGATTGCTGCAGGAAACAAGACCTTTTACGGTTTGCAAAAGATGTTCTTCTTTGGAACCCGACAAAGGAAAAGCGTGGTGTATGGGTTACGACCATGAATTGTATGAAACGTTTGGCGAACCACACATTGTACGGTTCATCAAGATTGGTCGCTTGAGGTGGTTTGGTCATATGGCGCGTATGGGTGGCGATCGTATACCGTGAAAAATGCGGGACATCGGGCTCTCGGTGTTTCCGGCTAGCGGACGTTGGCGGTAAATAGACTCGTTTGGAGAAGGCGGTTGATGGACGCCAAAACCAATTGTAGGTTGTAGTAGGCGCGTGAAAGTAAAGTAAAATAATCTCCCAGATAATAACTCCTTTATACCTTCCCTTGTCAACGTGTCTCTACCTATCCGCATTTTGTTTGCATTTCACTCACTATTGGGCGCTACCACCCCCAATGCCACATACTTTCCGTCACCTTTAAATTCAACCCGCATCGAATTCCCTTCCCTTTTTCTCAATATCACTCTCCTCATCTCTTCAAATAGCAGACTTCCTCTCATATACTCCTGCATACCAACTCCACATTACAACGCCGGATTCAGTCGCATTTAATAGATAGATACATAACTTTTAAAATAATTCATGTACAAGTCGAGTTTTGTCTTAACTATAATTGTAATTTTACTTAAAGCCGTGGATCAAATAAGAATATCATCCATTAAGTGGGTTATCATCTCGATCTAATATTCCCGGCTGTGTAAAAATTATTTCCTAATTTTTTTTTTATATATTTTGCTCCCAGTTGAACCAAAAATCTATCATAATAATAATGAAATTATAAAAATTCAATCAAATAATGATGCAATATTAAAATGTGATGCATCTGGATTTCCATTGCCGACAATAACATGGACCTATAATGGATACGCACTTAGGAATTCAACAAATGTTACGGTAACAACGGACGGTAATGTTTACTTGAAAAATGTTAGTGCAATGAATAATGAAGGTGCTTATGTTTGTGATGCATCAAATATTATTGGAATTACACAGAAAATATTTTATATTGTTATAAATGGTAATAATTAATATAATCAATAATTAATGTTCAGCAATTAATAAAATATAATTAATGTTAATTTCGTTTTCCTTATATACCAAGATCCACCGAAAATTGTATCTGATTTTCCAAAACAATTAACGCTGTTCAATGAACAAGAATATGTAACATTATGCGATGCCATTGGAAATCCATTCCCAAAAGTTTATTGGATGAAAAATGGTAAAAAATATCTAAATGGTGAGTACTCATTTTTTTTATATTATTATTAGTTATCCGGTAATGTTTCTAAAAGATTAAAATATTCTATAATGTATACTATTTCATATAGAATACGATAACAGTGGAATGATTTTAGAGATAAATACAAAAAATGGAAGTGATTCATCGGGAAATTATACATGTTATGCAGAAAATTCAATTGGAATTGATACAAAAACATTGGAAATAATCATAATTGGTAGTGTATCGATTATTGACGCGATCTCCAAAAGTCGTCCTTTTATTTTTTACGAAGTTTGTTTGTTTTTATTTCTTTTATTTCATAGATCTGCCAACATTAAATTTAACAAAAATCCAACAAAATGAAAATAATAAATTAATTGTGGCCGGTGATTTAAAATTTGAAATTCATTGTCCATTTTATAATTTTAAAGACATTAAATGGTTAAAGGTTTTTAATTATATGAATTTATATTAATTAATATTTAATTTGAAAATCAATTTCAATCATCACCGTGTCTCTTCTCTGTATATACGCAGGCTTCCAAGATGCTTGAACCAGAAACAACAAATAGAATAATACAAACAAATAGCTCATTACAATTTCCAGTGCTCCAATCAGATGATTTAGGAAATTATACTTGTATTGTGGAAAATGAAGCTGGCCAACGAAATTATTCATATTATTTAAATATATTATCAGCACCAGAAATATTATTATTACCAAATGATGTAGTGGTGGACAATAAATCAAAGTTTAGGAATACAACGGGCAGTAATAACTCTGATGATGAAAATATTGAATTAATGATTCAAGCTGGTAATGAATTTACATTTGAATGTATTGTATCGGGAAATCCAAAACCAAGGGTATATTTTATATTTTTGTTTTATGCACGCGTAAAGATTAAGCATATTTATTTGACTGATTTGGTTAAAATTTTTTATATAAACATACCTTATGTCCCTTACGATATAGAGCTGGTTAGGTTTGAAAAAAATGGGGTATGATCATCCCTTCTACTCCCCTCCATACACATTTTCGGAATTTACCTACTTTTTTTTTCCCCGTATGAGTTTTATTAAAGATAGTTTTATGAGTTTTGAAGTTTATTTCTTGAAATTTTGGATATTTAAGTTCATTACCAAATGCAACCATCCCATGGTTAAATGGCTAGAGGGAATGGTTAGAGATATTTCGTTCGCTGTTTCCATGATCAATTATATAGCTTATTGAAGCTTTGGATCTGTAGGTTTCATGAAAAGGGGTAAAACTTTTATCAGGTGGGCTGAAATCATCTAAAAGATCTACAAGCATTAAATCCATAGGATTTTTAGTTAGCACTAACTTTCAAAAGATACTTGTATAAATTTGACCACTCTCGAACTATTAGTTTATGAGATATAGCAATTTGTTGGGTGAATCAACTTGTGTTAGTTAAAAAAAATGGATAAACGGGTATTTCGGGTGTTAATAAAGCATCGTCGAAAAAAAATACTGTTGAAGCTAAGGCTTGGCTTGATGAAGATTATTCAGACTGTGCAGCAGGAAAATCAACCGTTGAGAAGTGCTTTGCTAAGTTTAAACGAGACAAAATTAGCACCGAGGACGATGAACAAAGAGGTTGTTATACCGATGAAAACATCAAAAAAGTCCACAAAATAATTTACGGATGACCGTAAAGTGAAGTTCATTGAGATAGCTGATACTCTAAAGACATCAAAGGAACGTGCGTTGGGCATATTGTGAATGAATATTTGGGTATACGAAAGCTCTGAACAAAGTGGGTGCCGCGCGAGCTCACAATCGACCAAAAATAACAATGAAAACGATATGGCAAAATTGCATGAATTGGGCTTCGAATTGCTTGCGCATCCACTGTTTTCTCCAGATCTGGCCACCAGCGACTTTTTCCTGTTCTCTGGAAAGAAATTTAGCGCCGATGAAGAGGTAATCGCCAAAAATGAAGCTTATTTTGGGGCTAAAGACAAATCGTGTTATAAAAATGATATTAAAAAGAAAAATTGTTTGAACGATGAATTCTATAATCGTTGTATCGTCCTCGAAGGCAACTACTAATTGAAAAATAAAATCAAGTTTTATAAAAATAAAGTTTTTTCATTGTTAGCCTACGAACTTCTTAGCCCAACTGTTATATATCAGG
Source organism: Dilophus febrilis (assembly GCA_958336335.1). Taxonomy (NCBI): domain Eukaryota; kingdom Metazoa; phylum Arthropoda; class Insecta; order Diptera; family Bibionidae; genus Dilophus; species Dilophus febrilis. Next base: position 28,454,829 of record OY284470.1, read on the forward strand.
ATATCGTTTATATTTTGTTTCTGATCCCACTCACAAGGAGATTATATCCAATCAATTGCCGGTAACCCCTATGTGCTTTACGTGTTTGCTTTACACCCCTTTCTTTTTAATTAAAATTTAAAATATAATTTAAATTGTTAATAGATTGAATGGCTTAAAAATAATGAATTAATTCCAATGGCTGATCGTCTATTACACATTGAAAACGTTAAAATACAAGATCAAGGAATTTATACATGTAAAGCTAGTAATAGCCAAGGAATTACAAAACAAAATTATAATTTAAATATCATATGTAAGTATTTCGATTATAGCGAATTAACAAAAAATATTCATTTAATGAATCATATATAAATATTTTATTATAGCTCCTCCAGTATATCAAAATGAACAAGACGAACAATTTTTTGAACTATCTGAAGGTGAAAATGTAAAATTAAATTGTACAATGTTGGGAAATCCTGAACCGATTATAAATTGGAAAAAAAATGAGTAAATATTTGTATTTTTTTTTTTTAAATATTATTTAACTGGTTTTATTTTACCATAGTCAACAACTGGACTACCAACAACAATCAAATACCCCCATTTTAGAATTAAATAATATACAATTGGAGGATGCTGGAACATATAAATGTATTGCTAATAATTCCATTGGTTCAGCAGCTGTCACTTATCATTTGTTTGTATTTGACAAACCAAAAATAATTGATATAACAAAAAATTTAACACAATTACAAACCACATCATTGCATTTGAATTGTAAAGCAATTGGTCGACCACGTCCAATTCTATCATGGTTTTATAATGGACAATTAATTTTAACCACATCATTTGTGCATTATGATGAACATTTAAATGGATTCGATAAATTATTAATAGATGAAAATGGAAATGGTTTTTTTAATTGGGATACCATCAAATTAAATAAATTCGTATTATCGATAAAATCAAAAGATGATCATTCCGTGCGGGATCCGTCTATTAAAAAATTAAAATATGGGATATTAACAATGGAAAAATTAAATGAAACTATGAATTTTGAAATTGTATTAAATGGTTTAAATGGGAAAAATTCGGGACGTTTTCATTGTATTGCAACGAATGCACTGGGAAAAGATGAAAAATTTACAAATGTTGAAATTTTAGGTAAATTGTATAATAAACTATATTTTATAAAATCTTACCAGAGATCGCGGTATGAAAATAGAGTATTTAAAATAGATTACGTTTTTTTTTAAACCCAATAAAAAATATAATTAGAATTACCATCTTTTAAAAGGAAAAATTCAAAATCCATTGAACAAATCGAAATATTAGAAGGACTTCCATTAATCGTATCATGTCCAGCGATTGGTTATCCAAAACCAGTTATTTATTGGTATAAGGTAAAATATATATTATAAATGAATATTTAACATATACGATCGGGTTTTTTCCGATTTATTTAAAAATTATTATTTCCGTTGAATATATTTAGAATAATATTGAAATTGAAAGTAAAAGATATATAAAACAAATAAATTCCGGTGAACAATTGATAATTTTACAAGTAGATAAAGATGATACTGGAACGTACATTTGTTTAGCGAAAAACATAGCCGGTGCAAATCTATTACACTTTAATGTAACAGTAATGGGTAAATATATTATCTATTCTAATCCATTTCAGCAACATTTGATTTGTAATATATCAATAATAAAACATTTCTACGCAGTTCCACCAAAAATAATACATAATTCAAAATCACCATTTAATTTATATAATGATGGATTACAAATTAGTATACAAAAAGGTGGTAATGTTTATTTAGAATGTCCCATTACCGGATATCCATCACCAAATATAACATGGTTACAGATAAATTATAAAAATAACTATCAGGAAATACGTTTACCATATAATGAAAGGATATTGGTATACATATAATTAATGTTTTCTTTAATTAATTTATAATCTTATTTATTAATTTATTAATTTCCAATCTAGAACATTACATCGATTAATGATACATCAACGTATTCATGTTTTGCAAATAATAGTTATGGTGAAGCGACCAGTGTATTTCATGTTAATGTACAAAAACGTCCATATTTCCAAGAGGTGGAAAACGATGAAAATTTAATGATTAAAATGACACATGGATTTACATTAAATTGTAATGTTAAAGGTGAACCAGAGCCGACGGTCGCGTGGTTCAAAGATGATGAAAATATATTAAATAATAGAAAATTAAATATAAACCATCCAACACATCAATTTTTTTCCGATAATAATCGATTTTTAAGAATATCAAGTTCAAATATCGGTGATGCTGGAAGGTATGTTTGTCAGGCCAGTAATAATTTGGGACAAATTCAAAAGATTTTTAATGTTCAGGTTTATGGTAAGGGTTATAATGGTGATTTATTGAATATAATAAGAATAATAAGAATTTTTATTTGTAGCCGATGTTCATTGGTCACCGTGGAGTGATTGGAGTGGATGTAGTAAATCATGTGGTCAAGGTATTCGAACACGTTCACGAGATTGTCTATTATCAAATGGGCGATATTCGTCCGATTTAGATATACCTTGTATTGGATCAAATGGACAAACTCAAATATGTCAAATGTTACCGTGTTCGGTAAGACGACCCCCTATTTTTTTTTTTTTTTTTTTGATGTTATTTATTTTATTGTTATTTTCTTTTATACCCCCGTATATCATTTTTAAAAATCTATAGATAAATGGTGGATGGTCTGAATGGTCTGAATGGTCACAATGTTCCCTCCCATGTATTCCTGATGATCAACAACAACCATATAGTAGTAAATCAATAAAATATCGTAAACGTGAATGTAATTCCCCAGCACCAGATTATGGTGGTAAACCGTGCCTGGGAAATACTTACGAAGAAAAACAATGTGATTCAGTGCCGTATTGTCCGTTAGATGGAAAATGGTCAAATTGGACAAATTGGAGTTCATGTTCGGTGACGTGTGGCGTCGGAACAAGATTACGTTTTCGAAAATGTAGTAATCCGGCACCACGTCACGGTGGTCGAAATTGTGCGGGCGATACCTTTGAAAGTGGTGTATGTCGTGGTGGTGAAACAGAATGCTTATTGATTCAACACGGTGGTTGGTCATCATGGTCCGATTGGTCGGTATGCAGTACATCTTGTAACAAAGGTATAAAACAACGAAAACGTGAATGTAATAATCCAATTGCATTAAATGGTGGACGTCCATGTGATGGACCAAATTCTGAAATTGAAATGTGCAATTTAAAAATATGTGATAATAAAAATTCAGATGAAACTATTATTAGAAATTATAGACCGCATATGTCATTTCCAGAAGGTTCATTTATGGATCGTAATTCACATAATAATCGCGATCGTGATGAAATGTCTAATAATAATCCTAATAATGATATCGATGATGATGATGATGATGATGATCGTGATGAGGATGAAGATTATGATGATGATGATCAGTTTAATGGTAATAATGATGCAAATTATGAAGATGATGATGTTGATGATAATGAAATGAACGAATCAAAATATATGTACTCAAAACGACGACCAACAGAACATATTTATCCACCCGGATCGTTAATGGCACGAAAACCATCATCAAAAATACATTTTATACCATCATATAAAAGACGATTCAATTCTAAGAATAAAAATTATATGAACTATAATAAGAATAAGAATAATAATAAAAATAAGAATTATAATGAAAATGAAAAAAATAAACCACAAAAGGTTATAATAAAAGTGATTAATGAATTTCCAATCAGTAAAGATATTACACAAATGAGCTTTAATTTAGACAATGGATCAGGACCTTTCACTGTGTAAGTATAGGAATTTTTTGTATTTTCTTGAAGTTACAAATCATAATTATGGGATCTTTTTAATAAAATCTTGTTTTCCACCTAACCAGAACACGGTCTCAATGTGAAAATGGATATACATTTGATTTACAAGTTAAAAAATGTATAGGTAAGTTATTAATATAAAATATAAAGAGATAAAAAATTGAATTAAACATTTATTTAGGCATTTTTAATTGATTGATCCACTTCACATTTATAGATATAGATGAGTGTTCCAATGGAATGAATAAATGTAAACATCCAATGGAATTTTGTGTAAATACAAATGGTGGTTATAAATGTAATTGTACAAAAGGATATGCCGCCCCGTTAAACAACGAACAACAAGGTCAATGTTTAGATATTAATGAATGTTCACAAGGATTACATAATTGTTCACATGGTTGTGAAAATCTATCGGGCTCTTATAAATGTAATTGTCCAAAAGGATTTAAATTATCTTATGATAATCAGAGTTGTAGAGTTGATGAATACGATGTTGACGATGATCATCATCATGATGATGATAAATGGAATAAAATGAATCGACCACAACAGGATAGTAGTAATGACAATATTATTATTACAACCAGTGACAATCTTCTGCCGGTTGATGATGTTGTTGATGATGAGTTACCTAATATATTAAGTAAAAATATAGACACGGAATTTATAAAATATGCAGCAATGATTTGTTCCGATGGATTTTATGTTGATGATAAAAAATGTTATGGTATGTTAAATTTTATTTAATTTTTAATGTAATACACGGAATGAAATATACAATCGGAAAACTTAGTACTATATATGATATGGGTTTATAGGAGAATTATTCTAGACCATTTCTTAATTATAGATATAATAGCTGGTGAAAAAATTATTAGATATACCACAGTTTAGTGACAGGATACAAAGAGGATTTTCGTTGATCATAAATCAAAATATATCCATTGAATTATTGTATTATTATAGCCGATTAGTATTGGGACCTGACATTAATAATGTCGATTTTTCGGCTTGAAAATGGCATTTCTTTATATAACAAAATGATTGAGTACATTGACCAATATATTGCCCATTGTTAGCTATGATTTCCTCTTTTAGGAAGTTTGTGGATTCCTCGTTTGAAGAACTCCTCATCTTTGGTCCCAATCCATTCATCGACCCATTTTCGCACTTCTTGAGCATTTTGAAAGCGTGCATCTGTTAGGCTGGCCTGCATTGATCTGAACAAATGGTAATCAGAAGGAGCAAGGTCTGGAGAGTACGGGGGATGATCAAGATGATCCCAACCGAGCCTCTAAATTTTGTCCTTAACGATGTTTGCACGATCTGGTCTGGCTTTGTCATCCTGCATTAAAACTTTGTGGTGTTTTCGAGCTATCAATGGTCGTTTTTCGTTCAATTTCTTTGCCAATTCGCCCAGTTGTCGTCGGTAGCGATCAGATGTAACCATTTCATTCGGTTTTAACAGCTCATAATACACGACACCCTTCTGATCCCATCAAATGCACAGCATAAGCTTCTGGCAATGAATATCGCGTTTTGATTGTGAAGTGGATGGTTGGCCGGGATCAACATATGATGCTTTACGGTGAGGGTTGTCGTAATACACCCACTTTTCATCCCCAGTGACAATTCGACTCAAAAAACTATGTTTTTTGTGCTCGACAAGATGTTTATGGCGTGCATCGTTTCGTGCTTTGAGTTGATTTTCATTCAGTTGCTGTTGGACCCATTTTCCTAGCTTTCTGATCTTTCCTATTCAATGCAAACGTCTGGAAATGGTAGATGCATCTACATTCAACTCTAATGCAAGCTCTTGTTGCGTTCGACACGAATTTTCATCCAACAATGCCTGCAATTCTTCGTCTTCAAATTTTTTTGGCTGAGCTGGCTGTTCTTTGTCTTCAACTTCAAAATCACCACTTCTGAAGCGTACAAACCACCGTTCACAAGTTTTTTGAGTTGGTGCATGTTCACCGTAAGCTTCGACCAACAATCGATAACTATCAGCAGCGGTTTTCTTCAATTTAAAGAAAGTTATTAAACTTCCCCGCAAAACAACAGGCATGTGTTTCCACATATTCGAAGCAAAAAAAGGCTTTGTTGTTTACACTTCAATGAAATGACATATACTGAAATTTATAGAGTAATCACAGAAAAAAAAAAGAATATGTTACGCCATATGTTATCTAAATCGACATTTTTAATTCAAGGTTCCAATATATATCCATTTAATTATTATGTATTATAGACGATCAGTATATATAAATATTACCACAACACTAAAATGCTAAAAGTAATGAAATTTTTCATTCTTATGGTCTTTAGATAGGAAGAACACACATTTTTTCTCTCTAATTTCCAATTAACGTTTTTTTCATAATTTCAAAATTAATCCATAAATATTATATAATCCACCACCCAAAATCATTTAAATATATTCAATGCAACGGTTCATCATCACCTAATTATAATTTAAGTGATTACTTTACACATGCAAGAGAATCCCGAGTGTTTCCCGCAGTGCTAAACCGATTCTGCCGTAATATCTAACAAATATAAAAATACTTTTATTCCATTATATACATCTATTTAGATATTGATGAATGTTTAACAACAGAAGATGATTGTGGTGTTGATCAAACGTGCTTAAATACAAAAGGTTCATATTTATGTGTACCAACACCGTGTCCAGATGATTATGAACGTGATGAATTAAGTGGACAATGTGTTCAAATTTGTACGAACCAATTGAATAACCAATGTACGGATAATGCAACAATTGCCCAAACAATAAGTTATACGGTACTGTCAATAAAAGAATTAGATTTTATTGTTCCAATATTAAAATTGGTCAATTATGATGTGAAACGGAAACCGCTGGAATATACAAAATTTATATTTCATCAAAATAAATATGCAGAATTTCAATTAGAAGAATTTACCAATAAAAGTGGTATTATTTATTTATATGCAAAAGAAAATGTTAAATTGGAAAAAGTTTATAAATTACAAATAATTGCAAATTCCTATGAAACTGGTGATTTTAACAATTTAATGTATTTTACAAAATTTGTTATTTATGTATATATTACATGATGATGATGATAAAATAAAATAAATTAATTAAGATTTTCCATAAGAGTTTTTCATTTCATTTAAGAAAATTTGTTTTTCTTCTATGCTCATATTCAAATGCCAGAAAATATAAATACAAAATATATTAGGAAAAATGAAACTTGGAAAGCTCACACACTGTCGTAGTATTTTCATCATAAATACATAATCAATTTTCCGATTTTTCTGGATTTTTCCGAAATGATTGATTTTTCCATTATTTTCTATATAGGCATTTTCCATTTTCCTTTTTTATAATAGCAATGGTAAAAACCATTGTTGATTATATTCGTTTTAATGACGAAGGAGAAGTTAAAACATAGAATTTTCGAAAGGGGAAAAATATAATGAAAAATGAAATTGAGTGTATTTGGTGAACAATTCAATTGAAATTGACCTCAATTTACCACCGAATGAAAAATTAATATTTTTATCAGTGTCTTTATATTTTCTATATTTATATTTTGGTTTATTTTGTTAAAAAAATTGTTTTGATTTTATATTAATTTTATTATTATTATTATTATTATTAATTAATTATATATTAAATTTTAATTAATACAGTGAGTGAGTGAACGTTCTTCGAATTGATTTAGTTTTATATTTTGTAGTTGTTATTTTGTGAAAAAAAAAAAAAAAATTTAATTTAATTTATAGAAATGTTTGCCGATGTTGATGTTTTTATAAGTAATTATACATTGGTTGATCCCGATATTTATCAATTATGGATTGAAGGTTATTCATGTAAGTAATTTTCGTTTGCTTAGCTTAGGAGTTACCAAAATTTTCATTTAATTATTCTAATATATTTTCATTTGTTTGCCTAAAATGCGTGTGTTTATCATATATGTATTATATTTAATGAGCACAGCTAGTGAAGCTGTAACATTATTAAAACAAAAAGGAATTACCCAAATATTAAATGCACCATTGGAATTGATTGCATCCGATGTTTTAGATAATTATCGGACATATTCATTATTGGAACGATATTTACATCAACCAACAAAATTATCCGAACAACCATCATTTCAACTGGAACCACAAAGTAGAAAATTATTAATAGAGAAGTAAGTAATTAAAAAAAATAAATAAAAATATAATCCCAATAAAACTAATATAAATTCTCATTTAGGTATTATGCTTTGGATGATTCTGTGGGCCGAGAATTTTTAGGTAAAAAACTATCATCAAGATATCGTAAGGATTTGGATGAAGTGGCTGAACGGTCAGGTGTTCGTTTAAAATCATGTCGTCGTCAATTTGATAATGTTAAACGTATTTTTAAAATTGTCGAAGAAATGCCCGGTAGTGTTACAAATAATATAAAACAAAATTTTCTGCTAACAGATGAATTGGCAAGGTATAAATTGGGGTTTTTTTTAATTTTAATTGTTTAATAATAAATAAAAATATTATAATTTGTACAAAAATTTATAGAAAATATTCGGCAATTGTATTTATTGTATGTTTACGTTTTGAAACGGCTAAACGAAAATTACAATATTTAAATTTTTCGGATTTTTATGAATGTTCCCAAGCGATTATGACATTTTGGACATATACCTATCAACATTCTGGACCCGAATACTATGATACCGAAATGGATAAAGAATTCCTATTGGATTTACGTGAATTAAGATGTTTATTGGAAAAAGAAAAAGAAATCAAACAGTAAATATTTTATTCTATTTTTTTGTTATTCATCTGATTGATATTTTTTGAATTTATAATAAATTATAATTTCAGTTTAGTTTCAATTCGATTACGTCCGACTTTGCTGGAACGAGCCTATCAAGAATTGGATGTGAATTTTCGGTAATGGGTTTTTTATTATTATTATTATAATTCATAATACACATTTATTTTGATTTTTATTATAACAATTTTATAGATCATATTGGAGATCATTAATTACAATTGCTTGTAATTTACATCGTACACGTGAATTACGTTGTTTATTTTTGGATTTATCAGAGAAATTAATTGAACCATGGCGTCAAAATAATTGGCAAATGGATCAAGTAAAATCATTTTTACCAGCAATAACACAAAGTGTATTAGATTTAGAAGTATCAAGAGATCAAGAAATACGTTGTTTATGGGATCGTTATATGCAAGTTATAACAACGTGTTTAATACGAATGTATCACAATTAATAATATATAAAATTATATGGATCGATCATACATAATTAAACTAATAAATAAAATATAATGTGTTATTGGAAATATAGTTACAAATTTAATTTTTTTTATATAAATATACAATTGAATGTAATTTAAAAAAATGAAAATAATCTTATAAATAATATTTTCAAAAAAATAAAAATATTCAAAATGTTTATGATATAAATTTTTAGTGTACGATAAATTTTTATTTGGACATTTCATCCACACTGGATTCTATTCAATTCATCCACTTTATATTCTATTCATTTAACAAACATATATATATGTATAATACAAATTATGTTAACAAGCCGACAGCCAAATATAATAGCAAAATCCATAAAAATTGCAAACAAAACCGTATAAGAAAATTCAATTTCAATTTATTATTTTTTCATTTAAATTTCCCCAGGATATTTTTTTATATCCTTGCGCGCGCTGTTCTTGTATTTATTTTATAACTACCCCTTACAAACAATATTCCATATAAATAAAGTAAGCAACAAATTATTACATTTTCATTTATTAAAAGTGAGAATCCTCCCGGTCACACACAACAGAGTGGCAATTTATTTTTTATATACATTCTTCTGTATAAAGGATTTGTATTAATTCCATTGTGCCAGCCAGTGGTTATTGTTCTTATTTGTGTTGTTATTGGCAAAATGAGAAAATTCATTTCGTATTTATATCCTTTTATAGGCTTTATAATTGTATTGTAATAAACTTCCCCTAATCGTTGTAATTGAGGTTTTTTTTTGAACATATGACTGTGTAAAATCAAAACACTAACAAAATATACATTTGCTGTTTTACACAAAACGCGAGTTATTTGGATTAATATGCAACCAAGGCTTAAAAGATTTTGAAATTTCAAATATATAGTTTATCATTATTATATATAGTTGAATCGTCGCTTCATAACATATATATAATTTCCTTTTGCATATTGTATAAGAAAAAAATTATATATGAATATTAAAGATTAAAAAAAATCTTTTATATTCATAATATAATAATTAAATAAATTTCACTTCAATATTGATAGACTATATATATAACAGATTTGAATCTAAAAGATTTTGAATAAAATTTGTGTATTATATTATCTATATAATAATTATATAATAACAAAAAATTATATAATATAAAAAATATGGATATATATAATAAATATTATGTGTAATAAACAAATTAATTTGTGTATTTTAAAAAAAAGATTTTCGATAGTTGCTGAACAACATATTGGATAAATATTTAAATATATAGTGTGCTGTAGGCCATCAGAAAACATTTAAAATATGGCACAATTCGTTACACACATTCAACCAACTTTAATGGAAGCATCCCAAAATCATGCATATCATCATTCTGCCGGGTTTGGAGGTGGTGGTGGAGGAGGAGGAGGAGGAGGAGGCGGTCTTGGTGGCGTCAGTTCAATGCATCATTCACCGTCTCATTATAGTACACATCATCTAATACATCATCATTCTGGTAATACTGTACATTCAAATCAACAGCATCAACAACAACAATCACATCAATCTCATACCCATCAGCATCATCATCATCATCATCATCATCACCACCAACATCACCAACATCATAAAGAACATAATAAATCATCCAGTCATCACAGTCCAAAACAAATAAAACACCTAGAAGATAATTATCAAGTGATGGTATGTTAAATATATAATTATTTTTAATTTTCATATACATTTTATATATTGATATAACTTTTTTGATCGTTTTATAATTTTTTTTTATTTCGGTCTGAAACATTTGACCTCCTCGCTACTCTTTATTAGTATTTTGTTTAAGTGTTTTTTTAATTTTAGGAATGAGTTAAAAATATATGTGATATAAAATTGAAATTTAATTATATTTAAATATTTGTAATATATATAGTGAAATTTACAAATTTTTTTTATTTAAATAATCGCGAAAATCAATCGATATTTTTATATAATATAATATATGGAAATCAATTTAACTATAACCCAATTCCAAATCCATTATAATAAATCCATTTTTTTTTATAACAAACAAACCAAAAACAAAAACTTCCCCCAGCCTGACTGGCGCCTTTGGTCTTTTTTTTTTTTATTATTATCATATGTTCGCCCAATATAGCGAGTTATATATAGATTTCTATATATAAAATATATATACGTACATGAACTGAATAATGAAACTGATACGTTGATACGCAAAAAAATAATCATATATTGTTATATGTATATATATAATTATATGAATTTATATAAGATTTAAGAATATCATATATAAATTCTACCATATGATTTGAATTATATATATAAAGGGATATACAAATTTTTATTTTTAAATTGTTATAAACTCTATAAATAATTATTAAATGTGGGGTAGTATAAAATCGCTTTACGTAATACAATTATATTTATATATATGATATATGTGATATTATATATTTGGCTTATATTTATATATATGATATTATATATTTGGCTGCTTTTATATATTATTGATTTTTTTGCCAATGTATGTATCGCAGTTTAAATTACAGAATCAGCAACATATCATCTCTCTATATATTGAATCTAGATAACTATATATATAACAATTTTCTATTGAAGTGGTTGCGGTCGTATATGTCGTATGATGATAATGACCTTTTTTTTTTTTATTTCTTTCTTTTGCTTATGGTGTTAAAATGAGGTTTATATACCAGTTTCTTAATATTTTCTACAAACAGTTCCATTTGTATATAATATTTTTAAATTTCTTTCCAAGCTATTATAGATTAGCTTGGATGATGAGATTTTAAAGGGTTTGTTAAAACCTTTTCTCAATACACTGCTCGAATTCAAAAGCGTGTATTCGTCGTAGAGTAATAAATGTGTATTGTTAAATAATAAATTAAAGATGTATTTAAATGTATGGAAAAACCTCGGGAAAACCTTTAGAAAAATGAAAATTTTATATTATATCCACATTTTTGTACACTTTTTTCCAACCATTATATGACATTTTATGTTGGAAAATGCACAAAAATGTCATCAAAAGTGTCCCCTCATTTTCTATAAGTAAAAGCTATACTGTTGATTCTATTCCATTCGCACCCAAATACAAATCTAAGAGCGTTTTCAAAAGATATTTCATTAAGTTTCTTATTTAGATTCACACTTGAACTTTTTTTAGATTTGGAGCTGTTTTAAATGGAACGAGTTTTATATTAAAGAATTTTTCAGATTCCAATCGATTCCTTTGACATAATTTGCATATAAATTACTCGCCGTAGACGAACTATATACAAAGCGTCCTAGCACCAACCCACAAAGCCGAATACCACGTAATCCTGGGACCAGCAAAAAATGGTTCTGGAAGGGGGGGGAGAAAGGTTCTAACTTCAACCCCCACCGAGTTACTGGGTGTTCAAAAAATGGTGTTCATTGAAAAACATAGGTTCACTTATTAACTCATAATTTCCAAACCGTTCAAGCTTGAATAAAAAATAGATATCTCTACTGCAATTGAATTACCTTTAATTTTGTTCGGAATAAAATTTTTGCTATCTGCTTGTCGTTTGGAGTTATTGATGCTCAAAGCGCAAACATATCATAAAACTATTATATCAACTTTTTCCGAAAAATTGATTTTTCTCGAAAGTTTGGGAGGGGGGGGGTTAAAAATTTTGTTTTCCAAAGAAAATTTTTGTGCGTCATAAAATTCCCCCAAAGTTCACCATAGAAAGTTAATCGCTACGACGTATAAATTTGGAATTATTACGTGATTTATACGTGTATAAATTTGGAATTATTACGTGAATTGAACGATTTCAAACAAAATTTTTATAAATTCTATATTCATAGATTTTTGTACACTTTTTTCCAACCATGATATGAAATTTATCTTAGAAAATGCCCAAAAATGTCCTCAAAAGTATCATCCGTTGTTTTTCTAAGTAAAAGACATGTACTTTTGATTCTATGTACTCTGAGTTCGTTGTACTCACTGCGGCCCATATACAAAATACAAATCTAAGACTATGGTTTTAAAAGATATTTCATTAATAAGTTTCTGATTTAGATTCACACTTCACAAATATGCATGTTTTTTCTTAGGAAAATCAAGGAAAAATCTGTGAAATTTCCAAGTAGTTTCTTGGAATATTATCACGTTTCTATCCACGTTAAATCAAATTATCTTTGTTTATCATTGGTTAGTTTAATTTTAATACCTATGAAGACGATCTATTGTTGATAAAATCAAACGATTGGGCATATAATTTATAAAAAATACCCAATTTCAAATTCTAACATATAAACATTCTGAAACTGCATGAGTTCGAATATTCAATCCAATATCAAAAAGTTTTTCCGGTTCTCGACTTTATTTTCGTATTTACAATTTCACGAGCGAAAATTAAGTTACATATTTGACCAATGTATCGATTGTCCTTACACAAGTGATTAATAGAATTACAGACAAACCTATGAACACCCCACAAAAAATTAATTATATAAATTGAAAAGCTAAAAATCTGTATATGAATTTATATTAAGCAGCTACATCTATTTTATCGATATATAAATAGCTATCAGCTCCGCCTACAGATAGCTGGGAAATTGTTAGCCATAGATTTCCAAGAGGATACCATATTCTTATAGGCACATGTGCTAATTAGAGCTGTTTAATAAAACAAAAAATTTTGGTAGTGCATCGGTTAACCGTAAAAGTTTTACGAAAAAATCGGCTTTTCTAAATATTCTATTATTTTAATTACAATTCGGAGGATTTCTTCACATAATTTAAAAAAATTCTTATAATATATCATTAGGTGACAATTTGAAAATCGTCCCTATTTAAAATTTAAAAGGTATAGCAGATTTTCCATCCGATTACATTGAAAATTCAAAGAAATTTGAGGTACAAACATTTTTTTTTCAGTTACATCAAAAATCGGATGAGTTTTCACAATACACTTACTTATTTAGAAAAATGTAGACAATATATCGTTTGAAGCAATGATGAGATTTCCAAATTTTCTACTATGAAATATCAGAAATGTATTGGAAGTTAAAATTATTCGAGGAAAATGAAAATTGGAAAAAAATTGTAATAATGTAATTGGCTGTAATTCATAAATTTCGAAAAATGGTTTGCTGTAGTATAATTAATTTATCTTTAAGCATTTACCTTTCAAGAATACCCCTTATCGTTTGGAACATCGTGAACATTTTTCTCACTTCCCTGCACTTCTGAATTGGATTATTAAAATTTCTAAATATGATTTTATAGAAAAAAAAACAATTGAAACAATTGTGAAACTATAACCATATGGATATATATAATTTTCTTTTTATATTTATACACACACACACACCGCAATGCACCACCACAATTTTCTTTTTGTACAATCGCTACTCACTACTCATCCGCATTCGTATATTATACATATTTTTCGTATTATATAATTATGTATTTTTTTTAAAATTAATTTGTCGAAAGTGTTCATAATATATTAAAAAATAAAATAAAATGTTTTATCGCATTACAAACCAACAATCGGGTTTAGCGCGTCCAACAACAGCCTGCTTCTGTTGTTAGTTTCATAATTTGTGACTTTTACGGTGTCGGTAATTAGTAGCCGTACGACCAACCGCAAGGGAAATTATGCAACTTTGTGTTAAAATTCAGATTTGAAAAATAACCGAAAACACAAAACATATATTTTATGACTTCAATAGGATTCGAAGAACCCACGACCACAAAATTTTGTAAGAATTTTATATTGGCATTTCTATCATTACACATAGATCATTACAACCACAGAGCCACTCTACACCACAATTTACACAACAATGACCGTTGGTCTCCGAAAGCAATGAAATTTGTAATGTCATAAAAAACGGGAACGTTGAAATCCTCATATTTATTGAGGAGCTTAATTCTTATATACAAGGCTGTTTTACGGTTAATGCCTTCGTTTAACTTAATTTTAAGCATAATAGTCTGTATATAACGTACTAACGGACAACCTATAACGGATTTACCTCATTTTGAAAATACAGTAGACTCGCCATATAAGATACTGTTGAATAACGAAACCTCGAAATAGGCAACGCTCAAATTTTGTATTATAGCCTTTAAATAAGGAACGCTAAATCAATCAAAACCTCGATATAAGGAACGATTGTTGTATTTTATTCACGTGCTGGTATTCAAAATTATTGAAAGTATGCTATATTTCCCATCTCACAATCAGTCGCTTCACAAATGTGTATTGTCTTTTTTATTGGTATGTGCATTTTATACTCATAATATTATATATACATAATTTTTATTTGGTTTGCGGTTCCAACCAAATAATACAATTGTTTTTCCATTGTTTTTTAAAATAATTGTCTAAATTGAATATATATCATTTGATGTTAACCTCTTTTCCGACGTTTGATAGATATATCTCTAGCTATTTTAACGTTTTTTACGGAACCTTCTATATAAGGAAACTTCGAAATAGGGAATGACCCGTTGCAATCAATTGTTCCTTATATCGCGAGCCTACTGTAAAAAACTATAAAAATCGCTACAGTACTATTCAAAAGTTCTGATTATCTTCAAAATATTTATTGTATATAGTGACTAAATTTTTACCGGGTTGTCGCAATAATATAAAATACAATCACCGCGAAAATGATTCGGACCCGACCCTGCTAACGCGGTGTCTATTCTATTTTCATTGTGTAATCCAATACTATTATAGTACTTTATAAATTTCTGTAAATTAGATTGTATAGAAAGAAAATATATAACAATAATTTATAAAAAAGAAGCAAAAAAAAAAAAAAACACTGTTTTTGATCTGCAATATATAGATATAGATATATAGAGACTAGATTAAATAGATATATTGAACCGCATTTATTTATATTACCAATCGGATGTATTTAATATATTAATTCAACAACAACAATACGATATATAATATATATATGTATATTGTGTAGATTAGATATACATTTATCCATATATAATAATTTAATACTTATCTATCTGCTCTAAAATATTATGTATATGCAATATATATATCAATATAGAAATCTATGGAAAACTCATTTTTTTTTTCAGTATTTTCAGAATAATCTTTCATATCGGTTGGTTCACCAACAACAGTACAGTACAGTACTTAGTTTTTATTGTGTAATTATAATTTATTGAATATATTAATCTATATCGTTATTAATACAAAGTCTGAAAATTAAATTGGTGCAGAATAGATTTTCTTTAGTGTAATATATTTTGTACAGTTAACTTTTATTACATATTCTTATAATTGAAAATACGATAAGGGATGATACGAGAAAGTTAGATTTCTTTATTGTTTTTTTTTGTAAAATAATAAAAATTAATTGTGCATTATTGTAAAACGGACGTGTATTTTTTTATATCTCGTATACAAAAAAAAATCAATACATTTTTATTTATTTACCATAAAATCGCATAATGCAGCTGTTCTTATATATATTCTAGTGCCCTTAAACGTGTGTCAGGTGGTGTACGTACGTGTGTGTGTTTTGATCGATTGAATATGCAAAAAATTAGGGTTGTTTTAAATAAAAAAAAACAATTATTTAATTTGATAAAACAATAATAGAAAGAAATGATACATAAAGTTATTCGCTTAAATAAAAATATAATCAAAAATTAAATATCAAAATAAAGTTTCTATAAATCAAAATGTGAAATTATATAATATATAAGTGCGGTGTAATAAGTTTTTGTTAATTCATATTGTGCAATTCCATATATATATGCAAAAAAAATATACATCTGAAATTTTCTTTTATTTTATATATAATAAATATAGAAATATAAAATAAACCAACCACCGATATATTATTAATTATTTTACATTTTTAATAAATTCTTACCATACACAATAATCATGAGTAGTACCTCTGAAATAACCAATAATATAGTGCAGAAATCGGTAAGTTGATATACGATGAATGATGGATTCGTTGTATGTGTATAAATACGTTTTTTAATCTATGTGTTTTAACTGTTCCAAAAATTTAATCAAAATCCCTTATATCTCGCATAACTTCTATAGCATTTACAATAACCTTTATTTTTATTCATTATTTCGGCATTAAATCGGGTCTACTATTGTTTTGCTTTGTTATCCTCAAATTTCGTATTCCAACCTATCCCTAAAATGAATACAATTTTTCGATTTATCTGCTTTTTTTTTTCATAAATTATCGACAAAAAAATGCTCAATTGGATGTATATAGAATTGTGCCGATTTTCATTTTGACCTATTTTTTTAATTGTTTTTTTTTTTGTATATTTGATTAACGAGACGATCCCCCGTCTTGCCGAAATTCCAATATAATTTTCACGGGTCTGCACAAAATCCAAAAGTAATTCACCATTAACTTTTTTTTTATTATATTAATGATCTTTAAAAACTTTTACTAGAATTACATCTTAAACGCAGAAGTATATATAATATAGCAAAAAGAACCATTTGGAATATGTCGGCAGACTTTGATACTCTTATTCAGGCCCGTTTTATCATATGTATGCGCCTGGCTCAAATAATAAAATATAGCGCCCTGAAATAAAATCCGTAAATGTTTATAAGGCAATCCATGATCCATTTGTTAGTGCATTTGTGAATGCGTTTGAATGAAATATTTACTACATTAGCTGATTTGTTGTTAATTTAAATATAGTTAAAATATATTATTGAAAAGGATCAAAAGGTTTTATGGTAAAATGCGCTTAATTAAGATTGTTCGACGTTTCTCAATTTCTATAAAATTCCCACAAATAGCGAATTTTAGGTGGAAATTTTTTTTATAGTATTAAACAAAGCATTTGCTTTAACTTTTAGTTTTGGAATAAAGAATATATTAGGTTGTCTAAAAAGTATTGATAATTGTTTTTACAAAATTCAAACAATATTTTTATATATTTCAAATGAACTTTATTAAACCAAATATGCGCCGTTTTGATCGATGACCCTTTACCATTTTTCTGGTAAAGACGTTATCCCATCACTGTAGAACTTCTGTGTTTTCTGGGCAAAAAACTGATCCAAGTGCATTTTGCAGTCTTTAATTTTAAACCATTAAGGGAGTTCTGCAGAGACCGGAACGAACGTTTTTTTTTAATCTCGTGCTTCAATCTTGTTAATTGTTGACAATAGAGATCGGAATCAATGGTTTGACCGGGTGCTAGTAATTCATAATGAACGATTCCTTTCCAATCCCACCAAACAGACGGCATTACCTCTCTTGGTGTTAATCCAGGTTTTGCTACTGTTTTAGGAGCTTCACCCTTCTTGGACCACGATCTTTTTCGTACATTATTATCGTATGTGATCCATTTTTCATCACCTGTAATCATTCGCTTTAAAAATGACTCGATTTCGTTCCTTTTAAACAGCGTTTCGCAAATGGAAATTCGGTTCATTAAATTGTTTTGTGTTAATTCATGTGGTACCCAAACATCGAGCTTCTTCTTGTATCCAGCCTTTGTCAAATGGTTTAAAACTGTTTGGTGATAGATGTTTAGTTCTTTGGCGATATCATGACTGCTTACGTGTCGATTTTCTTCAATTTTTGAAATGATTTCATCGACTTTTTCAGTGATTGGTCGACCAGAACGAGGTGCATCTTTGACATCAAAATTACCGGAACGAAATCGAGCAAACCATCTATAGGCTGTTAATTTTGATAAAGTTCCTTCACCGTAAACTGCACAAATTTGTTCATGTGCCTGCGTTGCATTTTCACCTTTTTCATAATAAAATTGTAAAATGTATCGAATTTTTCACTAATTTCGCTCATCTTTAATGCACTACAACTTTTAAATGACTAAACAAATTTAATTTTTAATTTTTTTTTTATCTACGAAATGTCATCTTTCGAACATGTGTTAGTGTTACCTGATCAGATTAGTACTACTTGAAATATTCAATTATAATGACATCTATTTATAAAAATTATCAATACTTTACTATATCTAAGAATTATGAATTACGCAAAACGCAAGATTTCGATCAGAATTCTGATTTAATACACTATTTAAAAAATTTTAGAATCAATTTGGAAATAATCTAAGAAATAACCTTTTTTTCTGTTTAAAAAATTAAAATGTCCCACAAACAGCTCTTTGTGAAAATCTGGCAAGCCTAAGTTAAATTAATCAGTTCGCTTTTTATTCAATATACATGTTTCATATATTCGTCTTTATAAATAATCTGCCCGTAGGATTTTGTTTGAATAATTTTCTTTAGTCATTTTTGTGATATGTAAGGGTCAAAAATGCAGTTGCTATGGGCGTAAAGAAATGTGTCCTGATGACCCAAAATTTATGTGAATGTTTAAATTATTAAATAGTCAAATGTTTACCATATACCTTAAGCATACCTTATTACCTACCTATGTAATGATCATTGTATAGTATATATTTAGAAATTAAATATGAATGTGAACGAACAGTCGTAAATTATATTGAATAGTGTATTTTTTACAGCATAAAATGCAAATATAACGTCATATATGCGATGTTCGAAAATATTCTATTACATATCAATTAAAATTAAAAAAAAACTAAAACAAAAAAAAAGTGTATTAATTTTCATTATACAATAATACGTATGTATTTGCATTGCGAAATTTTCTTTATTCATTTAATGAAACTAAACCATGATGTTATATTTATAATAATAGTATAATGTCACAAATATTATTTGCGCATAAATAAGGTTAACGCGGATTTTAT
The DNA here is from genome assembly GCA_958336335.1 of Dilophus febrilis. Taxonomy (NCBI): domain Eukaryota; kingdom Metazoa; phylum Arthropoda; class Insecta; order Diptera; family Bibionidae; genus Dilophus; species Dilophus febrilis. The sequence continues at coordinate 28,474,776 of OY284470.1, forward strand.
AGAATACTGTTGATAAACATAAAATGTATATAGATAGATAGATATATTATTACCAATTTATAATTTACGGATGTACATTCATATAAATATGTGCGAAATGTGGAACACTTAAGCTCATATGATCATAATGATGAGTGTTTGTAATTTTGTTATATTTATATTTTGTTTTTTTATATATAAATATAGAAATGCATTAAAATATATATAAATATAAAAATATATGTAGGTAAATTCCAATTAAATGTGTGTGTTTGCTAACGCAACTTATTGCATTTTGTTAACTGATATATTGATTAATGTTGTCAAATATTAGGTTCTCGAAAAAGTATTGATAATTTTTATAAATAGATGTCATTATAATTGAATATTTCAAGTAGTACTAATCTGATCAGGTAACACTAACATATGTTCGAAAGATAACATTTCGTAGATAAAAAAAAAAAAAAAAAATTAAATTTGTTTAGTCATTTAAAAGTTGTAGTGCATTAAAGATGAGCGAAATTAGTGAAAAAATTCGATACATTTTACAATTTTATTATGAAAAAGGTGAAAATGCAACGTAGGCACATGAACAAATTTGTGCAGTTTACGGTGAAGGAACTTTATCAAAATTAACAGCCTATAGATGGTTTGCTCGATTTCGTTCCGGTAATTTTGATGTCAAAGATGCACCTCGTTCTGGTCGACCAATCACTGAAAAAGTCGATGAAATCATATCAAAAATTGAAGAAAATCGACACGTAAGCAGTCATGATATCGCTAAAGAACTAAACATCCATCACCAAACAGTTTTAAACCATTTGACAAAGGCTGGATACAAGAAAAAGCTCGATGTTTGGGTACCACATGAATTAACACAAAACAATTTAATGAACCGAATTTCCATTTGCGAAACGCTGTTTAAAAGGAACGAAATCGAGTCATTTTTAAAGCGAATGATTACAGGTGATGAAAAATGGATCACATACGATAATAATGTACGAAAAAGATCGTGGTCCAAGAAGGGTGAAGCTCCTAAAACAGTAGCAAAACCTGGATTAACACCAAGAAAGGTAATGCTGTCAGTTTGGTGGGATTAGAAAGGAATCGTTCATTATGAATTACTAGCACCCGGTCAAACCATTGATTCCGATCTCTATTGTCAACAATTAACAAGATTGAAGCACGAGATTAAAAAAAAAACGTCCAGAATTAATCAATCGAAAGGGTGTTGTGTTCCATCATGACAACGCCAGACCACACACATCTTTGATGACTCGGCAGAAACTGAGAGAGTTTGGCTGGGAAGTTTTAATGCATCCACCATATAGCCCGGACCTTGCACCTTCAGATTATCATTTGTTCCGGTCTCTGCAGAACTCCCTTAATGGTTTAAAATTAAATTCCGCAGAGGATTGCAAAATGCACTTGGATCAGTTTTTTGCCCAGAAAACACAGAAGTTCTACAGTGATGGGATAATGTCTATACCAGAAAAATGGCAAAGGGTCATCGATCAAAACGGCGCATATTTGGTTTAATAAAGTTCATTTGAAATATATAAAAAAATCGTTTGAATTTTGTAAAAAAAAATTATCAATACTTTTTAGACAACCTAATATATACCCGGCTTTAATTTCTAATAAAATAATGACTAACAAATTAATTTCCCGGATTGGACCTTCCATAGTTTAATAGTTTACCGTTGAGGGGATAAATTAAACCATCGCTGCGGTAGTATATGAATAATAAATATAATATCTTTAAAGAGTTAGCGTTTTTCTGAAAACAAAACTTTGCAGTTCAATATAGAGCCGAGGAGGTGTGTGAAAAAAGATCGTCAAATTTACCAAAATAGTAGAATAAATGTTCCTTAAAGTTACATGCATAATTAGCTAATTCATGGAAAAAAAATGTGGTTGTTCAACGAACGGGATTTTCCGGAAAATCAACTTTTCTAAATATCATAGTTTTTGAATTACGGAACTGGAACTGGATATCGAAGTATATTTAAAAATCGCCTCAGTGATTAAAAAATATATAAACAATTTTCCATTTGATGTCCATGAAAAAACTATGTTTTTTGTGCTCGGCAAGATGTTTATGGCATGCATCGTTTCGTGCTTTGATTTGATTTTCATTCAGTTGATGCGGGACCCATTTTCCTAGCTTTCTGATCTTACCCATTGAATACAAACGTCTAGAAATGGTAGAGGTATCTACATTCAACTCTTGTTGCGTTCGACATGAATTTTCATCCAACAATGCCTGCAATTTTTCGTCTTCAAATTTTTTTGGCTGACTTGACCGTTCTTTGTCTTCCACTTCAAAATCACCACTTCTGAAGCGCCCAAACCGTCGTTCAGAAGTTTTTTCAGTTGGAGCATGTTCACCGTAAGCTTCTACCAACAATCGACAACTATCAGCAGCGGTTTTCTTCAAATTAAAGAAAGTTATTAAACTTCCCCGCAAAACAACTTTTTCCGGCATGGGTTTCAACATATTCGAAGCAAAAAAAATCTTTGTTGTTTACCCTTCAATGAAATGACATATACTGAAATTTATAGAGGAATAACAGACAAAAAAAAAGAATATGGGCGCGGTGTGCTCCGATGCACACAACGCTAGTTACGCCATATATGTTATCTAAATCGACATTTTGAATGCAAGGTCCCAATACGTTTTTTTGGAAAATTGATTATATCTTTTGAAACCAAATAATAGGACTATTTTCGAATTTTTTTCTATGAAATATTATAGAAATTTATTGATTTTTTAAAATATTCGAAGAAAATAGATATTGTAAAAAAAACAGAGCCGCGTAATTCAAAAAATATAAAAAATTTAGAAAAATCGATTTTCCGGAAAATTTAATCAGCTATCCGTTCAATTTTTTCCCATAAATTAACTAATTAAATACTTGTCTTTAGTATAATATTGATTGGACCAATTGATTGGACAATTTGATGAAATGATGAAATGAAATTGATGAAATTTTTTTCACACACCGCGGCTGTCTATAAAGCAATGATGCGACAATATCAAATTATCGCAGGTAATTTGAATTAGAACGATTGATATGCAGAATTCCATCGTACCATATCGCAGGTCCATGTTAATATCTCCTTCTGATTATAACATCACATTTAAACGTAAAGTGAATTAGAATTATAAACAAAACAAAATATCTTCACTGTAGGACGGAGAGTGAAATAATTATACGCGGCTATATTTTGTCACAACAAATACAATATATATATGATGGTAGAGATTCAATTATTCTCGAATTCAAATATAAGAATAAATTTCATTGTCATTTTAAAAAATGAGGTAAAGAAAATCTTATTTATATTATATTGTACAAAATTTTCTTCAACACTAGAGTTCAAAAGTAATTAAACGAAGAATTTTTAAAGTCTATTTAATTTAATAATTATATAGAAAACTTAAAATCATTATTAATAATATAATATAATAATAAGTATATTCTCTATATGCATACAAAATATGTTTTTAATATTTTATGAAAATCTCTGTACCGATTCTATATATAATTAATATAATACATATCCATATTTATCTCACATTTTTATAATTAGTCTTTTCCGAATTGTACGATCGTCGTGATATATATAAATAATAAATTTTCTTTTTGTATTATATATTATATTTATAGGAGCTCTCGTAACTAAAATAGATTTAATTTTATCGTATATATATAATACGTAGACGATGATGATTTCACTTCTATACTATTATAGTGTAATATACTATTGGGAAATATTTTAAAAGAAAAACATAAAATTTTGTGTATATATAAAAAAATTGAAAAGTGTTCAAACAATCATATAGTTTTTGTTATTAAATTAAACTTGTTATTTGATGATCCAAAATAAATTTAAAATAAAATAATTATTGTTTGGTATTGCAATAATAGTATAATAATAGAAAATTATAGTAGTAAAACGTGCGGTTTTAAATTATGCAATTCCATTCATAATTTATCTTATATAAATAATAATTCGATAATGATTGATAAAAGAAAATAATTTATAAAGTGAATTAACACAAAATCTATATATTTATTTGTGTTGTTTTTGGTATATATATGTAAAAAGATAAAAACATTTTTAGATTGTTGCCAAAAAGAAAGGAAAAGAAAAACAAATAAAAAAAAACCATGTTTAAAAAAAGATTTCCATCATTAGCAAGTCTTGGTGTAAGTTTTTTTTTTCTTTTGTTTTGTTTTTGTCTACATTTAACATAATTTTAAATAAATAAATTGATTGACTATATTCCAAATATATTACATAATAACAATGCCATATAACAAAACATATATTTTTATTAGGTTTTTTACCATTGAAACAAAAAAAAATTAATCAAAAAAATCTTTAATAATTATTCATTTTTCTTTCTATAACAAAATTATAGTTTTAATAATCCGGTATTTTTAATTTTAATGATTTTTATAATGTTCATTTTGTTAATTAGCGTGCGTTTATTTATACATTCAAAATTAAACCTTTATGCGTGTTACCTTATCGTAATGAATCTTATATATGTATATATTTACAAAATATGGTTTAATTTATTCCCTTCTTTTATTATTAATATATTTATATAGAGCAGATATACGCGACGGCCTTGCCGTTATTATCTATCATCACAAAAACAAAATATTGCAATGTTACGTGCTCTATATTTTTATTTTTTTTGTATTTATATAGTTAATGTTTGACATTATAAATAAAAAATTGAACCTATACCATATACATATATTTATATGAAAAATATTTACTAATAGAATAAATGTGTGTATATAGAAGATCATTTGAAAATTATATATATGTAATATGTATATTCTTAAAATCTAACATATATGTAATATATGTTTATAAATAGTCGTCATCATCATCATCATCATCATCGTCGCTATTATCATCCAATAATATTTAGATTGAGACTATAACATTATTTAAATAAACGCAAAAAATTAAACATTAAACACAATATGATAATTAAAATGATAGTTATATGCATGTAAAAATACATATAGTTATATAAAAATACATATAGTTTTTCCTTACACTTTTATTTCAATGGAAGGAAAAGAAAATTCTACGTTTTTATACCAATCCTCAATATAGTTGCGGAAAACTCTTCTGAATGATAGGCGAAAACCCTCGTTTTTGAAGATAAAACTATATTCAAAGCTTCTTCAGAGCAGTAGCGTACGTAACAAAATATTGGTAATATCTTCAAAACTATATATGTGGCGCCTGTATATCTATAGTTAAGTTATATATTGAAAAATTTGCCGGTAAATCGATTTTACTAAATTCTATTTTCTATTTTTTGAATGGCTAATTACGACCCTTGGATTTTTTTTTTCAATTTTTAATTTTCCACCAATTATTTGAAAATTCAATCAATTTATTGAAGAAGTTCATTGAAGAAAATTTGAAAATTGTTAAATTAACATAGCTCAAAAGATATCGTCGATTTTCCAAAACTGTTTATATAGTTGACTTTCACAGTATCGCAAATTTCTTTGAATTTTCACTGCAAATTCAAATGGAAAATCTAATGGCAATTCGAATAAAAAATCGGATATATATATCTTTTGAACCAATGGAGCGATTTTTAATATATATAGGAAATATCCAAAATGGAAGAAAATACTGGGCCGCCGTATGTCTTGTTCTAACTATCATTTGTGCGCGGTGCATTGACAAACGCAAAAAAGACACTTTTTATATTCTGTTATTTTACAGCAAAATTTTAACCGATTATTTTTTGATTTTTCAATTGTTTTTCATTCAGTTGATGAGAGGTGTGTGCGCGGTACCTTGTTCTGCTCCTTTCGTGAATCTTTCCCATTACTCTGTGCGTGTTTTGCTTGTGTTTGAAACAGGACAATGCAAAATACGAATAGATTAAATCATTACATTTCGTATTTGAATAGAAAATGATTTCATATATTTGTTTCACAGACTATTGTTAGCGTTTCATACATATATAATAACATAATATATTACGGCTATTGCGTTGAATGCATTCGAATATAATATACATACGCGGCAGTATATTCAACATCACAATTTAACATCATTCACCCCAATTCTCCTCTTTTCTATATACCATAATTGTGTATATATACATTATTATTATTATTATATGTCCTTTTATATGTATCCCCTTTTGTGTATACCATATAAATGTACGTATATTGGATAAATTGGATTATGCGCATTATATCTATATATAATAAAAATGTGTATGACACATAATTTAGGGGATGTGGAAAATTATAAAATAAAATAAATACAAAAGAAAAGTTTGTCTTATAAAACCACATAACTTTTAGTCTTCGATAAATCCTTGGTAAATTCACATGAAAAATAAGGATACACATAGTTTATAAAAAAAAAAAATCCTCAATTAGAATTGTGTTTAATTGATAGATTTTTTTGTTGTTTTTTTTTTTAAACATCCCTAATATTGCGAAATTAAAAACAATATAATTATAGTGCGATTTTTGTGTGCAGTGTTTGATAATTATAAAATTCGAATTCATGTCGTTCTCATTCACTAAACAAAACAATAAGATATAGAATTACAATATTATAAATCGAATAAAATTAAAAAAAAAAGAAAAAGCACAAAGTTTGCGAGGGCGACCTTGAAATATGGTCACTGAAAATGGAATTCAGGTATTTAGAATATATAGTTATAATTTTACCACCATATGAAAATTATAAATTTATAGTTTTTTATTCGTATTGAAAGCATAAATATAAAAAAGTTAAAATTTTATCATTAATTTTAAGTTAATAATTTGAAAATGATTCTATTGATGGGAAAATTTTCACAATCCACCATTTTGTTTTTTTCCTTCTTCTTCTTATGTGTGTGTGTGTGTATGTAAGTGATGAAGCGTTTCCTTTTTTTTTTTTTAAGAAAATTATAATTATAATTTTGATTTTGTTAAGTAACATATAAATTTTTTGGTATATATTTTTTATATAAAAGTTGAATTTGACATAATCTATATATAGAAATATCTATTTATAAAATGTCTGCGATAATTATATGAAATATGAAATGCAAGGAAAAAAAAAATTGTACCGCATAGCGATCGATATATTGATGGATGAAAACTGTGTTTAAGTGTGTGTTTGTGTGTGTGCCTATACGTATATGTGTTTCAATTTTTTATAAACTATACACTATATACTAAAAAAGGATTTGTCACTCACATACACTATAATATAAATATTTGCAGAATGTGAAATTTTTTTTGTGTTATAATTTGACATGGCGACGAAAAAAAAAATATATATATATATATATATATATATATATATGAAATTTTACTTTCATTATATTAATTTATTGTGAATTTAAATGTGAATGTCCTTTTCTGTATATATGGTAATTTATAAAGCATAAAAATGATCCTATATAAATTTTACTATTTTATTGCATTACATTTATTGATTTTTAATATATGTATATAGGCAATTGTCCGTCTTTTCATATTTCCCTTATTATTGATATTTGTAAAATAGCAAGGACTTTTTGTCCCTTTTTTTTACATTAACATCTTATTAAGAAAATTTTTTTATCTATAAAATTAATTATGTTCTTTTCTTCAGAAATATTTTAAATTCATTTTTTTTATCGCTATATTTTATTATTATTATGAATGATGTTAAATATTTATCCATATATAACACTATAAAAGTTTAAAAACCCTTAAAAATAAATGCCATGGTGTTTTTTTTCTACACCATAACTCCGTTTTTATGTATTTATCGCTATAATGTGCAGGTTGAATGATTTTTTCCAAGAGCATATATATACATATTTGTTGTTTACATATACAAAAGATATTTATTATTTATATATATGAACATGAAGAACGCATACATAAACTATATAAATATATAATATCAAGAGGGTAAATTACACTTGCAGTTATATATATAGTGTTTATTTTATTCCTATACTATCTTTATTTATAAAAAAAAATCATGGATAATATTTGTATATAAAAGTACACAAATGTATATTATATATATATAACAGAAAAACTAAGGGTGTTTGCGTTATATATATTGTAGGTGCTTTTGCTTACGATGCTTATGATGACTGCAGTTTTTACAATTTTTATTGATCAAATTCAAATTTTTCATATCTTGAATCAGCAGGATATAAAAACTATATATATATTTTGTGTATAAAATAAGGAAATGTCGTCATTGAGTTTCCATAAAACGTATATAAAACGTATCCTATAGATACTGAAAACAAACTATTATGGGTTTTTGAAGAATAATATAAATTTTAGACATTTAGACATTAGACATTAGACATTTGAATTGCGTATAGATCTTTAAGATAAAATCGAATTTTCGTATATAGTTTCAAAAATAAAACTAAAATATTTACTGTTTTATTAAAACTACATACATCCTGTATATATACATATAAAATAAAATTATACATGGTGTTACAAATTATCATATCCAAACTTAAAAAAATTATTTTACTTCATATATATATATATTGTAAATGCGATCATATATACTTTAAACGATGTTAAAAGCAGTGTTTTTTTTAACAACGTTGACCACCAATAATATAAAGTTTTTTTTTTAAATATCATTTATAATAATTAGTTACGCTGCGTAAAATTCACCCCCCACAGTCAAATTTTATCACCACCGCACAAATAAAGTGATAAATTATAATTTTTCTTAAAACATATACATATTGTTGCGTGCGGAAATATTATTGTATATATATCCTTTTTACTTTTTACTTTTTACTTTACCGGGTGAATCTGTCTGCGCGTATATTAATGAAAATATTCCAACCACACCCAATCATTCTATATAGATTTTTAATAGATATTGAAAAGTTCTACATATACATTTTCATATTCACAAATACATATTACATAAATGTGTATTAAACAAAACGAATAGAACAAAAAATAAAAACCTGCGCGCAAATTAAAAATAGAATTTTTTTTTTATTCACAATACAACCACCCTTATACAACATACATATACATACATAGATATTTATATCGATTATAAAAGACCAACAATCATAAATTTTCCGATCTTATATATATATATATATTATAAAGTTTGTGTATATTATACATAGAATTGAACCGCAGTAGAATTTTATTCGCAGTATTAATTGTAATTTTACGCGTGTTTAATCAAATAATTAATTGAGGTTTAATCCAAAATTTTGCATTTATATATAAAAAAACCTAAAATTTTCCATATAAGGTAAACCAATAAAAGATATTTGTTATGATTAAACTGTGTAAAAAATATGTTTGTTGTTCATGAATTTATTTTGTCGTCGCCGGTATATTTTAAATACACATAAAAACATATACATATTCAAATATTCAAATCGAATCATATATATATATATATATATATACGAAAATATACTATATACATTAACAAAGGATTTTCATTTAAATATGTGTGCGTTTTTCATTTGTTTGTTTGCGTAAATTGTCGTCGTGTGCGTTAGTACCGCGCAGAGAGATGATGTGGTAAAAAGAAAAAAAAATAAGGATTCAAATATTAAGAAAATCTATATACATATATATATATATATATTAATCATCTCATATATATGTCATTGTTAATTTTTCTTTTCAATCAGCAACAAAAATTATTGGAAATAAAGTGAAAATTTTTTTTATTAGTTTAATATATATACAAGCAATAATAACGTCAAGTGTTTAGTCTTTTTGTTAAAATATAATTAAAATCTTTGAACAAGGAAAAATCGTAAATTTGTGTAAAAATGTAAAAAGGAAATCGTGTTTATTGTTTTTTTTTGTTTTATATATAATTTCATTTAAACTATATACAGAAATACAGAATGACTACAGTTTTAACGTGTTTTAAATATTTGGTAATAAATTTTGTATTTTATACATTTATATTGATTTATTTTCCATTGAGAAATTTTCCATTTTTTTTATATTTCGATTCTGCAATGACGTAATATATTCATTCATATAGTATAGTATAGAAGAAAAAAAGAATGTCCTTTTTCAATATATACTATATGTATAAAAATTATCATCGTTATATATAGATATAAAATATATATACATTTTTATTATCATTTCAATAACGTAATTTGGGCGTAAACCGTACACATAGCGAGTAATAAAATGTTAATAAATAATAATAATTTATTGTTGTAAAATCATCCTCTATATATGTATTTTAAGATATGCGATGTGTTACAATAATTTTGGAAAAAAAAGGTGTGCGATTTTCACACATATTGTAATAAAGTTCAATTAATATAAAGTAAAAAAAACAATTAAAGTGAAAAAGTTTTTCAATTTATGCACAAAGCGACTTAACAAAAAAGGTTTTTTTTTTGAAAAAAAAAAAATACAAAACAAATCATTGTGAATATTTAACAGAAATTTTCTTTCAAGGTTATATTTATTATAACTTATTTGTTCTATGTCCTTTCTGCTATAGTGTCGGGGTGTCTCTATAAAAATGTTATACTGTACAAAAAATCGGATAAGTTTTCACCGCATTCTCTGTTTTGGGAAATCGACCTTTGGATTCGATTTTAAAATGTTTTTCTGTGAAAAAATTAATTCAATTTTCAATTAATGCAAAGAAAAGGAAAATTGGAAAAAAAACTATATTTGGCTATTATTGGAAAAATTCAGAATTTTCCGGAAAATTGTTTTTTTTTGTTATTTTCTATTTTATGTGATTTAATTTTATGAATGTAATCCTGTTTTTGAATATCCTATCGTTGTTTGGGTTATAATTTCTCATTGCTTTCTGCCTTTCCTTCACTGCTTTCTGTACACGACTTTCTAAAATGATTTTCTTATAAACACGTTTTATTTTATTTAAAAGCATTCACATTTATATTAAGATAATGTTGAGCATTTTTCATATAGAACGTATAAACAGTATAAGTTATCACATTTCAATATATAAATATTGTTATTAGTTTCACATTCATTCAAATCATATATATTGTTTTTGTATATAATCAAATCTAATACACGTTTTATTGGCACCTTTTTTTATATCAGATTCGTCATTTATATTTATAATTAATAATAATTATTTAAATATATCTAATTACAAAATATAGATATTTTTATGATATTCATTCAAATATATATCCATCCATATATGAATGAATGAATGTATTTATTTGTAATATATAAGATCACATACATTTCTATATATATATATATATGTTATGTACTGAGGAGTCCGCATATATATTAATGAGACCGCACAGATAAGCAAACTATAGTAAAGATATGTTCCATTTTCATGCAGAATGTAACAACGTAACGTAATCTGTTGTATATATTTTTAACATTATGTATACGAATACACAGAGATTATATTATATGGATTTAATAATGCTATTCGTTTTGTATATATATGTTGATTGAACATACCTAAACCGCATTATATGTATACACAGAAATAAATTTAAATATATTGAAAAATAAAATGTTAATAAATATAATAAGAAGCCTTTTGAATGTTACCCTTGATCGTATATAGAAATCTATATACATTTTGTAATACATTTTTATTCGTATAATAATCTACTTATATATACATATATGCGATGATGGATGATGGGCAAAATCAATATATAAATATATAATTTTTAAAATGAATAAATCAACATAAATCCATTGTATATATGTATTAAATATTATTAGATCATTTCTCAAGGGTATATAATATAATAAAATTCAACTACCATATATGAGAAAATGGATTTAAAACTTAAATTAAATATATTATAGAAGTTCTAAATTTTAGTCCTAAATGAATTGGAATATCGCAAAAATTCGCAAGGTATAATTCTAACTAGATTAGACGTTGCTTCATCCCTTTTCCCATTTTCTCTATAGTGTAAAGCGGACAGGGCAGACATTACCTTCCTCTCTCTACGAAATCACACTGTTGCATAATGTTATATTGTTGCATAAAATATTTTAAATTGTGAAAAAATCGAGTTTTAGAGAATTCGAGGATTAGAAGATTCTTGTATGGCGGGTACCGAAAGGACTGGGTCTATCGGGCTGAATAACCTACTAAGCCTTCGTTTTACAGAAACACACAATCTATTGAAGAAATTAGCTCCATAGCTTGTTCCGTTCGACGCAGATACCTTTGTGACAAGGAAAACCATTCATATTCATCGGTTGGATGAGATTTTGTTGGCGTGTTTGGGATCGGGGGAGTTGGAAATGTTTTAATTTTTTCAAAATTATTCGAAGCAGTATAAATTTTCTTTTATGTTTGCAAATTTTATATTATCATATAATAAACAAACAAACTTATATACAGTTTTATTTACTATATATATACGGAAACGATATCTTTGAAAATATATTACAATATTATAAATAAAAATTCAAATTACCAATAAAAATTAAAAAAACTAATTGGTAAAACAAACAAATGGTTATTTTTTTTTTCTTAATTGTTATTAAGTTAAAATCAATATATAATATAATATAATGTTATTATTGAAATTGTGCCAAAAAAAAATGAAAATATAATAAAATCTATCAATTTTAAAATATTAAAAGATTTCTATATCGTATATCTTTAATATACTATAGATAGAATATATTCGAATAACAAAACCCGCAATTTTCATGTTTTTTAATTTTTACCTACCTACCTATATTTTTATGATTTTACTTCCTTTACAATAATTACACACGCATTGTCCTTAAACACATATAACATTTTTTCTTATGATCTCATTGTTATTTAAATTTTATTACTATACCTCATATTTCTTTCGCTATAGTACAATTTCCGTATAGAAATACAAGATAATTTGTTCATTATAAAACGGTTTTTTTATTGTAAATTTTTTTTACAGGTAAAAAGTCTGCCAATTTTTGGTTTTGAGGTGTTTTTGCTATCAAAATCGCATTTTAGATGGGTTTCGTAAACATTTATATGAAATATTAAAATCAACTCAGAATTCCCATAACTGTGTCTTTTATCATTTCTATATATAGCAGAATTTGGATTTGGATCAATACCTTTTATCTATACTTCACTTGCGGTTGTTTATTCAATAATATAAAAATTCAGTCCTTGATAAATCTTTTATATTGTATTGAATATTCGATTAAAATTTATTTAAACCTATAGTTATAATTTTTAATTTTTAAATTATAATTTGCAGTCTGATGGAAGTACATCATTTCTTAGAGCAGCACGTGCCGGAAATCTTGATAAACTTTTAGAACACCTCAAAAATAACATTGATATAAATACAAGTAATGCTGTAAGTATATATATATAAATATATTTCAACACCCATAAAAAAAAACTATATAATAGAATAAAAATTAATAATTTTCCTATATATATTTAACAGAATGGATTGAATGCATTACATTTAGCGGCAAAAGATGGTCATGTGCATGTGGTCGCAGAACTTTTAAGACGCGGTGCATCCGTTGATAATGCAACGAAAAAAGGTAATACAGCGTTACACATTGCATCGTTGGCCGGTCAAGAAGAGGTTGTCAAATTGTTATTACAACATCGGGCATCGGTAAATGCACAATCACAAAATGGATTTACACCATTGTATATGGCCGCTCAGGAAAATCATGATTCTGTCGTTAAATTACTATTGGGTAATGGTGCCAATCAAAGTTTGGCCACCGAAGATGGATTTACACCGTTGGCCGTGGCCATGCAACAAGGTCACGATAAAGTTGTAACCGTATTGTTAGAAAGTGATACGCGTGGTAAAGTACGTTTACCAGCTTTACATATAGCGGCAAAAAAAGATGATGTTAAAGCCGCCGCTTTATTGCTAGAAGTATAGATATATTTTTATTTATATAAATTATATAATATTTTGAATATTATCCCAACTATTCAAAACTGACAAAAAATTAATTTTGTTCTATTCAAACTTCATTTTTCATACAGAATGATCATAATCCCGATGTAACTTCAAAATCTGGTTTTACCCCATTACATATAGCATCACATTATGGTAATGAATCAATTGCAAAGCTATTGATTGACAAAGGGGCTGATGTGAATTTTGTGGCAAAACATAATATAAGTCCATTGCATGTTGCCGCCAAATGGGGTAAAACTAATATGGTGGCATTGTTATTGGCAAAAAAAGCGCATATTGATAGTAAGACACGTGATGGATTAACACCATTACATTGTGCTGCACGATCTGGTCATGAACAGGTTGTTGATATGTTACTGGAACGGGGCGCGCCAATTAGTGCGAAAACCAAAAATGGATTAGCACCATTACATATGGCCGCACAAGGTGAACATGTAGATGCTGCCCGAATATTATTATATCATCGTGCACCGGTCGATGAGGTGACCGTTGATTATTTAACCGCTTTACATGTGGCCGCCCATTGTGGTCATGCACGTGTTGCTAAATTACTGTTAGATCGTAATGCTGATGCCGATGCACGGGCTTTAAATGGTTTTACACCACTACATATTGCATGCAAAAAAAATAGAATGAAAGTTGTTGAATTACTATTGAAACATGGGGCTTGTATATCGGCAACCACTGAAAGTGGACTGACCCCATTACATGTTGCATCATTTATGGGTTCAATGAATATTGTAATTTATTTGTTACAACATGAAGCGAGTCCGGATGCGGCAACGGTACGCGGTGAAACACCATTACATTTGGCTGCTAGAGCTAACCAGGTATATAAATTGTATTTTAAATTTTTATCAACATGGTTTTATTGGTTTTTTTTTTTTTTTATTTTTATTTAGACGGATATCATTCGGATCCTATTAAGAAATGGATCTCAAGTGGATGCAAGGGCTAGAGAACAACAAACTCCATTGCATATTGCATCACGTTTGGGAAATGTTGATATTGTAATGTTATTGTTACAACACGGAGCCCAGGTAGATGCGACTACAAATGATATGTATACAGCATTACATATAGCGGCCAAGGAAGGACAAGATGAGGTAAAATATTTAGTAGCTAAAAAAATTATGGATCATATAGACACAATTTATTTAATGCAATTATTTTGGATTCGACATCAGGAATATTTTATTTGAATATTCAACGTTTTTATTTACCCCATATCGATATAAATATAAATATAATTATATATAAAATCTGAAACTATATAAATGACAATATAATGAGCGATCGAAAGCGATAAAATAATATATACGATAATATATAACGAACTCACATTATTTTTATAAAATAATATATACAAAGCGTTTTTTTTTTTTTTATAATTTATGTATTATTGAAATACATTTTAGAAAAAAAGAATTAATTTTTTTAATCAATCCCAAATCGTAGTTAAAAATTTTTATTTATTTTTATTTTTTTGTAGTTTTTTCTTTTGTTTTTATTATTATTTTGTTAAAAAATATTATGCTGATAATAAAACTGGAATATTATATATAGGTAATTGCACTCTTCACTCGTTTGATTGGTTGATTTGATTGGCTATAATTAAAATTGACTATTCACAATCTTGTTAAGCAAAATCTATATGCAAAATGCCCTCTTTAAATGTTTACGATAAGGATTTATCGCATATTTCCCAAGGGATAATTCTAATAAATATGTTTTCCTTTGCATTCCTATATATGACTTTAATAAGACCTGGTCTATATCTGATTTGAACACTAATACTATTATTCATTATTATTATTTATTTTTAATTTAATATTACTTTATGTATTTATTATGCTTATGATTTATTTTTAGTATATTTTTATTTTTGTTTTGTTTGTATAATATGTATTTAATTTTTTTTTTTATTTATAATTATTATAAAATGTTATTATTTAAATAAATTTCTGTATTGTTTATTTTTATTTCATACGTCAATGTTGTTGTTGTTTAGTTTATTATTTATTTTTTATTTATATGATATTTTTTTTTAAATAAATTCAGGGAAAATCTGTAAAGGAAAAGTCCTTACCCACCTCCTGGTTTAGAATTAATCGAGATAAATTTAGAATTTAAAAGTTAAAAGGGAGGAATCGAATCGCAAATACGCGCCCATTAATTCTTACTCTACCTCTTATTTTTAAATACAAACTTTCAATAAAATTCAGAAACGCTTGAAATTTGATTTTAAGCGGAACTTATATTTGTATTTATACACTCAATTTATATTCATCATACTTATTAATAACGATTGCATATTCAAATTAAGTCATATACATCATTGGATTCGAATTTTTACCTTCAGCAAATCCCAACCCTATTTTTGTTTTTGATTATGCAAATAAAACATAGTTGAATATAGTCATAAAATACAAAAATTATTTATATAATAAAATGAATTCAATTTTAAAAAAGAAAAACCAAAACCATACCAAACCAAAACCAAACCAAAAAAAACACTAACACATTTCAGGTGGTCGCTGTGTTAATCGATAATGGTGCCGCTTTAAATGCAATGACCAAAAAAGGATTTACACCATTACATTTATCATCTAAATATGGTCGTATGAAAGTTTCCGAATTACTAATACAAAAGGAAGCGTCTGTGGATGCCCAAGGAAAAAATGGTGTAACGCCATTACATGTGGCCAGTCATTACGATCGTCAGGACGTATCGTTGTTGTTGCTGAGTAAAGGTGCAAGTCCGCATGCAACAGCTAAAAATGGGCATACACCGTTGCATATAGCGGCAAAGAAAAATCAAATGGATATAGCAACAACTCTATTAGAATATGGAGCCAAATCGGATTGTGAAAGTAAAGCCGGTTTTACGCCGTTGCATTTAAGTGCCCAAGAGGGTCATACGGAGATGTCCAGTTTACTATTAGAACATAAGGCAAAAGCCGGTCATCAAGCTCGTAATGGATTAACACCAATGCATTTATGTGCACAAGAAGATAAAGTTGATGTTGCACAAATATTGGTTAAGCACGGAGCTAATATAGATGATCTGACAAAATCTGGTTATTCCCCATTACACGTTGCTGTTCACTTTGATCGTGCCAATATGGTACGATTTTTATTGGCCAATGGTGCTAATGTTAATTCGACTACTGCCATTGATTATACACCATTACATCAGGCAGCACAACAAGGACACTTACACGTTGTTAATTTACTGCTAGAACATAAAGCCGATCCAAATGCAGTAACTAGCGTAAGTTATTAGTTTATTTAATATTTTTTTTTATATACTAAAATATAAATATATTTGTTAACATTACGTTAAATTTTTATTATTCTATATATATATATATATATATACAGAATGGTCAAACACCATTAAATATAGCACAAAAATTGGGCTATATAGGTGTATTAGAATCACTAAAAAATGTAACAGATCAACAACAATCACAACTATCAACATCCATCAATGAAAATGAAAAATATCGTGTAATTGCACCGGAATCAATGCACGAAACATTTATGTCTGATTCCGAGGAAGAAGGTGGTTAGTATATATATAAATAGAGATATTCAAACAAAATATAATTCTTATAAATTGTTAAAAATAATTTAATTTTATAATTGTACAGGCGATGAAACAGCAACCGATCATCCATATCGATATTTAACCGTTGATGAAATGAAATCATTGGGTGATGATTCATTAAAAATTGATGTTACACGAGATGATGGAATGATGCAAAGTACTGATTCATCTTGTATGCCAACAGCAGCCATTGAAGATATGATAAGTCCACAACATGGACATCATTATCAAATAGGAAAACCATCGGGTGACACGGTTCGTTCATACGTTGCCGATAATATTAAAATTGAAAAACATCCTCAGCACATTGGGTAAGTAATCACAAATAGATGTTAAAATGCGAAATTTTTTAATTTATCTATGGGTAAAATGAGAATTATTGTATATATATATATAAATTTTAAATATAGTAATTTTTAAATTTTAATTTTAATTTTAATCAAAATAATATATTCTTTAAATTGTGCATTCAATAAATGGTCAATGTAGAAAATTACATTGGAAAAAGTAAGTTATATAAATTAAATTGAATTATAAATATAGCATGATAATTAGATTCAGTTTTAGATATATAGACAATTTAGTGTCATTAATTTATTAATTTATCAACTAATTTTAATGTTGTTAATTATTCTTATATTATGTATAGCTTCCTTGTGTCATTTCTTGTGGACGCTCGTGGTGGTGCAATGCGTGGATGTCGTCACAGTGGAATACGTATTATTGTGCCGGCTCTGTCGGCTTCACAACCAACGCGTATCACATGTCGTTATGTTAAACCACAACGTACATTACATCCACCACAGTTAATGGAAGGTGAAGCATTAGCCAGTCGTGTTTTAGAATTGGGCCCCGTTGGTTCCAAATTTATCGGTCCCGTTGTAATGGAAGTACCACATTTCGCTTCGTTACGCGGCAAAGAACGTGAAATTGTTATTTTACGTTCGGATAACGGTGAAACATGGCGTGAACATTCCGTGGATAATTCTGAAGAAATTATTCATGACATTTTAAATGAGTGTTTTGAACCAGAAGGTAATTTTTACTATTTATATACAAATTTGCAATGCGAATAGAAAAATAAATGGCAATTATACAAAATAGAAAATATAAAAAAATGATAATTTAATTTAATAGATATGAATCAACTGGATGATTTAGTTAGCGGACGTATTTGTCGTTTTGTTACATATGATTTTCCACAATATTTTGCTGTTGTATCACGTATACGTCAAGAGGTGCATGTAATCGGACCGGAAGGTGGAATGGTATCAAGTACTGTTGTGCCACAAGTTCAAGCCGTTTTTCCACAAGGTGCACTAACAAAGAAAATCAAAGTTGGCCTACAGGTAAATCTATTTAAACCGCGTAAGGGTGTGGCACTTGAAAAATTACGTAAAATAAGTGTTAATCATGTTCCGAAAAAGAAAAGATTTTCACTCATTTGGTAAAATTGAGTAGGAAATTCTGAAAATTCTGCAATATCGATAAACCGCACACTATCTATCAAAATGTATAAAAGCATTGCGAAGAAACACTTTTTGATATCCTCGAACAAAAACTATATTTTTGCCTACTATATATAATATTTAAACATAAATCTATTAATTATAAATTTACATATTACGAAAATTCGTCCATGTATAATAAATAATATATATATATATATATATATATATATATATATATATATATATAAAATAATTAATCAATTAATCAGAAGAGAATTAATTTAAAAAAAAAACTTATTTATATAATTTATCCTTTTAATTTTTTTTTTTTTACAACTATTTATTCATAATCTTATTATTATATAGTTTTGTTTAGAATACGCGTTTATTGCTAAAATTAAAAAATTATAATTATTATATATAAAACAATTCAAATTAAATGTAATGAAAAACAAAATTCATTGCATTCAAATATATAAATTCAAAATACGCAAACGTGTTTTAGAATACACAATTTCAAGAAAAAAAAAGCATGATTTTCTTTTGCATGTTAAAAATATTTATATGCTTATCGGGTTATTTTAATTAAAATAATATGCGGATATATTCAAGGACGGTTTAAGAATTTTTTATTTATTTAAAGTCGCTTTTGTGTCAATACTATAACTGATACAATAACGCGTTATACCGCAAGGCGAAAAAACAATAGTTTATAATATTCAATATTCCAATTTAATTAATATTAATTCTATTTGATTTAATTAATGACCTTATAATGACCTTTTTGACCTTAGTGACCAAAAGGAATTGCTATTTTATTTAAATTAATGATAAATTACTTTTCATATTATTATTCTTTATATTACATATACGATCTCAAAAATTTGTACAATTCCCACTGTTAATTATTTTTGGTTCAAATTAAATTAATAGATTGGAAACGAAACGATCTCTATTATTATTAATTATTATAGTATAGATGCAAAATAAAAGTTTTTAATTATATTATAATTTAAAAAAAATTAAATTGCTTTATATAGTAATTTTATTCTTTATAGTTTATAGATTATTTTGTTTTATAGATACGCGCATTTTGCCTTCATATAGTAATATATAATACACGCATAAAACTATAATTATAATTCTATATTGAAATCAAAAAAAATTATCACAATATAATTATTGTGTGATGAATTTTCAATATGACAGTGTTTAGAATTTAAAAAAATAAATTCATTATAAATGGAACAATTTTATTTATTGAAAACTAAACAAAAACTATTAGATATGTTTTAGAACAATTGCACAACAATAAAAATAAGCTACCTTTTTGTTTTTTTTTTTTTACAATTATAATTCAAATGCACAATAATATATAATTTATAAATCATATCGAAAAATAATTACTATATATAAATATATAAAGAGTAATTAAAAAATATTTTTGAAAAAGAAGAAATTAATTAAGTTAAAAAAAAACAAATTATATTTTTTCTATCAAAAATTTCCATTTAATAATAGACAAAAAAATTACTATATTAAATAAAATTCCATTTAATATTATTTTCAAAAAATATCATATATATTTCAGTTAAAAATAATTAATTTAATTAATTTTAGGTTAAAAAATGAAGAAAATTCCATTTAATACCGCAATGAAAAGCTATTTATTTATTTATTTTTTTTTTTTTATTTAATTTATTAATTCACATATTTTTAATAATTTTTTAATATATACATAACACATAACAATATATTATAATGTATTTTATAATTAATTAATTAATTATGATATTTATTCAAGAAGAAAAAAAATAAACATATATAATATTGATGATTAAAATTGTTTAATGTTATTAAATAAATAATATGATTTAAAAAAAAAAAAAAAAAAAGAGTGCCCAATAAATTTAGTTGATTAAAAAGTAATTTGTGGATTTTTTTTTTAATTCTTTTTAAATTCAAAATATTATGGTAAAGTTAATAAAAATGAAACTTTTTGAATTTTACACTGAATTTTATGGATTATTTATTTTATTTTTTTGGTTATTCTTTTTATTAAATATATTTTTATTCATTTTGTTTTTTTATTAATTTTATTTATTATTTAATTTATTTGGTTTTTTGTTTATTTAATTTTATTTATTTACTATATTTTTTTTTTATTCTATATATTATATAATAAATAAAGCAGGGTTCGAATTATTTAAAAAAATAAAATAAAAATATATACATAATAGAAGAAAAAAATAGAAAATTTACATATTATTTATCATATAAAATGCGTACTAAATTTATTGGGCGCGAATACCAAATTGAAAAATTATTAAAAATAAAAATTAAATACACGGTGTAGAAGAATATGAATATATATGAGAATTAATTTAAACAATTCACAAAACAAAAAAAAAGAAAAACACTTTAAAATATTTCTAATATATTGTACGCATTATTGTATATACTTTTACTTCCTTCCGCATATCCGCATAATATACAATATTTAATTTATTTTTTAAACTGCTGATTTTTTAATTAAATTTCTTCATTATATTTAATTTGATTAATTTAAATAAATTTTTCATATAAAATTATCAAATGGAATAAAGAAAAAAAAATAAATGAAAAGATCTTTTCTTTTGCGATATATTTTTTTTTTACATAATTCGCTAAAATATTTATAATTCAATTGTAAAAATACATTTCATTATTAATAATTAATCAATTATTAACGTACGCGTTATTTTATGCCGTCACCGTCGCCGTCGCCGCCACTAATTTTAATTTAATATTTAATTTAAAATATTATTATGATATATTTATTAATTATCTGTTTATTATTGTTATGTTTATTTTTGCACAATGTAATTAATTTAATTATTTTATTGCCTGCGTTCAATTTTTTTTTTATTTTCTCTATAAATATGTATATATATAAATAACCTATTATTGTATGTATATATAAATGTGTATATATTTTTTATTTGAATTTTATATAATTCGTGCCTTGCTTCACTTTGTTATTGTTATTATTATTATTGTTATTATTATTATTATTATTATTATTATTATTATAATTATTATTTATTTATTTATTTTATTTCAAATTGTAAGCATTTTTTATTTTTAATTTTTTTTTTTTGTTTTGTCCAATAATTAGATTTTATTTATTCTCTTTACAATTTATACCCATTAAAATATTTCATGTTCCGTTCAATTGGGAGCGGTGAGTTAAAAAACTTTGTCAAATTTGCCAAACAATAGATTATCATGAAAAGGACAAATTATTTAATTTATGGAAAAAAAATGCAAGCATCAACTGAATAAATTTACCAGAAAATCGATTTTTCTAAATTTTCAATTTTTTTTGGATTACGGACCTGTTTTTTTTTTTTAATTAATTGTTATTTTCGATGAATATTTTGAAAATTCAATTAGTTTCCGATTTGTTTTAATAGAAGAAAATTTGAAAATTGTCCAATTGGTTCGAAATGAGATACAGTTCCAATAAAAAAGTCTACGTAGAAATTTATATCAATTTTCGCTGACATCAAATTTGAAAATTTGTCATATTTTGTTGTATAATTTTTGGCCGATTTTCAAATTTTCTTCTATAAAATATCAAAATTTAATTGAATTTTCAAATAAATTGAAAAAAAAAATACAAATTGAAAACGAAATCAGGACAGTATTTGATTCGAAAGGTGCAGTAAATTTATCAATTAAATGACCAACACATCAAATGGAAAATTGATTTTATTTTTTTTAATCATTTGGCCGATTTTCAAATTTTCTTCTATAAAATATCAAAATTTAATTGAATTTTCAAATAAATTGAAAAAAAAAATACAAATTGAAAACGAAATCAGGACAGTATTTTATTCGAAAGGTACAGTCAATTTAACAATTAAATGACCAACACATCAAATGGAAAATTGATTTTATTTTTTTGAATCATTTGACCGATTTTCAAATTTTCTTTTATGAAATATCAGAAATTAATTGGATTTTCAAATTACTTGACGAAAATAATTGAATATAAAAAACATGGTCGTAATCTTACGTAAAATAGGAAATTTGTAAAAATTGATTTTCCTGAAAATTTAGTTCGTTGATCGAAGAAATTATTTTTTGATTTTATTCGGATTAATTCCGGAATATCCTATTGGTTGGAAAATTTTACGATATTTTTTCTCGCACCACCACTGCGAGTTCAATAAATATAAATAAATATAAAGAGTATATATTTTACCTGAAATATATTTTTAAATGTTCCCCGGAGAAGGTCTGAATTATTATTACCCTGAGATTATAGTTATGCATAGAATTATACCGTGGAAAACAAAAAACAACAACACATATATACACGTATAATATATAATGGTTTAATAATATATTTTTAAAACAATTTTTTTTTTTTTAAATATTTCCGGTAAAAATAAAAAAATAAAAATATTTACCAAAAACCCACATACCCGCATACATATAGGCTCAACCAATTGATCCTGATTTAACAGCAAAATTACTTGGTCGTGGTGTAGCCGTTTCACCAATTGTAACCGTTGAACCGAGACGTCGTAAATTCCATAAGGCCATTACATTGAGTATGCCGGCTCCAAAAGCCCACAGTCAAGGAATGATAAATCAATATTCGGGAAATGCACCAACTTTAAGATTACTTTGCTCAATAACAGGTATATATTACAGTTTACTATATATATGATGCTAAAATTGTTTTCTGTTTTTGGTTTTTTTTTTGGTTTTTGTTGGTTTTTAATTATAATTTTATTATTTGGTATTACAAAATAAAATAAATAAAAGTTAAAATTTTTTGTTTTCAAATCATATTTTTCCTCTATATATAAATTACATATATTAATGGAAAAAAAAAGAATACTTCCTCTGTGTATTTTGCATTATTGTATTTATTATTGATTAATTTACGATTTTACGTGGTTATAATTTTTTTTTTTATTTTAATATAGTTTCCGTTTTTGTTTTTGTTATTATTATTATTATTTATTATTTATTATTATTAATTATAAACATATAAAAAAAATATATATAAATATAGAGGTTGCCATATATATATATATATATATTTATTCAATAAAAAAAAAATAAAATACATGTATTAAAAAATAAAAAAAAACTGTATGCTGCGTAAAATAAATATATATTCTGCGTTTCTTATTATTATTATATTTCAAACTGCGTTAATATAAATTTTTTTTTTTTTTAATAATCATATATACATTTTTTTTTGTATTATTTTTTAATAATTGGGCTTTTCTATTACTGTATATAAAAAAAAACAAGAAAAAAAAAATATAAAATACATTTTATGCTTATCATAATATTCGTTTTTTTTTTTAACAAACAATATATCATTTCAAATATATAATCAATTTCATGTAAAAAAAAAAAAAATTGTTTTTTTAAAAAATGCTATTAATTAATAAATAGCATTTATATAAATAAGGTATATACGAAAACAAAATAAAACACATTATATCGTGCGTAAACATTTTTCGCGTAGGGTTAAAAATTCTTTAATAAACAATTTAAAAAAATTCATTTACATGGCAGCCAGCAATAGTTTTTGTTTCTAATTTTATAAATTTTGTATATCCAAATAAGTTTTTACATAATTAATTAATAGAATAACAGTCATAAAAATTATTGAATTTTTATATATACAAATAAAATTTATTCATATTTATAATTAAACTATCACATTAAAACAGAGAGAGGCTAAAATAATTAGTTTACAAGTTTACCAAAAAAAATGAGCTATTTTGTATTTGCTTTTATATAGAAATTCAAGTAATTTTGATTGTAGCGATTTTTATCAACTGCGCGGTTTCCTTTTTTTTTATGCTGGGGAGGTTATTTGGGGAAGTTTAATTGACCATTATAAAAAATCTGTTCATTGAAATAATTTTTCTTAATGAAATTTACAATCGCTATATATGGTTAAACTTTTATCTTTTATCAAAATACACATAAAATTTTCATATAAAATAATGTGTCAATGTGTAATTCCCGGCTGACACCGATCGAATTTGTAGGAATAAGTGGCGGAACGGGACATTTTTTTTTGCCATATCACCAAAAGGATATGATATTTCGAAAGGCACATGTCTAGCAAATTAATTATTCTATAAACATTTTTTTTTCAAACAATATTTTCCGGAAAATTAAATTTACCAAATATTGAATTTTTTGAATTACTGCCATAGGTTTCCTTTAATTTTTAATATCTTTGAATAATTTTAAAATTCAATAAATTTCTAATATTTCATAGAAGAAAATTTGAAAATCGCCTCAATGGTTCAACAGATGTAGTCGATTTTCCAAAAGGTGTTCATAAAATTTGTCCCTTTTTTGTACTGTACTGCGTATAAAATGTTTGTACAATTTGGTCGTTCACTTATAGTACATAGAATATCGCTATTTTCTTTGATGTTTCACTGATTGCGAATGGAAAATCGGTTATATCTTTTAAATCAATAGCGCGATTTTCAAATTTTCTTCTATGAAATATAAAGAATTTTTTGGAAATCATGTGAAGAAAAACGAAAAATTAAGAAAATCCGGAGTTGTAATTAAAAAAAATGTATATATAATTTCCTTCAAATCATTTCATAGAATTATTATATTTCATAAAAAATCATTTTGATAATCGCCCCATTGGTTCAAAAGATATAGTAAATTTTCCAAAAACCTACAAATTTGTCCTAATTTTTGGGTACTGTATTAAATGTATTAAATTGTACCTTTTTAGTGACAGCCTTACAGTATCACAAATTTAATTGAATTATCACTGCCATCAAATGGAAATTTGGCTATATCTTTTAAATCAATAGCGCGATTTTCAAATTTTCTTCTATGAAATATCAGAAATTGAGTGAATTTTCAAACCATTTGAAAAAAATTATATTTTTTCAAAAAACCAAGGCCGTTAAAGCTCGGAGTCGTATACAACAGAAACAGAAATAGCAACATAGAACTCAGAGTGAATTCGAATTCAATTTCTGTAATGCTAATTCTGGATTTTTGGCATTAAATTAAGGGGAAACGAGCGTTTAGAGCTAGCATTGTACGCACATTGCTAGTGCTAGTACTTGGTAATGTTATTTACATTATCATCAATAAAATTTCATTGTGTTTCTCGTTACGTTTATATTTTATTTATAAAATTTATAAAATGATGATGTTGACACACGTAGCATTCGTAAAAGTAATGTTAAATGAAATTTCAGAATTTGTCAAATAGAATCTAGTAGTTGTTTCTACGTAGTATTAGCATCTATTGAAAATTTCAATTCGAATTTACCCTCAGTACATATTTGCCATTTGATTATGTTGCTCTTTCTGCAACAGAATCTTTTAGAAACAGAATTTACAACAGAAAAATTTCATTTTTGTTCATTTTTTCATTCATTTTGCACACCAACAGAAAGAATGTTCTAAACATGAACAAGACTGTTTTAAATATTCTTTTTGTTGTATAGAACAACAGAAAGTTTTTTTTAACTGTTGAACTGCGAGGTTATATTTTGTAAAAATTGTAATTCAAAATGGCAACTGTATTGTAGGAATATTGAATAGAATTAAAAGAATATATTCAATATAGTTCAAAGAGTATAGGCAAAATTAAATCTAATGAACAACAACAATTTTCTTTTTTCTGTTTCTATTTCTGTTCGGTTTCTGTTGCATAGGACACCGATGCTTAAGTACAAAAAAATAGGAAATTTCCAAAATTCGATTTTCCGGAAAATTTAATGAGCTGCTCCACCATTTTTTTTTCCATTAAGCAACTAATTACATTTGTGCCTTTCATAATAACCTATTGTTTAGACAATTTGATGAAATTTTCTCATGCCCCGCCCCTGAAATCCGCTAAGGAATAGAAAAATTGTATATCACAAAACATTTCGCTATATTAGAATTTAATTGTGTTTTTTATTAAATTTTCATTTAAAAAAAAAAAACGGAAAGAAAAAATATACCCTTATCTTTGCAAACTTTACCGCAGTAGCTCATAAACAAGAAGAAAATTTATCATGAACCTATCAAAACATTCAAAATATATAATTTTAAAATCATTTATATAAAATCATATTTGAAGATACGATATGGTAGCTATATAGAAGTTCACGATAGAAGAGTTTATACTATTCAAATAAAACACATTTCTACATCATTTGTTTTCTATTTCCATATAACTATACCAATCTTAATAATTTTTATCTTAATTTTTATAATTTTCTATAAAGTGTTTAAATTAAAATTTTTATATACGATTAGGAACTCAATGCTGATGAATTAAAATTTTCTTAATAAAACAAAACCATCGCACTTATTAAACATTAAGTATTTTAGCAATACTTTTTTTCAATGTTTTATATAAGTTTTAATCAAATATTATTCAAAAACAAAATCGAATTATGGTGATTTAAACAATAAATACATTTAAACATTACACAAAAATCATCCAATTAGAATTAAACTTTTAAAATATATCGATAAATTATATATTTTTGTTAATATGCAAATATTTTTGAATTATACAACATCCAATTTAAAATAAACAGAATCAGAATCAGAAGAGAGGTGTAAAATATATATATATAAAAAAAGCACACAAAAGAAATTCAAATAAAAATATCTTTATAATAATTATTTTTATTATTATTTAAATGATAATAATTTAAAAAATAAATTATATAATATATTAAATAAAAAAAAAATCTAAATATGATATAACATAACAGAAAAAATACTTTTTTTTATATGAACTAATATAAAAAATTGATATTTTAAAAATATAAAAAAATAATAATAATTGAATGGTAAGAATAAATTAAATATATGAAAAAAAAAATCACTTAATTAATTTATAAAAAAAAAAAAACATTTAAAAATAATAAAATATATATGAATAAAAAAACAATTGATTTATTAATAAAAAAAATTCCACAAAATAAACTAAACACTGATTATGTAAAACACTTATTTGGTTATACAATTTTTCATAAATAATTTTTTTAATGTTTATAATTTGTTAATTTTCTTGTTATAATTTTTTTTTTTTGGTTTGTTAATAAATTTCCTATATATTTAAATTTGATAGAGTATATAAAATATATTTTATATTTAAATTGCAAAACAAAAAAAAAAAAAAAAAAAAACAAATCAATTATTATATATGTTAAATAAAAACAGAAATCATTATCATAAATATATTAGATATTATTATATTTTATTGTTTCCGCAACATAAACGGTCATTAAAAAAAATAAATAAATAAGATTTATTTTATTATCATTTTAATTTGATTTTTATTGTATGCAATTTTGAGATTATTTAAAAATTTTTTTTTT
Organism: Dilophus febrilis; assembly: GCA_958336335.1. NCBI lineage: Eukaryota > Metazoa > Arthropoda > Insecta > Diptera > Bibionidae > Dilophus > Dilophus febrilis. Next base: position 28,503,174 of record OY284470.1, read on the forward strand.
AAAAACAATAAAAAGTAATCCACCCACCCCCCCAAAAATTTAAATATATGAGAGAATAATATAAATTGCCTTCAATAAAAATCATTAGAATCATATTGATTTTCGTTTAATATTTATTTTCTTTTTATTTTAATTTTTATTATATTTTTTTTTTTTTTTAATTTTATTTATTACTGATAATTTTTAAATCAAAATATATATATTCTTGATAGTATCTTTTATTTTTTTTTTTTTTTTTTAAATAATTTTAATTTACATTTTAACATTAAACCAAAAAAAAAAAAAATAAATGATTAAAAAAATATGTGTGTATAATTTTTCGTTAAATTATGCGAAAATGCCTAATGTGCACGCATTCCAATTCTACTTACCATTCTACAACAAGGTGTGTTTCGGAAAAGGTCTCTAAAAGGTAACTAACAAATTAATAAAGAAAAATAAAAAATAATAAAACTAAATAATAAATGATAAAAAAAAAAAAAACAAAAAAAACTAAGCTTGGGCAACCTAATAATAATAATATGTATATAATATATATATTAAATGTACCTATATAATAAATTATTATATCAAAAACCATTACATTATTTTATTATTATTATTATTATCATTATTATTATATTGTTATTATTATTATTATTATTATTAATTTTAAATCTTTGTTACTATTTTATTATATTCCATATACATATATATATATAAATATATTATAATTATTCGCATTTTTTTCTTTTATTATTTTTAAATACATTTTTCTATATTATTTCAAATATGAATTTTTATCTGTTTAATTATCATCACTATTAATAAATTTTATTTATATATATATATATATTTATTACTATATACAGAATATATAACAATTCTATTTTGCAAAAAAAATTTTTTTTATAAAATAAATAATTTTTAAAACAATTAAATTACAATTAACAAAAAAAAAAAAAAACACAATTATTTAAATATATACGTTAAAACCAATTGGTAAAATAAAAATTTTTATATTAAGTTCAAATATTAACAAAAAATAAAATAAAAATATTTTCTAATTAATATTTAAAAATTAAAAAAAAAAATGTATATATTACAATAATTATTTTCAAAATTAATTTTTTTTTTTTTAAATTAATAATAAATTACAATTAAAAAACATTTAAATAAAAAAAATTACACAGCAGCAATTTAAAATACAAATTATGTATAACACACACACACACAAACACACTCAATAATTTTAAACACAAAAAAATCAAAAGTATTTATCTATTTAATTTAATTTTATTTTATTTTAATATTTCGAATAATTTTCAAATAAAACAAATTTAAAAATTTGCTTTAACTTATTTTATTTTAATTAAAAAAAAACATATATTTTTCATTTTACTTTTTCACCATTAAATTCTAATTTTTTTTTTTTTATTTTTTATTAATATATATATAATAAATAACATATATATATATATATATATATAGATTCAAATTATACATATATCACTATAAATATAAAAAAAAATTATATTATTAAAAGGGGAAAAAAAGCGAAAAAAAAAAAAAATACAAATTATTATTTAATAAAATGAAAAAACAAACTAATCGGATTAATATTATATAAATTAAAGAAAAAAAAATATAGAAATTAAAGAAACACGAAAATAAAACGAACCGCAATACCACCACCACCAACCACCAAAACGTTAGTTGCCCCAAAAAGGGAACTTTTCTGAAACCGTTGCTATAAAACCACATTTATTTATTTAATTATTTTTTTTTTATTGTTTGTTATTTTAATATTATTTTATTTAATTATATAATTTTTTTTTTCGTTTTATTCATCGTTTTTTATCGATAAAAAAAAAAAAAAAACAATGATTTCATAAATATATTTATTCAAAAAAAAAAAAAAAAATATCATTTTTAATTTATACATTTTAATAATTATACTAGAAAATAATTAAAACTTCTTTACTTTATCATAAAAATAAGCGCATAAAAAATAAAAAATAAAATATTTTCAACAAAACAAAATAAGAATAAATGCATATATTATTTATTTATTTATTTATATTATTCTTCTCTTTAAAATTCTTTATTTTTATTTAATTTTTTTTTTTTTTTGATTAAAGATCAATTAAAAATAAAACATTAAAAATCTATATAAAAAATATGCTATATATTTAAATAAGCTTTTTAACTATAAAAAAAAAAATAAAAATAAAATAAAAAAATACAATATTAATAATATATTTAAAACATTATCGCATTTATTTGCATTTATATGTTGTCATTTTTAATGTTGTAATTGTTGTTGTTGTTAATTTTTTTTATTTAATTCTTTTTTAAATCAAAAACATCGCGCGCGCGCGCAATATTTTATATAAAAAAAAAACAATTAATGCGGTTTATATAAACAAATAATTAAATATATAGAATTTTTTTTTTTTTTTAAATCTTATATACAGAATTAATTTTTTATTATGTCGCAAGTGCATTTAAAATTTGCCTAAAAAAAAAAGAAGCATGATTTATATTTCTCTTCTTAATATTATTATTATTATTATGATTTCCAATTGAATTTATAGATTATAAAAAAAATTCATTAATTTAAATGAGTTAATTTTAATTTAGCAAAAAAAAAATGATATAGGTTTTAATATGGTAATGGTTTCAATGAATAATTAGATGAATTCCTTCTTAATAATTTTTTTTTTTATAAAGTAGTTAAATAGATTTTTTTTTTTATTATATTTTTCTTTTTTTCATTATTTTTATTTATTTTTTTGTAAGTTCTTTTATATGATTATTTTCTACGTAGATGCAAAAAAAAAAAAAAAAAAAAAAAAAATGAAAAAAATAGTAATGTAATGTAATTTGGAAAAATTTAGTGAACAATTTAGAAAAAACATAAATAATAATTATATAATATATCAAATACATTAAAATATACAAAAATGTTATTTATACCTTACATATAATATAGCTGCGCGAATTATTACATTTATAACTTAATTATATAATTTAGGTGGTCCTTCACGTGCCCAATGGGAAGATGTTACCGGATCAACACCATTGACATTCGTAAATGATTGTGTTTCATTTACAACAACAGTATCGGCCCGATTTTGGTTAATGGATTGTCGAAATATTAGCGATGCAACAAAAATGGCAACGGAATTGTACAGGTAATAATAGAATTAATTTTTATTTTTATTACCTAATAAACGAATTTAAATAATATGTGATTATATTAATGCAACCGTTTACAACAGAGAAGCAATTCATGTACCATTTATGGCAAAATTTGTTGTATTCGCTAAGCGAATTGATTCGATGGAAGCACGTTTACGTGTATTTTGTATGACCGATGACAAAGAAGAAAAAACATTAGAATTTCAAGAGAATTTCACGGAGGTGGCCAAGAGTCGTGATGTTGAGGTGTTAGAGGGAAAACCACAATATACAGAATTGGCCGGTAATTTAATACCGGTAACAAAATCTGGTGAACATCTACAATTACAATTTAAAGCATTCCGTGAAAATCGTTTACCATTTCATATACGTGTTAAAGATCAACATGCGGATATTGTTGGTCGAGCGCTATTTATGCGTGAACCAAGAGTGGCAAAGGGTGAACAACCACAACAACCAATATGTATTTTAAATATTGTATTACCGGAAAAAATTATACCCGATAATTTGGCGATTATTGGCGGCACAATGGACGAATTGAATCGTGCCAACATAAGACGCTTACACTTAACATATCTACAAAAATCTCATATCGCAACCATGGAAGATCACTATTTACGAATTGTTGATATATCGAATTTATTGGGTGAAGATTGGATACGATTAGCGCCCGAAATCGGTATTAACCAATTGGAAATAAATGCTATTAAAGAGAAATATCCGTCCAGTATTGCACAACAAGCACAATCAATGTTACGACTATATCAAACGAATAAAAATGGACGAAATGTTTTGGAATATGCTTTAAGAAAAATTAATCGTGATGATATCGTTGATAAATGTATGAATAGCACATATTTAGAATCGGATAATATAAAAGATTCTAAACTTGTTGAAGACGAATTGGTATACAAAGAAGGTATGTATATATATTGATCTATGTTATTATTTTATTTATTTTTTTTTAATGTATATTAATTTTTATCAATCCATATATGTTAAGTAGGTTTACAACAGTTACGAGAACGTGAAGAATTCAAATATTCGGCGGAAGAGAAACTAATTGAAGAACCCGATGAATCCGAAGAGGATGAAACAATTAAGAAAAGTGTAGCCGAAAGACGTGAACAAATACAAAAACGTTTATCCATTGAACGACAATGTCCGGCATCAACACAAAAACGGGAAATCGTACAAGAAATCACCGAAATTAAAAGACAAAGTCTTTTAGAGGATAAAAAGGCGTTACACGAAGAAGAAATTATAATGCATGCACCGACTGACAACATAATAAAATCAACATCAATACCTGAACAAATCATTAAATTGAAAACAAATAAAAATGATAGTCCCGATATTTCGAAATACGATTTTGAAAAAGAATTACAAGATAAATTTAAAACAACTGGTAAAACAACGGCCGATGAATTTGTTGAGTTGAAGGGTAAACCATTGGTGGCCACCGCCGACGATGATTATGATGTTGATGATGATGATGATGATGATGGAATTTCATCAATTACAAAAAAAATCGAAAATGATAGTAAAACAACGGAAAAACTATGTAAAGAAGATTTTGATGAATTAATTCATGATAATATTAAATCAACTACTGCACAATTTTTACAAGGTGAAATACAACAGGCTAATGTTCAACAACAGGCCAAACCATACCAAATTAAAAGTGGTGTTAGTACAACGACGGCGGCACCTATTGATATTATTGATGATATATTAACATCCACAAAAACCACAACAGCCGATAAATCATCAGCAAAATCATCAACAATTGTCAGTTCAGTTGATTCACAATTACTTTCAAAATTATCTGAACAAATGAAAAAATCGGAAAAACCAGTAGATGATCAACAAGATAAAAAACCCGAATCTGATACTAATCGAATGGTCTATGAGAATTTAATAGATCCACAATTATCTTCCAAATTAATAGCTCAGAAAGAAAAAATTGAACGTCAAGAAGAGATGTTAAGTGATACTACGGAAAAAATAACAGTCAAAGAATTGTCTACAAAAATTAATAAGACAATAATCAGCGATTCGGAAAGTAGTAATAGTAGTAGTACCATCGAACAACATAAAAAACACAGCACACAAACAATTTTATTAGAAAAACAAGATTTTGATAATGCAATGGGTAAGGAATATTCTATTTGATTTTGTTTTAATTATATTATTAATTAAAAAATGTTGTTATTTTTAATATTTTTTTTTTTTTTGAATATGATTTATTTTTAAACAAAAAATTTTTACTGCAGCTTTTAAATGTTTTATTGTGTATAAAAATGATATTAAATTATTATTAAAATATATTTCTTCGTCGTTGTTATCCGTCTGCACCGAGATACGATGATAGAATAATAAATTCCTAAATAAAGATCATATATTATGAAATGTACATATACATATATGACTCTTGAGTGATCGGAATATATATTAAAATGTAAAACTTTGCTTTTTTAGTGAATATGCGGTTATGTGGAAAGCTTTTGACCACAATTACACAATTATTTTAGATTTATTGCGTGAGCTTAATTACGGGTTAAAGAAAAATCGGATTTATATAATAATTTGCCAAAACGTCCAATATATATAGACTATCATCACTTAAACACGAAAGCTTTGACATTTCATTTAAGACATTTTATGTACAATTAATTTAATCATTACTAATTGTTAATAATAAATTCAATAACTGCTGTCGAAATGATCGATTAAATAATTCAAAATTTATTGCAAAACATTTTAGTATCTCATATTAACTAAATACATATATCAATGAAATGCACTTGCTTATTATATATATTTAAATTGATTTTTATATAACTCTATATTTATTGCTTTTGCTATACTATAAATGCATTTATCCTTTATATATGCTTTTGTATAAACCAAAAAAAAAAATCGCAATAATATCAAGACCTATTTCATTTTATATTATTATTCATAAAAAAAAATAAAAATCAATTCTAGACGAATCGTCTGTTACAATTGATGATAAGTTAACAACAAAACATGTAACATTTGATGATTATAATAAATTACAAACAGAAGATTTCACTGTTTTAAAAGAAATGAAAACAGAAATCAAATCGTCTTCATCTATGACCAGTAATAATAATATTACAGAAACCAGTACCAATATAACAACTATTGATCAAAGTACTTTTGAAAAATCACTTGATGATGCTGATCATGTAACAATTAAAAATTTACAAACTGAAGAATCAAAAACGATTACAAAAAATTTTATAGAAAAAGAATCTATGATTAATGAGGAGACCGCGATAAATAAATCAACTACTACAATAAATTTACCTGTAGTTGATAAAACTTCTGATGATGTATCCAATTTAAAAGATCAAAAAATTTCCGAAATAACAACCATTACGTCTATATCAAACGATAATCAATTTGAGAAAACACAACAATTAGAAAATAACTTAAAAGAAACAATAAGAATTGAAAATTTGTCAACCGACAATGACATAATTGGAAAAACTAAGGAATTTTTATTTGCAGAAATTCAACAAAATAAATTCATTGAACGAGAAACTACCAGTGATAAGATTGAAAATTATACAAAGGAATTGATTAGAGAACAATTATTGCCAACATTAAAACAAACCGAAAGAATAATAGGAGGTAATTTATAGAAAATATTTATTTATTTGTTTTAATAACACAAATTTATAAACTTTGGAATAAAATTAATCATTAATAATTCATTGCTATATAAATTGATATATAGAAACGAGCGGTATGTCGCAGACACCACCACCAACACCAAATGAATTTCAACAACAGCAAAACGAATATATTCGTGAACAAATTCAAGGTAAGACGATCATATTTCATATTTCATAATAATTTTGCAAAAAAAAAAAAAAACTAAAATAATAAATATAATTAAATAAAAACAAATGAAAATAACCCAAAAAATCATGAATGAAACAAAAATTAAAAAATTAAAAAATTAAAAATATTACAATATACTATATATATATGAAAATATTCATGAGTTGAATTAACTTTTATTATCAAAATGATTTGCTTTATATTAAAATTAAATAATATATATTTGCTTTCTTCATAAAATCAAAAAATTGCAATTATTCCATATATAAGTATCGCAATATCGGAGAACGTTCAGAAGAACCCATCAGAGCAATTAACTTTTAATACAAACACCTGTTAATAAGACTCTGTTCTGTATTTTTAAGATGGAATTAATTTTATTCAATTTATTATATATCGATTCGGTATGATCTCTTATTATATATTTTGAATTTGCGATAAGATAAAAATTAATTAATTTTAAAATAATATATTGCTATACACTATAATCAGCAACGTCTAGTGAAAAGTTTAATTCAGATGACTAAAAAAAAAAACGTTGAAAAACAAAAACAATTAGGGCCAACAATTAGGTCCAAGAAAACCAGAAAACTTAGAAAATTCAATTTGCCTGAAAATTAACATCCGTTGAAAATTTACATTCGTTCACTACGCTTGATTTCGGAATAATAATTTGACTTAAATGAAGACATGTGATGAGTTGTAATATAATGAACTGATACTGAACCACAATACAGGGTATCCCAGTAGATATATTTGGAGTATGCATTAATTCATGCGGTTTTTTTTCGAAAATTAAGGCTTGATGGTTAAAAAATGGTTATACAATCAATTATCAAAGTATTGTCCATTGTACGCTATAACATTTGCCCATATTTCTGGCAGTTTGTGGATTCCATCCCAAAAGAACTGCTCCGGCTTGGTGGTGAAGAACGAATTGGGCCAATTTTTGATACCCTGTTCTGAAGTGAAGCGTATTCCGATGAGGGCATTGGGCATTGATCTGAACAAGTAGTAATCCGAAGGGGATATGTCTGGGCTATAAGGCGGGTGAGGTAGAACTTCCGGGAAATGTCGGGAAATGGTTGCTTGATCAACTCCCAATGATTTTAGAACATCTTGTTGCGTTTGGCACCCATCTTCATCAAGCAATGCCTCCAATTCTTCATCTTCAAACCTTTTGGGTGTCCGGGTCGTTCATCGTCATCCACGTTAAAATCTCCACTTTTAAACCGTGAAAACCACTTCTGGCACGTTCTTTCAGCTAGAGCATGGCCACCACAAACCTCTACTAAAATACGATGACTTTCGGTAGCACTTTTCTTCATGTTAAAGTAATGAAGTAGAACTCCCCGCAAAAACACTTTTTCTGGCACAAAGTTCGACATGTTCCAATGAATAGAAAAAAATGTTGTTTATGCTTCAATCAAATGGCATATACTGAAAAGACACGCAATAACAGTAGCTTTCAAATGAATATAGGCAGTGATGAACAGGCCGTGAAATAATACTAGTAACGCCCACTCTTATAAAACCGCACGAATTAATGCATACTCCCAATATTCGAAAATTCAAAAATCAATTGAATTGATTTGTAACAATTTTTCAGTTATTACTCTACAGTATCAGAGAAAATCTGTACGTATTATAACAAGAAAAAAGAACGACAAATTTTCCAATATTAATATATCCAATTAATATATTTGTCCATTATTTTGACATACATATTCAGGTTTTCCGACAATAAAATTCTATCACCGTAAGTTCATGACTCTGTGATGTAGTTGCCAAAAATCCTAATCTAAAATTCTCACAAAAATTTCGTGGGTCGTTGCTTCGAATCCAACTGAAGGCGTTAAATATGTTTTGTATTTTTCGATTATTATTGTCGAATCTGAATTTTCACACGCAGAGTTGCGTATTTTCCAACGCGATTTGTCGTACCGTTAAAATTACAGACCCCACCGTAATTACAAAAAAATTAAAAAACCAACAGAACAGAAAGCTGTTGTTGGCCGCTAAAATTGATTTTCAGTTACTTTTTAAATCCTATAATAACACCATCACTCTTATAAAAACTGTTTAATAAAATGTAAAATAATTACCCCAAAAATAAAAGATATATAGTTTTATACCAATCGCAATATATTATGTATAGAGACAAATGAATAAGTTGATTGCTTAAATTAAAAATTATTAAATTAAAAATTATTCGATAATAGTCATTGAAATTGAACTTTTTTTATTTAATTTAAATATGAATATTTTACCCAAAAAATTCACAAAAAATATTTTATTTTTTAATAAGCAAAATTATCCAAAAGCTATCACAAACACACACACACACACACACTTTTATACAAAAACGTTCACACACCACACACAGCTAATAAATTTTATTTCGATTTTGAACGAAGCGTAATATTATTTTTATATTTATATTATTTTTACACAAATACATTTTATTTATTTAATTATACTTACTTATGCTTATATATTGTTAGTTAATTTAATTAATGCTTTATTTTATTATTATTATAATTTGTTTTTTTAACTTTTATTGGCTATTTTTTTATTTTTTTTATTCATTATATATATATATATATATAAAATTTTGTTTTGTGTATTTTATACTGCAACACGTTTTTAGACTTTAATAAATGTAATTGTTTAAAAAATGTGATATGGAAAATTTGAAATTGTTGTTGTTGATTGCAAATGCAGGGCCAAAAATTTAACTGTGTAATTTGATCGTAATTTACAAAAAAAAAAATAATTAAAATATATAGAGTCGTCCCAATAATCCAATATGTATTTATAAAATTTTTCCTTTGTGCAGAAAACGAAAAATGAATAATATACGAACGCGTTGTTGTTAATATAAAAACTATAATATAAGAATTAATTTTCTGAATTACACATTCGCAGTCTTATAACCTATATATAAATAATTATATTATTGACATATATTTCTTCTTTTTTATTTTATAATGTAATTGGCTTAATATTTTTCTAATACATTTTTACAAATTTTTCCGGCTTCATGGAAGATACCAAAAAAAAAATGCTTTATGGTTTTACAAAAAAAAAAACAAACCATTTTAATATCTTTACGAAATAAAAATAAAACTTTGTATATTTATGAATAATTATATATAAATACATTTCTCTATAGCGTTTTAGTTTATGTATTGACCTTTATAATATAGATATAGAAAATTTATTTGAGTTCTCTATGATAATGTATAATACATATATAAGGATTCATTTAAATATGTATATTATTTTACCACCTTTTGTATAATAATATATTTTTTTTTAATAGAGAGTGTTTTTATTTGAAATATTGTAAATGAAAATAAAAAAAAACAAATTATAAATCAAGGTAATCCGCACGGTATACGACGGACGTTATCAATTTTCACACACTATAGCAATTATTACACCACCACATATTTATAGTTGAATTATATAGACAAATTTTAATTATTTATTTTTGTTTTTAAATTGGATTCATTCACGTACATATATCCTTTAGTAGAACTTTAACTTAAAATGCGTTAAAATATAAATCCAAGTTTAAGTTAAAACACAAAAAAAAAAAAATTAAATTATATTATAAAACTTTAATTTAGTCTTGTTCATCGCGTTTAATAGAGTAAAAGTGTTTTGTGTGCTTGATTTTATTTTTGTTTTTTTATATTTTTGTTATTTAAAAAACATTTAATATATATTTTTTGATAAATTTCATTTTCGTAACAGAAAACAATTTTATTTTTTTAATTTCCAATTTATAAATAAAATATTATTATTTTATTTTATCACAAAATTTATCTAAATTTGAATGATTAACTATAATTTACGTGCGTATTAAAAACATACCCGCAATATATTTTTAAATTAATTTTTTAACACCTGTTTCTATATAAAAAATAAAAAATTTTAAAGTTCGGTAAGTTTTATTTTGATCTCAATTGTTGATTATAATATAATTTAATTAAAATCATATTATAAGCGCAATTTAAATTAACCATTTATAATAATATAATAGTGAAAACGGAAATGGAAAATATAAATATCGATAAAATCGAAAAAAAAAATAAAGCAAAACATTTTTGTAGAGATATTCTTTTAACTTATAATAATTAATTTAAAGATATTGTAAAGATTTAAAAAAAATTAATAGTTTTCAATATAGGACAGATTTGAATTGAAATAGAAAGATGTGATCATTTTTAATATTTTTTTTTGTTCGTTACTACGGCTTTAGAATCGATTTCTACAATGCCGTCGGCCCCCAACGAACGCCAATCTTTAATAATATGAAATCTTTTGAGTAAATCATGCGTTGATTTTTGTTAGGAATATGCGATAATGAAAAATAATCAAAATTGAAAACCTTTTGTGAATTATAGATCATTTATAAATACGTATTTTACGTATGTGTACGTATTTTAATAAGAAATAAGTTTTAATTGAAATTTTAGGTGTTTTTTTTCTAAATTTATTTTTGGCGTTATTTCAAATCTCTCAAAAGAAGCACACACACACACACAAAAAAACAAGAATTTATTCATGAGGATTGTATAGATTAAACCAAAAAAAAGAACACTAAAAACAAATAAATCCACAAATCCTTTGTATATTTAAGAAAATCGTAAAAAATACATTTTACTATAAAATTCCATATCAAATATTAATTCCCTTTATAAATGTGGTGTTTAAAATAAGGCTAATTATCGTATAATATTTTTTTGCATATGGAAAGAAATTGATTCAAAATTTTGTTATATAAAATTAATTAATGTTTTATAAAGATATTTTAGCCTTATCCCATTAACTATAGTGGCGGGCCTTGAGAAAATGTGTCCTGCTGACTTTTGTCAGGAAGATATCCTAAAAGGAATACACTTAAAAATAAATTAATTATACTACCAAAATGAAAGTTTGTTTTCGAATAAAATTTTCCGGAAAATTCAATATTGAAAAAATATTGTGACAAATTTTCACGGACATTTTTTGGAAAATCGGTTGATGTCAAAAAGATATAATCAATGATGCGATTTTAAAATTTTCTTCTATACATGAAAAATCAGAAATTAATTGAATTTTCAAATGATGCAAAGAAAATGGAGAAAAACTGTTACTATGTATATATAATTCAAAAAATTCAAAATTTGTAAACAATTGTTTGAAAAAGAGTTTTTTTTTTAGCATAAATAATTTATTTTTAGGCATGTACCCTTCAGAATATCGGATAGTTTGGATCGTTCGGAACAAATTCTCTCACACTACCCAACCATTCCATTCATTTGTAATAAATAAAAATAAATTTTTTTACACAAAATTAAAATGTCATCAACTATATTTTATATATTTCGGTTAGTTAAATCTGTACAATAAAAAAAATCACCCTTAAAAATGTGTATGCGATTTTTTTTGTAATAGTATTGCAATCATTAATAAGTATATAAGCTTACTTTTAAATTAATTATATATATTTTTTATCTGATGTGTATATTCATATATCATTAGATATTAAATATATTTTATCTGATGTGTATATTCATATATCATTAGATATTAAATATATTTTATCTGATGTGTATATTCATATATCATTAGATATTAAATAAGTGTATATAATAAAATTTTAAACTATCAATTAATTTGTACTATATATATATATATATATATATATATATATATATATATATTCAATCACATTTTATTTCTGATATTATTTATGTATATGCATTTGTTAATGTTATTTTATTTTTGTAATTTTGAGCAATTTTAAAATGAAAATTATGCATGAATTATATAAAATCAATCTTAATTCAATATCATAATTATTTATATTATGTACTATAATAGTTTCCATTGTATTTTCACTAATAAATATAGTGTTATCATTGACCAAACATCATTTTTAATCAATTTTAAAATATAAATTTTTATAATATTTGTGTATTAATTATATGGTATATATAATTCAATATAGAAACTATGTTTTTGTGGCAATTTTATTTCTTATACTAAATATGTATTATAATAAATATCTATATGTCTATATATTGCATAATTGCGCTTTATATTCTTATGTATTATCTATTTATTATTATTATTACTATATTATAATATTAAAGCATTTATTATATTGTTTAAATGTTTTGGAATATACGTATATGAGTGTGATGCGATGATTTGGTTCCGATAAATTTTGACCTGAAATTAATTTAAATTATTTAATATAGTATTATTTAAATTTATGTATATAGATCCGATTGATTTGTGTGCCATTTTAAATATTTATTGACGATCGATGTTTTATTGTATAATAATTACAAAATCCTAATCGCGGTTAATGAATTTACTATAATTTTGGATGATTGGAATGATAAAGAGGATTCATATAATTTCCATGGGTTAAATTTAAACCATTTTGATTTTTTTTTATATAAATACGGGTATTAAATTTACATTTGGATTTTTCCGATTTTCAAATTTTCAATCGGAGAATTTTTAATTATATTACGTGTAGGAATTAAAAATGCGGACTTAGATAACAGATGGCGCAACTAGCGTTGAGTGCATCGCAACACACCGCAGCCATTTTCTTTTTTTTGTCTGTCATTAGGCTATAAATTTCAGTATATGTCATTTGATTGAAGTGTAAACAACAAAGCTTTTTTTTGCTTCGAATATGTCGAAACACATGCCTGAAAAAGTTGTTTTGGGGAGAAGGTTAATAACTTTCTATAATTTGAAGAAAACCGCTGCTGAAAGTTATCGTTTATTGGTTGAAGCTTATGGTGGACATGCTCCAGCTCCAGCAACTTGTGAACGATGGTTTGTACGCTCCCGAAATGGTGATTTTCACTTGGAAGACAAAGAACGGCCAGGTCAGCCAAAAAAATTTGAAGACGAAGAATTGCGAGCGTTATTGGATGAAAATTCGTGTAGAACGCAACATTAACTTGCAATGGCGTTGAATGTCGACCAAACAACCATTGGCAAACGTTTACATTTTGTTATACAAATAAATGCCATTTTCAAGCCAAAAAATCCGCATTATTAATTCCTACACCTAATATTTTTTGTATATATATTATAAATAAACCAATTTTAATCCAATAATAAATGAATAAATGAAAATTAATTTTAGAATATCGCAGTTCGATTGATTTTTCTTTTGTGAATATTTATGCTTGTATGTAAATTCTGGATAAATGCATATAATTATTATGGATGATGGATATAAAGCTAAATATAAATTTGCGCGTGACAAAGTAGATAAAAAAAATAAATATATATAGCAAATTCGCTCCTTATTGTGTTACATACATACAATATAAATAGCCACGATTTGTAAAATTGATGTAAAAAATATAAGATTTTTTTTGGTATTATAAACCGGACAATGAGAGAGGCTTTTTTTTTATCATATATATATATATATATTTAATTACGCCAATTTTACAAACGTATGTGCAAACACAACGAAACTATATAGACAAAAAATTTATAGCATTTATTTGATATACTTATTTTCACCATATATGACCAACCTATCCTCCACATCATATACATATTATTATAATCTAAATCTAAATTGAAAAAATACCTTTTTTGATCATATTTCAAAATAATATGTATAGGTTATTTAAATATATATATATATATTATATTTTGTTATGCGTATTATATTACTTTTATATATATATATATATAAATAAATATAAACATATTAAAAATACACCTAATTAAATAAAATAATTAAAAATACTGAAAAAAAAAAAAATTAAAAATACTTGTTGCATGCGGCATCTCGTTTCTCTATTGTTGGATTTTGGTCGATGTTATTCTTCTATGTATATATATAAATATATGATGGATAAACGAGAGCAGACGAAGATAACATTAATGAAGCACCATTGAAATCATTTACAAGTATTGGTGGTGATACGGTCGAAAGTGATAATGATGAAGATGATTATTTTGATGATAATGGTAAATTTGATTCATATACTAAAACATCGAAATGCGAACCGAATAAAACGTATAAGACAGTCGCTTTTGAAGAAACACATTTAGCAGAAATCGACGATTTTGATTTAAATTCTAGTACACGCTCATCAATAGTCGATGGTGATGGTGATGAAACAAAGTCATCGCCAATGGGCGGTATTCCAAATGAAATTGCCGATAAACGTATACGGCAACAACAGCAAAAACACGATCACCAACAATCGAATAATTTGAATTTGAAAAAAGATTTAAATTTAAATTTAAATTCAAATGAAAATATTCTCTTGTCAAAGTCATCGGCCACCAATCAAGATAGGGAATCTGTTTTCAAACATCAAGGTACATCTCCATTTGAGGAATTCGTTGCTGAAACGCCCGTAACAAAACCCAATGAAAAACCATCGTTAAAATTAGTATTTGGACGGAAAGAAGTGAAAACAAATGATTCGTCAGCAGTATCCGAAAGTCATCTTACCTTATACGGTAAAAAAGATGTAGAAATTTCAATAAGTTCACAATCTCGTATTAGTTTAACAACAATAACAACGTCTAATAAGTATGATGCCGATGCTAATGAAGATGATAATGAAACAAATAATACAACGGAAAATACAAACAGAACAACTAATTACGTAATAACAGATGTAAATGATAACAGTCAAAATCAGCATCAGCATCATCATCATCGTGTACATCGCGGTTATGACTCGGGAATGGATACGAATTCATTGGGTCGTAGTGGGGCTCCACGAACCGGTACCACTGATGGTAAAAAACGTGAAGACACTGTTATGTTTTCAAAAAAACATCATATTCATGTATACGAAAGTATGGATTCAAATAGTGAATCGCCCGCATCCGAACAAAGTTATTCACATTATATCACAGACACGGGTATATCAATAACACGCGGTACATATACGGATACGGCCACGAGCCCCGGTGTACAAAGTGCATCCGAATCGGAAAATTTAAATGAAAAAAATCGTATGGATATTGTTACCGATACGGCATTTGATATTGAAATTGAAGAATTGGAATTAACCGATGCAGGTTTAAGTCCTATACAACCGGATGACACCGATTTGTATAACATTCAATTGGGTTCAGTTAATGATGATTCACGGTATTTACATACCGGTACAAGTCCCGTTGAATTCGATGAAACGCTTTCCGAAGTAAATACATCGGAAGCCGGTACAATAACAGATAAAGTGGAATTCAAAGATGCATCTAATAGTCCCGTTGATATTATCGATGTGACAACATCGGCTAAAAAATTATTGGAAAACGATGAGGATATACTTGCACAACGACGTGGTTCGGGCGATGTTAAGGCAAAAATTCGGGCTTTAGAAGAAAATAATGCAAAATTAACTGCTGAAATTGCAACGGTACAGCTTAAATTATCACCAAAACGTCATATAGTAGAAAGCAAAAAAGATCCAATCCCAGAAAATATAATACCTGATCCAGTTGACCACCCCTTTTCTTCCGAAATGAATGTATCTATTGAATCTATTCCACCGATACATGAGGTTATCATGAATATTGAAAAGAAAATAGCCAACGAAGCACTTCCTTCTATATTGTCAACACCAAAAAAATTAAATATTATTGAAAAGGAACGTAATAAATATCCAATAAGTGATGATGTTAATGATGATGCAGGCCAAACTGCTTTAAAAAATATTGAATCACAAATTATACAACCAGTATCACTAATTCAGAAAAATATTGAACATACAATAACAGACATTAAACAGAGATTCTCTTCAGATTCCAATGAATATATGGCAGAAAATTTAGAATCAATTGATGAACCCGTGTGTGAGGTTATATGCATTAAACGGAAAGTTAGTATGTTGGAAGAAGATGGCGAAATTGAAGTGATTAAAGAAATTGTAGATGAGGGTTGCGTGCGGTATGATAAAATAAAAAATAGTAAATTGCCTGATGACGAATTCATTAATAAACATAAAATTGAGACGTTAACTACCTCAGATAAAACTGACATTGATTCAAAAGGGAACGCTAACAAACTTCTTATATCCCACATAAAAAATGAGCAGCTAACACATTTTGTAAGTGAATCGAAATACGTAGAGATTGAAGAAATAAACTCCATGTCAAAAGTAAAAAAAATCGAGTTCGGGACAAAATCCATGACAAAACATACTGAAATAATTGAGAAAACGGATTATATAAAAGAAAAGCAACCAGAATCCAAAGTATCTCCCACACCATCTGACAAAATTGATGATCGAAAATCTCCATCAATTGATGATAAAATCATTCCAAAACAAACACCCGTTGAAAGTTCAGACGAATCCGATGATGACATTCCTCTTAAAAAAGATAGTAAGACAATTATTGATGATACGAAACCAACAAAAGATATCACAGATAAAGTTGATGAAACGAAACCTTTATCTAAAATAGAGACAGTTCAATTTGATACAACATCTATCACAAAACATACTGAAGTAATTGAGAAAACGGATTATATTAAAGAAAAGCAACCAGAATCTAGAGTATCTCCCACACCATCTGACAAAATTGATGATCGAAAATCTCCATCAATTGATGATAAAATCATTCCAAAACAAACACCCGTTGAAAGTTCAGACGAATCCGATGATGACATTCCTCTTAAAAAAGATAGTAAGACAATTATTGATGATACGAAACCAACAAAAGATATAACAGATAAAGTTGATGAAACGAAACCTTTATCTAAAATAGAGACAGTTCAATTTGATACAACATCTATCACAAAACATACTGAAGTAATTGAGAAAACGGATTATATTAAAGAAAAGCAACCAGAATCTAGAGTATCTCCCACACCATCTGACAAAATTGATGATCGAAAATCTCCATCAATTGATGATAAAATCATTCCAAAACAAACACCCGTTGAAAGTTCAGACGAATCCGATGATGACATTCCTCTTAAAAAAGATAGTAAGACAATTATTGATGATACGAAACTAACAAAAGATATCACAGATAAAGTTGATGAAACGAAATCTAAAATAGAGACAGTTCAATTTGATACAACATCTATCACAAAACGTACTGAGGTAATTGAGAAAACGGATTATATTAAAGAAAAGCAACCAGAATCTAGAGTATCTCCCACAGCATCTGACAAAATTGATGATCGAAAATCTCCATCAATTGATGATAAAATCATTCCAAAACAAGCACCCGTTGAAAGTTCAGACGAATCCCATGATGACATTCCTCTTAAAAAAGATAGTAAGACAATTATTAATGATACGAAACCAACAAAAGATACCACAGATAAAGTTGATGAAACGAAACCTAAAATAGAGACAGTCCAATTTGATACAACATCTATCACAAAACTTACTGAAGTAATTGAGAAAACGGATTATATTAAAGAAAATCAACCAGAATCTAGAGTATCTCCCACACCATCTGACAAAATTGATGATCGAAAATATCCATCAATTGATGATAAAATCATTCCAAAACAAACACCCGTTGAAAGTTCAGACGAATCCGATGATAACATTCCTCTTAAAAAAGATAGTAAGACATTTATTGATGATACGAAACCAACAAAAGATATCACAGATAAAGTTGATGAAACGAAACCTTTATCTAAAATAGAGACAGTCCAATTTGATACAACATCTATCACAAAACTTACTGAAGTAATTGAGAAAACGGATTATATTAAAGAAAAGCAACCAGAATCTAGAGTATCTCCCACACCATCTGACAAAATTAATGATCGAAAATCTCCATCAATTGATGATAAAATCATTCCAAAACAAACACCCGTTGAAAGTTCAGACGAATCCGATGATGACATTCCTCTTAAAAAAGATAGTAAGACAATTATTGATGATACGAAACCAACAAAATATATCACAGATAAAGTTGATGAAACGAAATCTAAAATAGAGACAGTTCAATTTGATACAACATCTATCACAAAACGTACTGAAGTAATTGAGAAAACGGATTATATTAAAGAAAAGGAACCAGAATCTAGAGTATCTCCCACACCATCTGACAAAATTGATGATCGAAAATCTCCTTCAATTGATGATAAAATCATTCCAAAACAAACACCCGTTGAAAGTTCAGACGAATCCGATGATGACATTCCTCTTAAAAAAGATAGTAAGACAATTATTGATGATACGAAACCAACAAAAGATATCACAGATAAAGTTGATGAAACGAAACCTTTATCTAAAATAGAGACAGTCCAATTTGATACAACATCTATCACAAAACTTAGTGAAGTAATTGAGAAAACGGATTATATTAAAGAAAAGCAACCAGAATCTAGAGTATCTCCCACACCATCTGACAAAATTGATGATCGAAAATCTCCATCAATTGATGATAAAATGATTCCAAAACAAGCACCCGTTGAAAGTTCAGACGAATCCGATGATGACATTCCTCTTAAAAAAGATATTAAGACAATTATTGATGATACGAAACCAACAAAAGATATCACAGATAAAGTTGATGGAACGAAATCTAAAATAGAGACAGTTCAATTTGATACAACATCTATCACAAAACTTACTGAAGTAATTGAGAAAACGGATTATATTAAAGAAAAGCAACCAGAATCTAGAGTATATTCCACACCATCTGACAAAATTGATGATCGAAAATCTCCATCAATTGATGATAAAATCATTCCAAAACAAACACCCGTTGAAAGTTCAGACGAATCCGATGATGACATTCCTCTTAAAAAAGATAGTAAGACAATTATTGATGATACGAAACCAACAAAAGATATCACAGATAAAGTTGATGAAACGAAACCTTTATCTAAAATAGAGACAGTCCAATTTGATGCAACATCTATCACAAAACTTACTGAAGTAATTGAGAAAACGGATTATATTAAAGAAAAGCAACCAGAATCTAGAGTATATTCCACACCATCTGACAAAATTGATGATCGAAAATCTCCATCAATTGATGATAAAATCATTCCAAAACAAACACCCGTTGAAAGTTCAGACGAATCCGATGATGACATTCCCCTTAAAAAAGAAAGTAAGACAATTATTGATGATACGAAACCAACAAAAGATATCACAGATAAAGTTGATGAAACGAAACCTTTATCTAAAATAGAGACAGTCCAATTTGATGCAACATCTATCACAAAACTTACTGAAGTAATTGAGAAAACGGATTATATTAAAGAAAAGCAACCAGAATCTAGAGTATCTCCCACACCATCTGACAAAATTGATGATCGAAAAGCTCCATCAATTGATGATAAAATCATTCCAAAACAAACACCCGTTGAAAGTTCAGACGAATCCGATGATGACAGTCCTCTTAAAAAAGATAGTAAGACAATTATTCATGATACGAAACCAACAAAAGATATCACAGATAAAGTTGATGAAACGAAACCTTTATCTAAAATAGAGACAGTCCAATTTGATGCAACATCTATCACAAAACTTACTGAAGTAATTGAGAAAACGGATTATATTAAAGAAAAGCAACCAGAATCTAGAGTATCTCCCACACCATCTGACAAAATTGATGATCGAAAATCTCCATCAATTGATGATAAAATCATTCCAAAACAAACACCCGTTGAAAGTTCAGACGAATCCGATGATGCCATGACTCTTAAAAAAGATAGTAAGACAATTATTGATGAAACGAAACCAACAAAAGATATCACAGATAAAGTTGATGAAACGAAACCTTTATCTAAAATAGAGACAGTCCAATTTGATACAACATCTATCACGAAACTTACTGAAGTAACTGAGAAAACGGATTATATTAAAGAAAAGCAACCAGAATCTAGAGTATCTCCCACACCATCTGACAAAATTGATGATCGAAAATCTCCATCAATTGATGATAAAATCATTCCAAAACAAACACCCGTTGAAAGTTCAGACGAATCCGATGATGACATTCCTCTTAAAAAAGATAGTAAGACAATTATTGATGATACGAAACCAACAAAAGATATCACAGATAAAGTTGATGAAACGAAACCTTTATCTAAAATAGAGACAGTCCAATTTGATACAACATCTATCACAAAACTTACTGAAGTAATTGAGAAAACGGATTATATTAAAGAAAAGCAACCAGAATCTAGAGTATCTCCCACACCATCTGACAAAATTGATGATCGAAAATCTCCATCAATTGATGATAAAATCATTCCAAAACAAACACCCGTTGAAAGTTCAGACGAATCCGATGATGACATTCCTCTTAAAAAAGATAGTAAGACAATTATTGATGATACGAAACCAACAAAAGATATCACAGATAAAGTTGATGAAACGAAACCTTTATCTAAAATAAAAACAGTCAAATTTGATGCAACATCTATCACAAAACTTACTGAAGTAATTGAGAAAACGGATTATATTAAAGAAAATCAACCAGAATCTAGAGTATCTCCCACACCATCTGACAAAATTGATGATAATATCATTCCAAAACAAACACCCGTTGAAAGTTCAGACGAATCCGATGATGACATTCCTCTTAAAAAAGATAGTAAGACAATTATTGATGATACGAAACCAACAAAAGATATCACAGATAAAGTTGATGAAACGAAACCTTTATCTAAAATAGAGACAGTCCAATTTGATACAACATCTATCACAAAACTTACTGAAGTAATTGAGAAAACGGATTATATTAAAGAAAAACAACCAGAATCTAGAGTATCTCCCACACCATCTGACAAAATTGATGATCGAAAATCTCCATCAATTGATGATAAAATGATTCCAAAACAAACACCCGTTGAAAGTTCAGACGAATCCGATGAAGACATTCCTCTTAAAAAAGATAGTAAGACCATTATTGATGATACGAAACCAACAAAAGATATCACAGATAAAGTTGATGAAACGAAACCTTTATCTAAAATAGAGACAGTCAAATTTGATGCAACATCTATCACAAAACTTACTGAAGTAATTGAGAAAACGGATTATATTAAAGAAAAACAACCAGAATCTAGAGTATCTCCCACACCATCTGACAAAATTGATGATCGAAAATCTCCATCAATTGATGATAAAATCATTTCAAAACAAACACCCGTTGAAAGTTCAGCCGAATCCGATGATGACATTCCTCTTAAAAAAGATAGTAAGACAATTATTGATGATACGAAACCAACAAAAGATATCACAGATAAAGTTGATGAAACTAAACCTTTATCTAAAATAGAGACAGTCCAATTTGATACAACATCTATCACAAAACTTACTGAAGTAATTGAGAAAACGGATTATATTAAAGAAAAGCAACCAGAATCTAGAGTATCTCCCACACCATCTGACAAAATTGATGATCGAAAATCTCCATCAATTGATGATAAAATCATTCCAAAACAAACACCCGTTGAAAGTTCAGACGAATCCGATGATGACATTCCTCTTAAAAAAGATAGTAAGACAATTATTGACGATACGAAACCAACAAAAGAAATCACAGATAAAGTTGATGAAACGCAACCTTTATCTAAAATAGAGACAGTCCAATTTGATACAACATCTATCACAAAACTTACTGAAGTAATTGAGAAAACGGATTATATTAAAGAAAAGCAACCAGAATCTAGAGTATCTCCCACACCATCTGACAAAATTGATGATCGAAAATCTCCATCAATTGATGATAAAATCATTCCAAAACAAACACCCGTTGAAAGTTCAGACGAATCCGATGATGACATTCCTCTTAAAAAAGATAGTAAGACAATTATTGATGATACGAAACCAACAAAAGATATCACAGATAAAGTTGATGAAACGAAACCTTTATCTAAAATAGAGACAGTCAAATTTGATGCAACATCTATCACAAAACTTACTGAAGTAATTGAGAAAACGGATTATATTAAAGAAAATCAACCAGAATCTAGAGTATCTCCCACACCATCTGACAAAATTGATGATAATATCATTCCAAAACAAACACCCGTTGAAAGTTCAGACGAATCCGATGATGACATTCCTCTTAAAAAAGATAGTAAGACAATTATTGATGATACGAAACCAACAAAAGATATCACAGATGAAGTTGATGAAACGAAACCTTTATCTAAAATAGAGACAGTCCAATTTGATACAACATCTATCACAAAACTTACTGAAGTATTTGAGAAAACGGATTATATTAAAGAAAAGCAACCAGAATCTAGAGTATCTCCCACACCATCTGACAAAATTGATGATCGAAAATCTCCATCAATTGATGATAAAATCATTCCAAAACAAACACCCGTTGAAAGTTCAGACGAATCCGATGATGACATTCCTCTTAAAAAAGATAGTAAGACAATTATTGATGATACGAAACCAACAAAAGATATCACAGATAAAGTTGATGAAACGAAACCTTTATCTAAAATAGAGACAGTCAAATTTGATGCAACATCTATCACAAAACTTACTGAAGTAATTGAGAAAACGGATTATATTAAAGAAAAACAACCAGAATCTAGAGTATCTCCCACACCATCTGACAAAATTGATGATCGAAAATCTCCATTAATTGATGATAAAATCATTCCAAAACAACCACCCGTTGAAAGTTCAGACGAATCCGATGATGACATTCCTCTGAAAAAAGATAGTAAGACAATTATTGATGATACGAAACCAACAAAAGATATCACAGATAAAGTTGATGAAACGAAACCTTTATCTAAAATAGAGACAGTCCAATTTGATACAACATCTATCACAAAACTTACTGAAGTAATTGAGAAAACGGATTATATTAAAGAAAAGCAACCAGAATCTAGAGTATCTCCCACACCATCTGACAAAATTGATGATCGAAAATCTCCATCAATTGATGATAAAATCATTCCAAAACAAGCACCCGTTGAAAGTTCAGACGAATCCGATGATTACATTCCTCTTAAAAAAGATAGTAAGACCATTATTGATGATACGAAACCAACAAAAGATATCACAGATAAAGTTGATGAAACGAAACCTTTATCTAAAATAGAGACAGTCAAATTTGATGCAACATCTATCACAAAACTTACTGAAGTAATTGAGAAAACGGATTATATTAAAGAAAAACAACCAGAATCTAGAGTATCTCCCACACCATCTGACAAAATTGATGATCGAAAATCTCCATCAATTGATGATAAAGTCATTTCAAAACAAACACCCGTTGAAAGTTTAGACGAATCCGATGATGACATTCCTCTTAAAAAAGATAGTAAGACAATTATTGATGATACGAAACCAACAAAAGATATCACAGATAAAGTTGATGAAACTAAACCTTTATCTAAAATAGAGACAGTCCAATTTGATACAACATCTATCACAAAACCTACTGAAGTAATTGAGAAAACGGATTATATTAAAGAAAAGCAACCAGAATCTAGAGTATCTCCCACACCATCTGACAAAATTGTTGATCGAAAATCTCCATCAATTGATGATAAAATGATTCCAAAACAAACACCCGTTGAAAGTTCAGACGAATCCGATGATGACATTCTTCTTAAAAAAGATAGTAAGACAATTATTGACGATACGAAACCAACAAAAGAAATCACAGATAAAGTTGATGAAACGCAACCTTTATCTAAAATAGAGACAGTCCAATTTGATACAACATCTATCACAAAACTTACTGAAGTAATTGAGAAAACGGATTATATTAAAGAAAAGCAACCAGAATCTAGAGTATCTCCCACACCATCTGACAAAATTGATGATCGAAAATCTCCATCAATTGATGATAAAATCATTCCAAAACAAACACCCGTTGAAAGTTCAGACGAATCCGATGATGACATTCCTCTTAAAAAAGATAGTAAGACAATTATTGATGATACGAAACCAACAAAAGATATCACAGATAAAGTTGATGAAACGAAACCTTTATCTAAAATAGAGACAGTCAAATTTGATGCAACATCTATCACAAAACTTACTGAAGTAATTGAGAAAACGGATTATATTAAAGAAAAACAACCAGAATCTAGAGTATCTCCCACACCATCTGACAAAATTGATGATCGAAAATCTCCATCAATTGATGATAAAATCATTCCAAAACAAACACCCGTTGAAAGTTCAGACGAATCCGATGATGACATTCCTCTTAAAAAAGATAGTAAGACAATTATTGATGATACGAAACCAACAAAAGATATCACAGATAAAGTTGATGGAACGAAATGTAAAATAGAGACAGTTCAATTTGATACAACATCTATCACAAAACTTACTGAAGTAATTGAGAAAACGGATTATATTAAAGAAAAGCAACCAGAATCTAGAGTATCTCCCACACCATCTGACAAAATTGATGATCGAAAATCTCCATCAATTGATGATAAAATCATTCCAAAACAAACACCCGTTGAAAGTTTAGACGAATCCGATGATGACATTCCTCTTAAAAAAGATAGTAAGACAATTATTGATGATACGAAACCAACAAAAGATATCACAGATAAAGTTGATGAAACTAAACCTTTATCTAAAATAGAGACAGTCAAATTTGATACAACATCTATCACAAAACTTACTGAAGTAATTGAGAAAACGGATTATATTAAAGAAAAGCAACCAGAATCTAGAGTATCTCCCACACCATCTGACAAAATTGATGATCGAAAATCTCCATCAATTGATGATAAAATCATACCAAAACAAACACCCGTTGAAAGTTTAGACGAATCCGATGATGACATTCCTCTTAAAAAAGATAGTAAGACAATTATTGACGATACGAAACCAACAAAAGAAATCACAGATAAAGTTGATGAAACGAAACCTTTATCTAAAATAGAGACAGTCCAATTTGATACAACATCTATCACAAAACTTACTGAAGTAATTGAGAAAACGGATTATATTAAAGAAAAGCAACCAGAATCTAGAGTATCTCCCACACCATCTGACAAAATTGATGATCGAAAATCTCCATCAATTGATGATAAAATCATTCCAAAACAAGCACCCGTTGAAAGTTCAGACGAATCCGATGATTACATTCCTCTTAAAAAAGATATTAAGACAATTATTGATGATACGAAACCAACAAAAGATATCACAGATAAAGTTGATGAAACGAAACCTTTATCTAAAATAGAGACAGTCAAATTTGATGCAACATCTATCACAAAACTTACTGAAGTAATTGAGAAAACGGATTATATTAAAGAAAAACAACCAGAATCTAGAGTATCTCCCACACCATCTGACAAAATTGATGATCGAAAATCTCCATCAATTGATGATAAAATCATTCCAAAACAAACACCCGTTGAAAGTTCAGACGAATCCGATGATGACATTCCTCTGAAAAAAGATAGTAAGACAATTATTGATGATACGAAACCAACAAAAGATATCACAGATAAAGTTGATGAAACGAAACCTTTATCTAAAATAGAGACAGTCAAATTTGATGCAACATCTATCACAAAACTTACTGAAGTAATTGAGAAAACGGATTATATTAAAGAAAAGCAACCAGAATCTAGAGTATCTCCCACACCATCTGACAAAATAGATGATGGAAAATCTCCAATAATTGATGATAAAATCATTCCAAAACAAACACCCGTTGAAAGTTCAGACGAATCCGATGATGACATTCCTCTGAAAAAAGATAGTAACACAATTATTGATGATACGAACCCAACAAAAGATATCACAGATAAAGTTGATGAAACTAAACCTTTATCTAAAATAGAGACAGTCCAATTTGATACAACATCTATCACAAAACTTACTGAAGTAATTGAGAAAACGGATTATATTAAAGAAAAACAACCAGAATCTAGAGTATCTCCCACACCATCTGACAAAATTGATGATCGAAAATCTCCATCAATTGATGATAAAATCATTCCAAAACAAACACCCGTTGAAAGTTCAGACGAATCCGATGATGACATTCCTCTGAAAAAAGATAGTAAGACAATTATTGATGATACGAAACCAACAAAAGATATCACAGATAAAGTTGATGAAACGAAACCTTTATCTAAAATAGAGACAATCAAATTTGATGCAACATCTATCACAAAACTTACTGAAGTAATTGAGAAAACGGATTATATTAAAGAAAAACAACCAGAATCTAGAGTATCTCCCACACCATCTGACAAAATTGATGATCGAAAATCTCCATCAATTGATGATAAAATCATTCCAAAACAAGCACCCGTTGAAAGT
The DNA here is from genome assembly GCA_958336335.1 of Dilophus febrilis. Taxonomy (NCBI): domain Eukaryota; kingdom Metazoa; phylum Arthropoda; class Insecta; order Diptera; family Bibionidae; genus Dilophus; species Dilophus febrilis. Next base: position 28,530,506 of record OY284470.1, read on the forward strand.
TCAGACGAATCCGATGATTACATTCCTCTTAAAAAAGATATTAAGACAATTATTGATGATACGAAACCAACAAAAGATATCACAGATAAAGTTGATGAAACGAAACCTTTATCTAAAATAGAGACAGTCAAATTTGATGCAACATCTATCACAAAACTTACTGAAGTAATTGAGAAAACGGATTATGTTAAAGAAAAACAACCAGAATCTAGAGTATCTCCCACACCATCTGACAAAATTGATGATCGAAAATCTCCATCAATTGATGATAAAATCATTCCAAAACAAACACCCGTTGAAAGTTCAGACGAATCCGATGATGACATTCCTCTGAAAAAAGATAGTAAGACAATTATTGATGATACGAAACCAACAAAAGATATCACAGATAAAGTTGATGAAACGAAACCTTTATCTAAAATAGAGACAGTCAAATTTGATGCAACATCTATCACAAAACTTACTGAAGTAATTGAGAAAACGGATTATATTAAAGAAAAGCAACCAGAATCTAGAGTATCTCCCACACCATCTGACAAAATAGATGATGGAAAATCTCCAATAATTGATGATAAAATCATTCCAAAACAAACACCCGTTGAAAGTTCAGACGAATCCGATGATGACATTCCTCTGAAAAAAGATAGTAACACAATTATTGATGATACGAACCCAACAAAAGATATCACAGATAAAGTTGATGAAACTAAACCTTTATCTAAAATAGAGACAGTCCAATTTGATACAACATCTATCACAAAACTTACTGAAGTAATTGAGAAAACGGATTATATTAAAGAAAAACAACCAGAATCTAGAGTATCTCCCACACCATCTGACAAAATTGATGATCGAAAATCTCCATCAATTGATGATAAAATCATTCCAAAACAAACACCCGTTGAAAGTTCAGACGAATCCGATGATGACATTCCTCTGAAAAAAGATAGTAAGACAATTATTGATGATACGAAACCAACAAAAGATATCACAGATAAAGTTGATGAAACGAAACCTTTATCTAAAATAGAGACAATCAAATTTGATGCAACATCTATCACAAAACTTACTGAAGTAATTGAGAAAACGGATTATATTAAAGAAAAACAACCAGAATCTAGAGTATCTCCCACACCATCTGACAAAATTGATGATCGAAAATCTCCATCAATTGATGATAAAATCATTCCAAAACAAGCACCCGTTGAAAGTTCAGACGAATCCGATGATTACATTCCTCTTAAAAAAGATATTAAGACAATTATTGATGATACGAAACCAACAAAAGATATCACAGATAAAGTTGATGAAACGAAACCTTTATCTAAAATAGAGACAGTCAAATTTGATGCAACATCTATCACAAAACTTACTGAAGTAATTGAGAAAACGGATTATGTTAAAGAAAAACAACCAGAATCTAGAGTATCTCCCACACCATCTGACAAAATTGATGATCGAAAATCTCCATCAATTGATGATAAAATCATTCCAAAACAAACACCCGTTGAAAGTTCAGACGAATCCGATGATGACATTCCTCTGAAAAAAGATAGTAAGACAATTATTGATGATACGAAACCAACAAAAGATATCACAGATAAAGTTGATGAAACGAAACCTTTATCTAAAATAGAGACAGTCAAATTTGATGCAACATCTATCACAAAACTTACTGAAGTAATTGAGAAAACGGATTATATTAAAGAAAAGCAACCAGAATCTAGAGTATCTCCCACACCATCTGACAAAATAGATGATGGAAAATCTCCAATAATTGATGATAAAATCATTCCAAAACAAACACCCGTTGAAAGTTCAGACGAATCCGATGATGACATTCCTCTGAAAAAAGATAGTAACACAATTATTGATGATACGAAACCAACAAAAGATATCACAGATAAAGTTGATGAAACTAAACCTTTATCTAAAATAGAGACAGTCCAATTTGATACAACATCTATCACAAAACTTACTGAAGTAATTGAGAAAACGGATTATATTAAAGAAAAGCAACCAGAATCTAGAGTATCTCCCACACCATCTGACAAAATTGATGATCGAAAATCTCCATCAATTGATGATAAAATCATTCCAAAACAAGCACCCGTTGAAAGTTCAGACGAATCCGATGATTACATTCCTCTTAAAAAAGATATTAAGACAATTATTGATGATACGAAACCAACAAAAGATATCACAGATAAAGTTGATGAAACGAAACCTTTATCTAAAATAGAGACAGTCAAATTTGATGCAACATCTATCACAAAACTTACTGAAGTAATTGAGAAAACGGATTATATTAAAGAAAAACAACCAGAATCTAGAGTATCTCCCACACCATCTGACAAAATTGATGATCGAAAATCTCCATCAATTGATGATAAAATCATTCCAAAACAAACACCCGTTGAAAGTTCAGACGAATCCGATGATGACATTCCTCTGAAAAAAGATAGTAAGACAATTATTGATGATACGAAACCAACAAAAGATATCACAGATAAAGTTGATGAAACGAAACCTTTATCTAAAATAGAGACAGTCAAATTTGATGCAACATCTATCACAAAACTTACTGAAGTAATTGAGAAAACGGATTATATTAAAGAAAAGCAACCAGAATCTAGAGTATCTCCCACACCATCTGACAAAATAGATGATGGAAAATCTCCAATAATTGATGATAAAATCATTCCAAAACAAACACCCGTTGAAAGTTCAGACGAATCCGATGATGACATTCCTCTGAAAAAAGATAGTAACACAATTATTGATGATACGAAACCAACAAAAGATATCACAGATAAAGTTGATGAAACTAAACCTTTATCTAAAATAGAGACAGTCCAATTTGATACAACATCTATCACAAAACTTACTGAAGTAATTGAGAAAACGGATTATATTAAAGAAAAGCAACCAGAATCTAGAGTATCTCCCACACCATCTGACAAAATTGATGATCGAAAATCTCCATCAATTGATGATAAAATCATTCCAAAACAAACACCCGTTGAAAGTTCAGACGAATCCGATGATTACATTCCTCTTAAAAAAGATAGTAAGACAATTATTGATGATACGAAACCAACAAAAGATATCACAGATAAAGTTGATGAAACGAAACCTTTATCTAAAATAGAGACAGTCAAATTTGATGCAACATCTATCACAAAACTTACTGAAGTAATTGAGAAAACGGATTATATTAAAGAAAAACAACCAGAATCTAGAGTATCTCCCACACCATCTGACAAAATTGATGATCGAAAATCTCCATCAATTGATGATAAAATGATTCCAAAACAAACACCCGTTGAAAGTTCAGACGAATCCGATGAAGACATTCCTCTTAAAAAAGATAGTAAGACAATTATTGATGATACGAAACCAACAAAAGATATCACAGATAAAGTTGATGAAACTAAACCTTTATCTAAAATAGAGACAGTCCAATTTGATACAACATCTATCACAAAACTTACTGAAGTAATTGAGAAAACGGATTATATTAAAGAAAAGCAACCAGAATCTAGAGTATCTCCCACACCATCTGACAAAATTGATGATCGAAAATCTCCATCAATTGATGATAAAATCATTCCAAAACAAGCACCCGTTGAAAGTTCAGACGAATCCGATGATTACATTCCTCTTAAAAAAGATAGTAAGACAATTATTGATGATACGAAACCAACAAAAGATATCACAGATAAAGTTGATGAAACGAAACCTTTATCTAAAATAGAGACAGTCAAATTTGATGCAACATCTATCACAAAACTTACTGAAGTAATTGAGAAAACGGATTATATTAAAGAAAAGCAACCAGAATCTAGAGTATCTCCCACACCATCTGACAAAATTGATGATCGAAAATCTCCATCAATTGATGATAAAATCATTCCAAAACAAACACCCGTTGAAAGTTTAGACGAATCCGATGATGACATTCCTCTTAAAAAAGATAGTAAGACAATTATTGATGATACGAAACCAACAAAAGATATCACAGATAAAGTTGATGAAACGAAACCTTTATCTAAAATAGAGACAGTCAAATTTGATGCAACATCTATCACAAAACTTACTGAAGTAATTGAGAAAACGGATTATATTAAAGAAAAGCAACCAGAATCTAGAGTATCTCCCACACCATCTGACAAAATTGATGATCGAAAATCTCCATCAATTGATGATAAAATGATTCCAAAACAAACACCCGTTGAAAGTTCAGACGAATCCGATGATGACATTCCTCTTAAAAAAGATAGTAAGACAATTATTGATGATACGAAACCAACAAAAGATATCACAGATAAAGTTGATGAAACGAAACCTTTATCTAAAATAGAGACAGTCAAATTTGATGCAACATCTATCACAAAACTTACTGAAGTAATTGAGAAAACGGATTATATTAAAGAAAAACAACCAGAATCTAGAGTATCTCCCACACCATCTGACAAAATTGATGATCGAAAATCTCCATCAATTGATGATAAAGTCATTTCAAAACAAACACCCGTTGAAAGTTTAGACGAATCCGATGATGACATTCCTCTTAAAAAAGATAGTAAGACAATTATTGATGATACGAAACCAACAAAAGATATCACAGATAAAGTTGATGAAACTAAACCTTTATCTAAAATAGAGACAGTCCAATTTGATACAACATCTATCACAAAACCTACTGAAGTAATTGAGAAAACGGATTATATTAAAGAAAAGCAACCAGAATCTAGAGTATCTCCCACACCATCTGACAAAATTGTTGATCGAAAATCTCCATCAATTGATGATAAAATGATTCCAAAACAAACACCCGTTGAAAGTTCAGACGAATCCGATGATGACATTCCTCTTAAAAAAGATAGTAAGACAATTATTGATGATACGAAACCAACAAAAGATATCACAGATAAAGTTGATGAAACGAAACCTTTATCTAAAATAGAGACAGTCAAATTTGATGCAACATCTATCACAAAACTTACTGAAGTAATTGAGAAAACGGATTATATTAAAGAAAAGCAACCAGAATCTAGAGTATCTCCCACACCATCTGACAAAATAGATGATGGAAAATCTCCAATAATTGATGATAAAATCATTCCAAAACAAACACCCGTTGAAAGTTCAGACGAATCCGATGATGACATTCCTCTGAAAAAAGATAGTAACACAATTATTGATGATACGAAACCAACAAAAGATATCACAGATAAAGTTGATGAAACTAAACCTTTATCTAAAATAGAGACAGTCCAATTTGATACAACATCTATCACAAAACTTACTGAAGTAATTGAGAAAACGGATTATATTAAAGAAAAGCAACCAGAATCTAGAGTATCTCCCACACCATCTGACAAAATTGATGATCGAAAATCTCCATCAATTGATGATAAAGTCATTTCAAAACAAACACCCGTTGAAAGTTCAGACGAATCCGATGATGACATTCCTCTTAAAAAAGATAGTAAGACAATTATTGATGATACGAAACCAACAAAAGATATCACAGATAAAGTTGATGAAACGAAACCTTTATCTAAAATAGAGACAGTCAAATTTGATGCAACATCTATCACAAAACTTACTGAAGTAATTGAGAAAACGGATTATATTAAAGAAAAACAACCAGAATCTAGAGTATCTCCCACACCATCTGACAAAATTGATGATCGAAAATCTCCATCAATTGATGATAAAATCATTCCAAAACAAACACCCGTTGAAAGTTCAGACGAATCCGATGATGACATTCCTCTGAAAAAAGATAGTAAGACAATTATTGATGATACGAAACCAACAAAAGATATCACAGATAAAGTTGATGAAACGAAACCTTTATCTAAAATAGAGACAGTCAAATTTGATGCAACATCTATCACAAAACTTACTGAAGTAATTGAGAAAACGGATTATATTAAAGAAAAGCAACCAGAATCTAGAGTATCTCCCACACCATCTGACAAAATAGATGATGGAAAATCTCCAATAATTGATGATAAAATCATTCCAAAACAAACACCCGTTGAAAGTTCAGACGAATCCGATGATGACATTCCTCTGAAAAAAGATAGTAACACAATTATTGATGATACGAAACCAACAAAAGATATCACAGATAAAGTTGATGAAACTAAACCTTTATCTAAAATAGAGACAGTCCAATTTGATACAACATCTATCACAAAACTTACTGAAGTAATTGAGAAAACGGATTATATTAAAGAAAAGCAACCAGAATCTAGAGTATCTCCCACACCATCTGACAAAATTGATGATCGAAAATCTCCATCAATTGATGATAAAATCATTCCAAAACAAACACCCGTTGAAAGTTCAGACGAATCCGATGATTACATTCCTCTTAAAAAAGATAGTAAGACAATTATTGATGATACGAAACCAACAAAAGATATCACAGATAAAGTTGATGAAACGAAACCTTTATCTAAAATAGAGACAGTCAAATTTGATGCAACATCTATCACAAAACTTACTGAAGTAATTGAGAAAACGGATTATATTAAAGAAAAACAACCAGAATCTAGAGTATCTCCCACACCATCTGACAAAATTGATGATCGAAAATCTCCATCAATTGATGATAAAATGATTCCAAAACAAACACCCGTTGAAAGTTCAGACGAATCCGATGAAGACATTCCTCTTAAAAAAGATAGTAAGACAATTATTGATGATACGAAACCAACAAAAGATATCACAGATAAAGTTGATGAAACTAAACCTTTATCTAAAATAGAGACAGTCCAATTTGATACAACATCTATCACAAAACTTACTGAAGTAATTGAGAAAACGGATTATATTAAAGAAAAGCAACCAGAATCTAGAGTATCTCCCACACCATCTGACAAAATTGATGATCGAAAATCTCCATCAATTGATGATAAAATCATTCCAAAACAAGCACCCGTTGAAAGTTCAGACGAATCCGATGATTACATTCCTCTTAAAAAAGATAGTAAGACAATTATTGATGATACGAAACCAACAAAAGATATCACAGATAAAGTTGATGAAACGAAACCTTTATCTAAAATAGAGACAGTCAAATTTGATGCAACATCTATCACAAAACTTACTGAAGTAATTGAGAAAACGGATTATATTAAAGAAAAGCAACCAGAATCTAGAGTATCTCCCACACCATCTGACAAAATTGATGATCGAAAATCTCCATCAATTGATGATAAAATCATTCCAAAACAAACACCCGTTGAAAGTTTAGACGAATCCGATGATGACATTCCTCTTAAAAAAGATAGTAAGACAATTATTGATGATACGAAACCAACAAAAGATATCACAGATAAAGTTGATGAAACGAAACCTTTATCTAAAATAGAGACAGTCAAATTTGATGCAACATCTATCACAAAACTTACTGAAGTAATTGAGAAAACGGATTATATTAAAGAAAAGCAACCAGAATCTAGAGTATCTCCCACACCATCTGACAAAATTGATGATCGAAAATCTCCATCAATTGATGATAAAATCATTCCAAAACAAACACCCGTTGAAAGTTTAGACGAATCCGATGATGACATTCCTCTTAAAAAAGATAGTAAGACAATTATTGATGATACGAAACCAACAAAAGATATCACAGATAAAGTTGATGAAACGAAACCTTTATCTAAAATAGAGACAGTCAAATTTGATGCAACATCTATCACAAAACTTACTGAAGTAATTGAGAAAACGGATTATATTAAAGAAAAGCAACCAGAATCTAGAGTATCTCCCACACCATCTGACAAAATTGATGATCGAAAATCTCCATCAATTGATGATAAAATGATTCCAAAACAAACACCCGTTGAAAGTTCAGACGAATCCGATGATGACATTCCTCTTAAAAAAGATAGTAAGACAATTATTGATGATACGAAACCAACAAAAGATATCACAGATAACGTTGATGAAACTAAACCTTTATCTAAAATAGAGACAGTCCAATTTGATACAACATCTATCACAAAACTTACTGAAGTAATTGAGAAAACGGATTATATTAAAGAAAAGCAACCAGAATCTAGAGTATCTCCCACACCATCTGACAAAATTGATGATCGAAAATCTCCATCAATTGATGATAAAATCATTCCAAAACAAGCACCCGTTGAAAGTTCAGACGAATCCGATGATTACATTCCTCTTAAAAAAGATATTAAGACAATTATTGATGATACGAAACCAACAAAAGATATCACAGATAAAGTTGATGAAACGAAACCTTTATCTAAAATAGAGACAGTCAAATTTGATGCAACATCTATCACAAAACTTACTGAAGTAATTGAGAAAACGGATTATATTAAAGAAAAACAACCAGAATCTAGAGTATCTCCCACACCATCTGACAAAATTGATGATCGAAAATCTCCATCAATTGATGATAAAATCATCCCAAAACAAACACCCGTTGAAAGTTCAGACGAATCCGATGATGACATTCCTCTTAAAAAAGATAGTAAGACAATTATTGATGATACGAAACCAACAAAAGATATCACAGATAAAGTTGATGAAACTAAACCTTTATCTAAAATAGAGACAGTCCAATTTGATACAACATCTATCACAAAACTTACTGAAGTAATTGAGAAAACGGATTATATTAAAGAAAAGCAACCAGAATCTAGAGTATCTCCCACACCATCTGACAAAATTGATGATCGAAAATCTCCATCAATTGATGATAAAATCATTCCAAAACAAACACCCGTTGAAAGTTCAGACGAATCCGATGATGACATTCCTCTTAAAAAAGATAGTAAGACAATTATTGATGATACGAAACCAACAAAAGATATCACAGATAAAGTTGATGAAACTAAACCTTTATCTAAAATAGAGACAGTCAAATTTGATACAACATCTATCACAAAACTTACTGAAGTAATTGAGAAAACGGATTATATTAAAGAAAAGCAACCAGAATCTAGAGTATCTCCCACACCATCTGACAAAATTGATGATCGAAAATCTCCATCAATTGATGATAAAATCATTCCAAAACAAACACCCGTTGAAAGTTCAGAGGAATCCGATGATGACATTCCTCTTAAAAAAGATAGTAAGACAATTATTGATGATACGAAACCAACAAAAGATATCACAGATAAAGTTGATGAAACGAAACCTTTATCTAAAATAGAGACAGTCCAATTTGATACAACATCTATGATAAAATTTACTGAAGTAATTGAGAAAACGGATTATATTAAAGAAAAACAACCAGAATCTAGAGTATATTCCACACCATCTGACAAAATTGATGATCGAAAATCTCCATCAATTGATGATAAAATCATTTCAAAACAAACACCCGTTGAAAGTTCAGACGAATCCGATGATGACATTCCTCTGAAAAAAGATAGTAAGACAATTATTGATGATACGAAACCAACAAAAGATATCACAGATAAAGTTGATGAAACGAAACCTTTATCTAAAATAGAGACAGTCCAATTTGATACAACATCTATCACAAAACTTACTGAAGTAATTGAGAAAACGGATTATATTAAAGAAAAGCAACCAGAATCTAGAGTATCTCCCACACCATCTGAAAAAATTGATGATCGAAAATCTCCATCAATTGATGATAAAATCATTCCAAAACAAGCACCCGTTGAAAGTTCAGACGAATCCGATGATTACATTCCTCTTAAAAAAGATATTAAGACAATTATTGATGATACGAAACCAACAAAAGAAATCACAGATAAAGTTGATGAAACGAAACCTTTATCTAAAATAGAGACAGTCAAATTTGATGCAACATCTATCACAAAACTTACTGAAGTAATTGAGAAAACGGATTATATTAAAGAAAAACAACCAAAATCTAGAGTATCTCCCACACCATCTGACAAAATTGATGATCGAAAATCTCCATCAATTGATGATAAAATCATTTCAAAACAAACACCCGTTGAAAGTTCAGACGAATCCGATGATGACATTCCTCTTAAAAAAGATAGTAAGACAATTATTGATGATACGAAACCAACAAAAGATATCACAGATAAAGTTGATGAAACTAAACCTTTATCTAAAATAGAGACAGTCCAATTTGATACAACATCTATCACAAAACTTACTGAAGTAATTGAGAAAACGGATTATATTAAAGAAAAGCAACCAGAATCTAGAGTATCTCCCACACCATCTGACAAAATTGTTGATCGAAAATCTCCATCAATTGATGATAAAATGATTCCAAAACAAACACCCGTTGAAAGTTCAGACGAATCCGATGATGACATTCCTCTTAAAAAAGATAGTAAGACAATTATTGACGATACGAAACCAACAAAAGAAATCACAGATAAAGTTGATGAAACGAAACATTTATCTAAAATAGAGACAGTCCAATTTGATACAACATCTATCACAAAACTTACTGAAGTAATTGAGAAAACGGATTATATTAAAGAAAAGCAACCAGAATCTAGAGTATCTCCCACACCATCTGACAAAATTGTTGATCGAAAATCTCCATCAATTGATGATAAAATGATTCCAAAACAAACACCCGTTGAAAGTTCAGACGAATCCGATGATGACATTCCTCTTAAAAAAGATAGTAAGACAATTATTGACGATACGAAACCAACAAAAGAAATCACAGATAAAGTTGATGAAACGAAACCTTTATCTAAAATAGAGACAGTCCAATTTGATACAACATCTATCACAAAACTTACTGAAGTAATTGAGAAAACGGATTATATTAAAGAAAAGCAACCAGAATCTAGAGTATCTCCCAAGACAATTATTGATGATACGAAACCAACAAAAGATATCACAGATAAAGTTGATGAAAATAAACCTTTATCTAAAATAGAGACAGTCCAATTTGATACAACATCTATCACAAAACTTACTGAAGTAATTGAGAAAACGGATTATATTAAAGAAAAGCAACCAGAATCTAGAGTATCTCCCACACCATCTGACAAAATTGATGATCGAAAATCTCCATCAATTGATGATAAAATGATTCCAAAACAAACACCCGTTGAAAGTTCAGACGAATCCGATGATGACATTCCTCTTAAAAAAGATAGTAAGACAATTATTGACGATACGAAACCAACAAAAGAAATCACAGATAAAGTTGATGAAACGAAACCTTTATCTAAAATAGAGACAGTCCAATTTGATACAACATCTATCACAAAACTTACTGAAGTAATTGAGAAAACGGATTATATTAAAGAAAAGCAACCAGAATCTAGAGTATCTCCCACACCATCTGACAAAATTGATGATCGAAAATCTCCATCAATTGATGATAAAATCATTCCAAAACAAACACCCGTTGAAAGTTCAGACGAATCCGATGATGACATTCCTCTTAAAAAAGATAGTAAGACAATTATTGACGATACGAAACCAACAAAAGAAATCACAGATAAAGTTGATGAAACGAAACCTTTATCTAAAATAGAGACAGTCCAATTTGATACAACATCTATCACAAAACTTACTGAAGTAATTGAGAAAACGGATTATATTAAAGAAAAACAACCAGAATCTAGAGTATCTCCCACACCATCTGACAAAATTGATGATCGAAAATCTCCATCAATTGATGATAAAATCATTCCAAAACAAACACCCGTTGAAAGTTCAGACGAATCCGATGATTACATTCCTCTTAAAAAAGATAGTAAGACAATTATTGATGATACGAAACCAACAAAAGATATCACAGATAAAGTTGATGAAACGAAACCTTTATCTAAAATAGAGACAGTCAAATTTGATGCAACATCTAGCACAAAACTTACTGAAGTAATTGAGAAAACGGATTATATTAAAGAAAAACAACCAGAATCTAGAGTATCTCCCACACCATCTGACAAAATTGATGATGGAAAATCTCCAATAATTGATGATAAAATCATTCCAAAACAAACACCCGTTGAAAGTTCAGACGTATCCGATGATGACATTCCTCTGAAAAAAGATAGTAACACAATTATTGATGATACGAAACCAACAAAAGATATCACAGATAAAGTTGATGAAACGAAACCTTTATCTAAAATAGAGACAGTCCAATTTGATACAACATCTATCACAAAACTTACTGAAGTAATTGAGAAAACGGATTATATTAAAGAAAAACAACCAGAATCTAGAGTATCTCCGACACCATCTGACAAAATTGATGATCGAAAATCTCCATCAATTGATGATAAAATCATTCCAAAACAAACACCCGTTGAAAGTTCAGACGAATCCGATGATGACATTCCTCTGAAAAAAGATAGTAAGACAATTATTGATGATACGAAACCAACAAAAGATATCACAGATAAAGTTGATGAAACGAAACCTTTATCTAAAATAGAGACAGTCAAATTTGATGCAACATCTATCACAAAACTTACTGAAGTAATTGAGAAAACGGATTATATTAAAGAAAAACAACCAGAATCTAGAGTATCTCCCACACCATCTGACAAAATTGATGATCGAAAATCTCCATCAATTGATGATAAAATCATTCCAAAACAAACACCCGTTGAAAGTTCAGAGGAATCCGATGATGACATTCCTCTTAAAAAAGATAGTAAGACAATTATTGATGATACGAAACCAACAAAAGATATCACAGATAAAGTTGATGAAACGAAACCTTTATCTAAAATAGAGACAGTCCAATTTGATACAACATCTATCACAAAACTTACTGAAGTAATTGAGAAAACGGATTATATTAAAGAAAAGCAACCAGAATCTAGAGTATCTCCCACACCATCTGACAAAATTGATGATCGAAAATCTCCATCAATTGATGATAAAATCATTCCAAAACAAACACCCGTTGAAAGTTCAGACGAATCCGATGTTTACATTCCTCTTACAAAAGATAGTAAGACAATTATTGATGATACGAAACCAACAAAAGATATCACAGATAAAGTTGATGAAACGAAACCTTTATCTAAAATAGAGACAGTCAAATTTGATGCAACATCTATCACAAAACTTACTGAAGTAATTGAGAAAACGGATTATATTAAAGAAAAACAACCAGAATCTAGAGTATCTCCCACACCATCTGACAAAATTGATGATCGAAAATCTCCATCAATTGATGATAAAATGATTCCAAAACAAACACCCGTTGAAAGTTCAGACGAATCCGATGATGACATTCCTCTTAAAAAAGATAGTAAGACAATTATTGATGATACGAAACCAACAAAAGATATCACAGATAAAGTTGATGAAACGAAACCTTTATCTAAAATAGAGACAGTCCAATTTGATACAACATCTATCACAAAACTTACTGAAGTAATTGAGAAAACGGATTATATTAAAGAAAAGCAACCAGAATCTAGAGTATCTCCCACACCATCTGACAAAATTGATGATCGAAAATCTCCATCAATTGATGATAAAATCATTCCAAAACAAACACCCGTTGAAAGTTCAGACGAATCCGATGATGACATTCCTCTTAAAAAAGATAGTAAGACAATTATTGATGATACGAAACCAACAAAAGATATCACAGATAAAGTTGATGAAACTAAACCTTTATCTAAAATAGAGACAGTCAAATTTGATACAACATCTATCACAAAACTTACTGAAGTAATTGAGAAAACGGATTATATTAAAGAAAAGCAACCAGAATCTAGAGTATCTCCCACACCATCTGACAAAATTGATGATCGAAAATCTCCATCAATTGATGATAAAATCATTCCAAAACAAACACCCGTTGAAAGTTCAGAGGAATCCGATGATGACATTCCTCTTAAAAAAGATAGTAAGACAATTATTGATGATACGAAACCAACAAAAGATATCACAGATAAAGTTGATGAAACGAAACCTTTATCTAAAATAGAGACAGTCCAATTTGATACAACATCTATCATAAAATTTACTGAAGTAATTGAGAAAACGGATTATATTAAAGAAAAACAACCAGAATCTAGAGTATATTCCACACCATCTGACAAAATTGATGATCGAAAATCTCCATCAATTGATGATAAAATCATTCCAAAACAAACACCGGTTGAAAGTTCAGACGAATCCGATGATGACATTCCTCTTAAAAAAGATAGTAAGACAATTATTGATGATACGAAACCAACAAAAGATATCACAGATAAAGTTGATGAAACGAAACCTTTATCTAAAATAGAGACAGTCCAATTTGATACAACATCTATCACAAAACTTACTGAAGTAATTGAGAAAACGGATTATATTAAAGAAAAGCAACCAGAATCTAGAGTATCTCCCACACCATCTGACAAAATTGATGATGGAAAATCTCCATTAATTGACGATAAAATCATTCCAAAACAAACACCCGTTGAAAGTTCAGACGAATCCGATGATGACATTCCTCTTAAAAATGATCGTAAATCAATTATTGATGAAACGAAACCAACAAAAGATATCACAGATAAAGTTGATGAAACGAAACCTTTATCTAAAATAGAGACAGTCCAATTTGATACAACATCTATCACAAGACTTACTGAAGTAATTGAGAAAACGGATTATATTAAAGAAAAGCAACCAGAATCTAGAGTATCTCCCACACCATCTGACAAAATTGATGATCGAAAATCTCCATCAATTGATGATAAAATCATTCCAAAACAAACACCCGTTGAAAATTCAGACGAATCCGATGATGACATTCCTCTTAAAAAAGATAGTAAGACAATTATTGACGATACGAAACCAACAAAAGAAATCACAGATAAAGTTGATGAAACGAAACCTTTATCTAAAATAGAGACAGTCCAATTTGATACAGCATCTATCACGAAACTTACTGAAGTAATTGAGAAAACGGATTATATTAAAGAAAAACAACCAGAATCTACAGTATCTCCCACACCATCTGACAAAATTGATGATCGAAAATCTCCATCAATTGATGATAAAATCATTCCAAAACAAACACCCGTTGAAAGTTCAGACGAATCCGATGATGACATTCCTCTTAATAAAGATAGTAAGACAATTATTGATGATACGAAACCAACAAAAGATATCACAGATAAAGTTGATGAAACGAAACCTTTATCTAAAATAGAGACAGTCCAATTTGATACAACATCTATCACGAAACTTACTGAAGTAATTGAGAAAACGGATTATATTAAAGAAAAGCAACCAGAATCTAGAGTATCTCCCACACCATCTGACAAAATTGATGATCGAAAATCTCCATCAATTGATGATAAAATCATTCCAAAACAAACACCCGTTGAAAGTTCAGACGAATCCGATGATGACATTCCTCTTAAAAAAGATAGTAAGACAATTATTGACGATACGAAACCAACAAAAGAAATCACCGATAAAGTTGATGAAACGAAACCTTTATCTAAAATAGAGACAGTCCAATTTGATACAACATCTATCACGAAACATACTGAAGTAATTGAGAAAACGGATTATATTAAAGAAAAGCAACCAGAATCTACAGTAACTCCCACACCATCTGACAAAATTGATGATCGAAAATCTCCATCAATTGATGATAAAATCATTCCAAAACAAACACCCGTTGAAAGTTCAGACGAATCCGATGATGACATTCCTCTTAATAAAGATAGTAAGACAATTATTGATGATACGAAACCAACAAAAGATATCACAGATAAAGTTGATGAAACGAAACCTTTATCTAAAATAGAGACAGTCCAATTTGATACAACATCTATCACAAAACTTACTGAAGTAATTGAGAAAACGGATTATATTAAAGAAAAGCAACCAGCATCTAGAGTATCTCCCACACCATCTGACAAAATTGATGATGGAAAATCTCCATCAATTGATGATAAAATCATTCCAAAACAAACACCCGTTGAAAGTTCAGACGAATCCGATGATGATATTCCTCTTAAAAAAGATAGTAAGACAATTATTGATGATACGAAACCAACAAAAGATATCACAGATAAAGTTGATGAAACGAAACCTTTATCTAAAATAGAGACAGTCCAATTTGATACAACATCTATCACAAAACTTACTGATGTAATTGAGAAAACGGATTATATTAAAGAAAAGCAACCAGAATCTAGAGTATCTCCCACACCATCTGACAAAATTGATGATCGAAAATCTCCATCAATTGATGAAAAAATCATTCCAAAACAAACACCCGTTGAAAGTTCAGACGAATCCGATGATGATATTCCTCTTAAAAAAGATAGTAAGACAATTATTGATGATACGAAACCAACAAAAGATATCACAGATAAAGTTAATGAAACGAAACCTTTATCTAAAATAGAGACAGTCCAATTTGATACAACATCTATCACAAAACTTACTGAAGTAATTGAGAAAACGGATTATATTAAAGAAAAGCAACCAGCATCTAGAGTATCTCCCACACCATCTGACAAAATTGATGATGGAAAATCTCCATCAATTGATGATAAAATCATTCCAAAACAAACACCCGTTGAAAGTTCAGACGAATCCGATGATGATATTCCTCTTAAAAAAGATAGTAAGACAATTATTGATGATACGAAACCAACAAAAGATATCACAGATAAAGTTAATGAAACGAAACCTTTATCTAAAATAGAGACAGTCCAATTTGATACAACATCTATCACAAAACTTACTGAAGTAATTGAGAAAACGGATTATATTAAAGAAAAGCAACCAGAATCTAGAGTATCTCCCACATCATCTGACAAAATTGATGAAGGAAAATCTCCATCAATTGATGATAAAATCATTCCAAAACAAACACCCGTTGAAAGTTCAGACGAATACGATGATGACATTCATCTTAAAAAAGATAGTAAAACAATTATTGATGATACGAAACCAACAAAAGATATCACAGATAAAGTTGATGAAATGAAACCTTTATCTAAAACAGAGACAGTCCAATTTTATACAACATCTATCACAAAACTTACTGATGTAATTGAGAAAACGGATTATATTAAAGAAAAGCAACCAGAATCTAGAGTATCTCCCACACCATCTGACAAAATTGATGATCGAAAATCTCCATCAATTGATGATAAAATGATTCCAAAACAAACACCCGTTGAAAGTTCAGACGAATCCGATGATGACATTCCTCTTAAAAAAGATAGTAAGACAATTATTGATGATACGAAACCAACAAAAGATATCACAGATAAAGTTGATGAAACGAAACCTTTATCTAAAATAGAGACAGTCCAATTTGATACAACATCTATCACAAAACTTACTGAAGTAATTGAGAAAACGGATTATATTAAAGAAAAGCAACCAGAATCTAGAGTATCTCCCACACCATCTGACAAAATTGATGATCGAAAATCTCCATCAATTGATGATAAAATCATTCCAAAACAAACACCCGTTGAAAGTTCAGACGAATCCGATGATGACATTCCTCTTAAAAAAGATAGTAAGACAATTATTGATGATACGAAACCAACAAAAGATATCACAGATAAAGTTGATGAAACTAAACCTTTATCTAAAATAGAGACAGTCAAATTTGATACAACATCTATCACAAAACTTACTGAAGTAATTGAGAAAACGGATTATATTAAAGAAAAGCAACCAGAATCTAGAGTATCTCCCACACCATCTGACAAAATTGATGATCGAAAATCTCCATCAATTGATGATAAAATCATTCCAAAACAAACACCCGTTGAAAGTTCAGAGGAATCCGATGATGACATTCCTCTTAAAAAAGATAGTAAGACAATTATTGATGATACGAAACCAACAAAAGATATCACAGATAAAGTTGATGAAACGAAACCTTTATCTAAAATAGAGACAGTCCAATTTGATACAACATCTATCATAAAATTTACTGAAGTAATTGAGAAAACGGATTATATTAAAGAAAAGCAAACAGCATCTAGAGTATCTCCCACACCATCTGACAAAATTGATGATGGAAAATCTCCATCAATTGATGATAAAATCATTCCAAAACAAACACCCGTTGAAAGTTCAGACGAATCCGATGATGACATTCCTCTTAATAAAGATAGTAAGACAATTATTGATGATACGAAACCAACAAAAGATATCACAGATAAAGTTGATGAATCGAAACCTTTATCTAAAATAGAGACAGTCCAATTTGATACAACATCTATCACAAAACTTACTGATGTAATTGAGAAAACGGATTATATTAAAGAAAAGCAACCAGAATCTAGAGTATCTCCCACACCATCTGACAAAATTGATGATCGAAAATCTCCATCAATTGATGATAAAATCATTCCAAAACAAACACCCGTTGAAAGTTCAGACGAATCCGATGATGACATTCCTCTTAAAAAAGATAGTAAGACAATTATTGATGATACGAAACCAACAAAAGATATCACAGATAAAGTTGATGAATCGAAACCTTTATCTAAAATAGAGACAGTCCAATTTGATACAACATCTATCACAAAACTTACTGAAGTAATTGAGAAAACGGATTATATTAAAGAAAAGCAACCAGAATCTAGAGTATCTCCCACATCATCTGACAAAATTGATGAAGGAAAATCTCCATCAATTGATGATAAAATCATTCCAAAACAAACACAAACACCCGTTGAAAGTTCAGACGAATCCGATGATGACATTCCTCTTAAAAAAGATAGTAAAACAATTATTGATGATACGAAACCAACAAAAGATATCACAGATAAAGTTGATGAAACGAAACCTTTATCTAAAACAGAGACAGTCCAATTTGATACAACATCTATCACAAAACTTACTGATGTAATTGAGAAAACGGATTCTATTAAAGAAAAGCAACCAGAATCTAGAGTATCTCCCACACCATCTGATAAAATTGATGATCGAAAATCTCCATCAATTGATGATAAAATCATTCCAAAACAAACACCCGTTGAAAGTTCAGACGAATCCGATGATGACATTCCTCTTAAAAAAGATAGTAAGACAATTATTGACGATACGAAACCAACAAAAGATATCACAGATAAAGTTGATGAAACGAAACCTTTATCTAAAATAGAGACAGTCCAATTTGATACAACATCTATCACAAAACTTACTGATGTAATTGAGAAAACGGATTATATTAAAGAAAAGCAACCAGAATCTAGAGTATCTCCCACACCATCTGACAAAATTGATGATCGAAAATCTTCATCAATTGATGATAAAATCATTCCAAAACAAACACCCGTTGAAAGTTCAGACGAATCCGATGATGACATTCCTCTTAAAAAAGATAGTAAGACAATTATTGATGATACGAAACCAACAAAAGATATCACAGATAAAGTTGATGAATCGAAACCTTTATCTAAAATAGAGACAGTCCAATTTGATACAACATCTATCACAAAACTTACTGAAGTAATTGAGAAAACGGATTATATTAAAGAAAAGCAACCAGAATCTAGAGTATCTCCCACATCATCTGACAAAATTGATGAAGGAAAATCTCCATCAATTGATGATAAAATCATTCCAAAACAAACACCCGTTGAAAGTTCAGACGAATCCGATGATGACATTCCTCTTAAAAAAGATAGTAAAACAATTATTGATGATACGAAACCAACAAAAGATATCACAGATAAAGTTGATGAAACGAAACCTTTATCTAAAACAGAGACAGTCCAATTTGATACAACATCTATCACAAAAGTTACTGATGTAATTGAGAAAACGGATTATATTAAAGAAAAGCAACCAGAATCTAGAGTATCTCCCACACCATCTGACAAAATTGATGATCGAAAATCTCCATCAATTGATGATAAAATCATTCCAAAACAAACACCCGTTGAAAGTTCAGACGAATCCGATGATGACATTCCTCTTAAAAAAGATAGTAAGACAATTATTGACGATACGAAACCAACAAAAGATACCACAGATAAAGTTGATGAAACGAAACCTTTATCTAAAATAGAGACAGTCCAATTTGATACAACGTCTATCACGAAACTTACTGAAGTAATTGAGAAAACGGATTATATTAAAGAAAAGCAACCAGAATCTAGAGTATCTCCCACACCATCTGACAAAATTGATGATCGAAAATCTCCATCAATTGATGATAAAATCATTCCAAAACAAACACCCGTTGAAAGTTCAGACGAATCCGATGATGACATTCCTCTTAAAAAAGATAGTAAGACAATTATTGACGATACGAAACCAACAAAAGAAATCACAGATAAAGTTGATGAAACGAAACCTTTATCTAAAATAGTGACAGTCCAATTTGATACAACAGCTATCACGAAACATACTGAAGTAATTGAGAAAACGGATTATATTAAAGAAAAGCAACCAGAATCTAGAGTATCTCCCACACCATCTGACAAAATTGATGATGGAAAATCTCCATCAATTGATGATAAAATCATTCCAAAACAAACACCCGTTGAAAGTTCAGACGAATCCGATGATGACATTCCTCTTAATAAAGATAGTAAGACAATTATTGATGATACGAAACCAACAAAAGATATCACAGATAAAGTTGATGAAACGAAACCTTTATCTAAAATAGAGACAGTCCAATTTGATACAACATCTATCACAAAACTTACTGAAGTAATTGAGAAAACGGATTATATTAAAGAAAAGCAACCAGAATCTAGAGTATCTCCCACACCATCTGACAAAATTGATGATGGAAAATCTCCATCAATTGATGATAAAATCATTCCAAAACAAACACCCGTTGAAAGTTCAGACGAATCCGATGATGACATTCCTCTTAATAAAGATAGTAAGACAATTATTGATGATACGAAACCAACAAAAGATATCACAGATAAAGTTGATGAAACGAAACCTTTATCTAAAACAGAGACAGTCCAATTTGATACAACATCTATCACAAAACTTACTGATGTAATTGAGAAAACGGATTATATTAAAGAAAAGCAACCAGAATCTAGAGTATCTCCGACACCATCTGACAAAATTGATGATCGAAAATCTCCATCAATTGATGATAAAATCATTCCAAAACAAACACCCGTTGAAAGTTCAGACGAATCCGATGATGACATTCCTCTTAAAAAAGATAGTAAGACAATTATTGATGATACGAAACCAACAAAAGATATCACAGATAAAGTTGATGAATCGAAACCTTTATCTAAAATAGAGACAGTCCAATTTGATACAACATCTATCACAAAACTTACTGAAGTAATTGAGAAAACGGATTATATTAAAGAAAAACAACCAGAATCTAGAGTATCTCCCACATCATCTGACAAAATTGATGAAGGAAAATCTCCATCAATTGATTATAAAATCATCCCAAAACAAACACCCGTTGAAAGTTCAGACGAATCCGATGATGACATTCCTCTGAAAAAAGATAGTAAGACAATTATAGATGATACGAAACCAACAAAAGATATCACAGATAAAGTTGATGAAACGAAACCTTTATCTAAAATAGAGACAGTCCAATTTGATACAACATCTATCACAAAACTTACTGAAGTAATTGAGAAAACGGATTATATTAAAGAAAAGCAACCAGAATCTAGAGTATCTCCCACACCATCTGACAAAATTGATGAAGGAAAATCTCCATCAATTGATGATAAAATCATTCCAAAACAAACACCCGTTGAAAGTTCAGACGAATCCGATGATGACATTCCTCTTAAAAAAGATAGTAAGACAATTATTGATGATACGAAACCAACAAAAGATATCACAGATAAAGTTGATGAATCGAAACCTTTATCTAAAATAGAGACAGTCCAATTTGATACAACATCTATCACAAAACTTACTGAAGTAATTGAGAAAACGGATTATATTAAAGAAAAACAACCAGAATCTAGAGTATCTCCCACATCATCTGACAAAATTGATGAAGGAAAATCTCCATCAATTGATTATAAAATCATTCCAAAACAAACACCCGTTGAAAGTTCAGACGAATCCGATGATGACATTCCTCTTAAAAAAGATAGTAAAACAATTATTGATGATACGAAACCAACAAAAGATATCACAGATAAAGTTGATGAAACGAAACCTTTATATAAAATACAGACAGCCCAATTTGATACAATATCTATCACAAAACTTACTGAAGTAATTGAGAAAACGGATTATATTAAAGAAAAACAACCAGAATCTAGAGTATCTCCCACACCATCTGACAAAATTGATGATCGAAAATCTCCATCAATTGATGATAAAATCATTCCAAAACAAACACCCGTTGAAAGTTCCGACGAATCCGATGATGACATTCCTCTTAAAAAAGATAGTAAGACAATTATTGATGATACGAAACCAACAAAAGATATCACAGATAAAGTTGATGAAACGAAACCTTTATCTAAAATAGAGACAGTCCAATTTGATACAACATCTATCACAAAACTTACTGAAGTAATTGAGAAAACGGATTATATCAAAGAAAAACAACCAGAATCTAGAGTATCTCCCACACCATCTGACAAAATTGATGATCGAAAACCTCCATCAATTGATGATAAAATCATCCCAAAACAAACACCCGTTGAAAGTTCAGACGAATCCGATGATGACATTCCTCTTAAAAAAGATAGTAAGACAATTATTGACGATACGAAACCAACAAAAGATATCACAGATAAAGTTAATGAAACGAAACCTTTATCTAAAATAGAGACAGTCCTATTTGATACAACATCTATCACGAAACTTACTGAAGTAATTGAGAAAACGGATTATATTAAAGAAAAGCAACCAGAATCTAGAGTATCTCCCACACCATCTGACAAAATTGATGATCGAAAATCTCCATCAATTGATGATAAAATCATTCCAAAACAAACACCCGTTGAAAGTTCAGACGAATCCGATGATGACATTCCTCTTAAAAAAGATAGTAAGACAATTATTGATGATACGAAACCAACAAAAGATATCACAGATAAAGTTGATGAAACGAAACCTTTATCTAAAATAGAGACAGTCCAATTTGATACAACATCTATCACAAAACTTACTGAAGTAATTGAGAAAACGGATTATATTAAAGAAAAGCAACCAGAATCTAGAGTATCTCCCACACCATGTGACAAAATTGATGATCGAAAATCTCCATCAATTGATGATAAAATCATTCCAAAACAATCACCCGTTGAAAGTTCAGACGAATCCGATGATGACATTCCTCTTAAAAAAGATAGTAAGACAATTATTGATGATACGAAACCAACAAAAGATATCGCAGATAAAGTTGATGAAACGAAACCTTTATCTAAAATAGAGACAGTCCAATTTGATACAACATCTATCACAAAACTTACTGAAGTAATTGAGAAAACGGATTATATTAAAGAAAAGCAACCAGAATCTAGAGTATCTCCCACACCATCTGACAAAATTGATGATCGAAAATCTCCATCAATTGATGATAAAATCATTCCAAAACAAACACCCGTTGAAAGTTCAGACGAATCCGATGATGACATTCCTCTTAAAAAAGATAGTAAGACAATTATTGATGATACGAAACCAACAAAAGATATCACAGATAAAGTTGATGAAACGAAACCTTTATCTAAAATAGAGACAGTCCAATTTGATACAACATCTATCACAAAGCTTACTGGAGTAATTGAGAAAACGGATTATATTAAAGAAAAGCAACCAGAATCTAGAGTATCTCCCACACCATCTGACAAAATTGATGATCGAAAATCTCCATCAATTGATGATAAAATCATTCCAAAACAAACACCCGTTGAAAGCTCAGACGAATCCGATGATGACATTCCTCTTAAAAAAGATAGTAAGACAATTATTGATGATACGAAACCAACAAAAGATATCGCAGATAAAGTTGATGAAACGAAACCTTTATCTAAAATAGAGACAGTCCAATTTGATACAACATCTATCACAAAACTTACTGAAGTAATTGAGAAAACGGATTATATTAAAGAAAAGCAACCAGAATCTAGAGTATCTCCCACACCATCTGACAAAATTGATGATCGAAAATCTCCATCAATTGATGATAAAATCATTCCAAAACAAACACCCGTTGAAAGTTCAGACGAATCCGATGATGACATTCCTCTTAAAAAAGATAGTAAGACAATTATTGATGATACGAAACCAACAAAAGACATCAAAGATAAAGTTGATGAAACGAAACCTTTATCTAAAATAGAAACAGTCCAATTTGATACAACATTTATCACAAAACTTACTGAAGTAATTGGGAAAACGGATTATATTAAAGAAAAGCAACCAGAATCTAGAGTATCTCCCACACCATCTGACAAAATTGATGATCGAAAATCTCCATCAATTGATGATAAAATGATTCCAAAACAAACACCCGTTGAAAGTTCAGACGAATCCGATGATGACATTCCTCTTAAAAAAGATAGTAAGACAATTATTGATGATACGAAACCAACAAAAGACATCAAAGATAAAGTTGATGAAACGAAACCTTTATCTAAAATAGAGACAGTCCAATTTGATACAACATTTATCACAAAACTTACTGAAGTAATTGGGAAAACGGATTATATTAAAGAAAAACAACCAGAATCTAGAGTATCTCCCACACCATCTGACAAAATTGATGATCGAAAATCTCCATCAATTGATGATAAAATCATCCCAAAACAAACACCCGTTGAAAGTTCAGACGAATCCGATGATGACATTCCTCTTAAAAAAGATAGTAAGACAATTATTGACGATACGAAACCAACAAAAGATATCACAGATAAAGTTAATGAAACGAAACCTTTATCTAAAATAGAGACAGTCCTATTTGATACAACATCTATCACGAAACTTACTGAAGTAATTGAGAAAACGGATTATATTAAAGAAAAGCAACCAGAATCTAGAGTATCTCCCACACCATCTGACAAAATTGATGATCGAAAATCTCCATCAATTGATGATAAAATCATTCCAAAACAAACACCCGTTGAAAGTTCAGACGAATCCGATGATGACATTCCTCTTAAAAAAGATAGTAAGACAATTATTGATGATACGAAACCAACAAAAGATATCGCAGATAAAGTTGATGAAACGAAACCTTTATCTAAAATAGAGACAGTCCAATTTGATACAACATCTATCACAAAACTTACTGAAGTAATTGAGAAAACGGATTATATTAAAGAAAAGCAACCAGAATCTAGAGTATCTCCCACACCATCTGACAAAATTGATGATCGAAAATCTCCATCAATTGATGATAAAATCATTCCAAAACAAACACCCGTTGAAAGTTCAGACGAATCCGATGATGACATTCCTCTTAATAAAGATAGTAAGACAATTATTGATGATACGAAACCAACAAAAGATATCGCAGATAAAGTTGATGAAACGAAACCTTTATCTAAAATAGAGACAGTCCAATTTGATACAACATCTATCACAAAACTTACTGAAGTAATTGAGAAAACGGATTATATTAAAGAAAAGCAACCAGAATCTAGAGTATCTCCCACACCATCTGACAAAATTGATGATCGAAAATCTCCATCAATTGATGATAAAATCATTCCAAAACAAACACCCGTTGAAAGTTCAGACGAATCCGATGATGACATTCCTCTTAATAAAGATAGTAAGACAATTATTGATGATACGAAACCAACAAAAGATATCGCAGATAAAGTTGATGAAACGAAACCTTTATCTAAAATAGAGACAGTCCAATTTGATACAACATCTATCACAAAACTTACTGAAGTAATTGAGAAAACGGATTATATTAAAGAAAAGCAACCAGAATCTAGAGTATCTCCCACACCATCTGACAAAATTGATGATCGAAAATCTCCATCAATTGATGATAAAATCATTCCAAAACAAACACCCGTTGAAAGTTCAGACGAATCCGATGATGACATTCCTCTTAAAAAAGATAGTAAGACAATTATTGACGATACGAAACCAACAAAAGATATCACAGATAAAGTTGATGAAACGAAACCTTTATCTAAAATAGAGACAGTCCAATTTGATAGAACATCTATCACAAAACTTACTGAAGTAATTGAGAAAACGGATTATATTAAAGAAAAGCAACCAGAATCTAGAGTATCTCCCACACTATCTGACAAAATTGATGATCGAAAATCTCCAATAATTGATGATAAAATCATCCCAAAACAAACAACCGTTGAAAGTTCAGACGAATCCGATGATGACATTCCTCTTAAAAAAGATAGTAAGACAATTATTGATGATACGAAACCAACAAAAGATATCACAGATAAAGTTGATGAAACGAAACCTTTATCTAAAATAGAGACAGTCCAATTTGATAGAACATCTATCACAAAACTTACTGAAGTAATTGAGAAAACGGATTATATTAAAGAAAAGCAACCAGAATCTAGAGTATCTCCCACACCATCTGACAAAATTGATGATCGAAAATCTCCAATAATTGATGATAAAATCATCCCAAAACAAACAACCGTCGAAAGTTCAGACGAATCCGATGATGACATTCCTCTTAAAAAAGATAGTAAGACAATTATTGATGATACGAAACCAACAAAAGATATCACAGATAAAGTTGATGAAACGAAACCTTTATCTAAAATAGAGACAGTCCAATTTGATACAACATCTATCACAAAACTTACTGAAGTAATTGAGAGAACGGATTATATTAAAGAAAATCAACCAGAATCTAGAGTATCTCCCACACCATCTGACAAAATTGATGATCGAAAATCTCCATCAATTGATGATAAAATCATTCCAAAACAAACACCCGTTGAAAGTTCAGACGAATCCGATGATGACATTCCTCTTAAAAAAGATAGTAAGACAATTATTGATGATACGAAACCAACAAAAGATATCACAGATAAAGTTGATGAAACGAAACCTTTATCTAAAATAGAGACAGTCCAATTTGATAGAACATCTATCACAAAACTTACTGAAGTAATTGAAAAAACGGATTATATTAAAGAAAAGCAACCAGAATCTAGAGTATCTCCCACACCATCTGACAAAATTAATGATCGAAAATCTCCAATAATTGATGATAAAATCATCCCAAAACAAACAACCGTTGAAAGTTCAGACGAATCCGATGACGACATTCCTCTTAAAAAAGATAGTAAGACAATTATTGATGATACGAAACCAACAAAAGATATCACAGATAAAGTTGATGAAACGAAACCTTTATCTAAAATAGAGACAGTCCAATTTGATAGAACATCTATCACAAAACTTACTGAAGTAATTGAGAAAACGGATTATATTAAAGAAAAGCAACCAGAATCTAGAGTATCTCCCACACCATCTGACAAAATTGATGATCGAAAATCTCCAATAATTGATGATAAAATCATCCCAAAACAAACAACCGTCGAAAGTTCAGACGAATCCGATGATGACATTCCTCTTAAAAAAGATAGTAAGACAATTATTGATGATACGAAACCAACAAAAGATATCACAGATAAAGTTGATGAAACGAAACCTTTATCTAAAATAGAGACAGTCCAATTTGATACAACATCTATCACAAAACTTACTGAAGTAATTGAGAGAACGGATTATATTAAAGAAAATCAACCAGAATCTAGAGTATCTCCCACACCATCTGACAAAATTGATGATCGAAAATCTCCATCAATTGATGATAAAATCATTCCAAAACAAACACCCGTTGAAAGTTCAGACGAATCCGATGATGACATTCCTCTTAAAAAAGATAGTAAGACAATTATTGATGATACGAAACCAACAAAAGATATCACAGATAAAGTTGATGAAACGAAACCTTTATCTAAAATAGAGACAGTCCAATTTGATAGAACATCTATCACAAAACTTACTGAAGTAATTGAAAAAACGGATTATATTAAAGAAAAGCAACCAGAATCTAGAGTATCTCCCACACCATCTGACAAAATTAATGATCGAAAATCTCCAATAATTGATGATAAAATCATCCCAAAACAAACAACCGTTGAAAGTTCAGACGAATCCGATGACGACATTCCTCTTAAAAAAGATAGTAAGACAATTATTGATGATACGAAACCAACAAAAGATATCGCAGATAAAGTTGATGAAACGAAACCTTTATCTAAAATAGAGACAGTCCAATTTGATACAACATCTATCACAAAACTTACTGAAGTAATTGAGAAAACGGATTATATTAAAGAAAAGCAACCAGAATCTAGAGTATCTCCCACACCATCTGACAAAATTGATGATCGACAATCTCCATCAATTGATGATAAAATCATTCCAAAACAAACACCCGTTGAAAGTTCAGACGGATCCGATGATGACATTCCTCTTAAAAAAGTTAGTAAGACAATTATTGATGATACGAAACCAACAAAAGGTATCACAGATAAAGTTGATGAAACGAAACTTTTATCTAAAATAGAGACAGTCCAATTTGACACTACTGAAATGACAAATATTTCACATAGAGTGTATGAAATTAATCAAATAAGCAACGTAATGGAAATTCACACACCTGCAGATGATTTATCACCAGATTCATTAATTGAATGCGATATTCAATTTCTCAACAAAACAGTTCCAATTCAATCACCAAACTCTAATGAGAGTTCTGGTTCACTTGTTGTTCAATATGGCGATAATAAACCCATGATACCTAAAACCACTCAAATTGTTCGACCTTTTTATGAAATTGATGAACAGATAGATAATATTACTTCATCACAAATAACAATGTCATCTGAATCTTTAAGTTCGTCCCTTGAAACGAAATCATCAATGCAAAAGATTTCAAAATACACCGGATCGGACTTTAGTGGAAAATCTGATTCAATAGAAAAGTTACATGAATTGAATTCTATCCCCATCGATCAAACTTATTTCGGAGCCCAAGGTGAAAATGAATTTTCCGCAAAATCTGTACGCACATCAAATATTACGCATGAAAATATTATAGATTATAATGATTATCGGAAAGTAGTTAAAGAACAACATTCATCAAATAGAGTCGATATAAATAAAACAAAATCATCTTTTACTACAATTACGAATAAAAGTGGTACGAGTATGGCTTTTAATGTTAATTTTGATGATAGCGTCGTCGGAGCTTCGGCCACAAAACGTATACCAAAACGAAAAGTGTCCAAATCAAAAGCTAACATTAAAACCGATAACAAACCATTAGAATCTGTATCCAATAAATCTATTCATAAAGAATTGGAAAAGCGACCACAACAATCCGGTGACAAGCAATTGACTAGCATACAATCAACAAAGGTAGATTTTAAGACAAAAAAGGCAATTACTATCACTAAAAGTACATCTTCAGAAGACAATAATGTTACCACTATACGTGAAAGAAAACCTTTTACGAGAAAGAAAACAAAATCGACAGATATAACCCCTGATAAAAATACTAGTTCTGTAATTGCAAGCTCTACTAAACCATCAAGCACAATAACCAAACCAGGAACATCCACGGTTAAACCAACATCAATAGGTACTCCTCGAAAGGAATTCAAACCAACAACAACTCCTCTTAAAACTAATGAAGATAAGAATAAAATTGATTCAAGTTTAATAACGTCATCACGAACACAATCGAAAATAATAAAAACATCTGAGCGAACCTATGGTTATATGCAATCGACAAAGTCTAGAGATCAAAAAATCAATAAAAGTATTTTAGAACAAGAAAACATACAATATGAATCTCCCTACAAGTATCAACCGGTGAAATTAAAAAGTAAACATTCGAGGTCAGCCACCCCTGACACCATCCCAATCAATGCTGATCAATTGGAATATAGCAAAATATCTCGATCGCGAACCCAAACACCCGAAGGATCCCTTAAGTTGAATAAGGATAAAGTAATTTCCAGCTCAACAACGGCCCCAATACAAAAACTTAAGCCACAATCCAATTCAAGTTCGACAACTATAGAAATTACAAACGTTGCAATGAAAACAAAAAGTACTCTGGTTACAAAAACTCAACAATCGGTTAAAAGAAATATCCATAGTAAAATTTCCACAATACCAGATCCTACAAAAACAAATTTACCAATGCCTAAATCCAAAACGGAAAAGATCAATGAGACAATACAAAAACAGAAAATTACTGATGACCCAACAAAATCACAACCGATAAAACGTCAAATTTCGAAAACGCCTGTAAAAATTTCAACAAATAAAATACAATCAAACAATAACCAAAAATTAGATATTTCAACGACAAAGATAAAAGCAGTAGATAATGCAAAGAATACCTCTATAAATAAACATAATAAAGAAGTAATAAATAGTGCACTTTCAAAAAAGACGACCATCGTGGGTAATTTAAAAGATAAAAAAACGTCTAAAATTCCAATAAATGAAACACCAATAAAAAAGTGTAAGATAAATAATCGTACCACAACTATAAGTAAACAATCCGAACCACAAGAAGAAGCAAACACGTCCATTATTAGTAATAAACAAAACCACCAAAAACACGTAAATGTAAAATCAAAAACAGAACAAAGACGATATTATGATGATCAATCGGATGATGATCTATTTAGATGTAAATCTGCATTACAATATACCTACTCAAAAGATAATCTAACAATTAATGATCGTGATGAACCATCATCATTACCGTGCAGTCCAAATCGACAAAGAATTAAGCGAAAAAGTACAAAAATGATAACAAGTGAAGTATTTACACGTACAACTGATACCTCTAAGTCAATAGAAGTTATCTATCGTCAACCAATGGGTAGTGGCTTAAACCATGAAATATTTGGTAGACGTTCAGCAAACGATTACAAATATAATGAAGTTGATTCTAATTTTATAGATACAACCGATTCAAGTTTATCCGATTCAATTGCTTTACCGTCATCATCGTCTGATCATGATGCCGAATATTTTGGTAGTAAACGAAAACGTTCATGTAGTCCAGCCTCATCATCGTTGATGGCAACCAAACGTACGTTACAGTTAATGGAACACAAAATGTTACGTCGTACCGATATTAATCTGGATATTAAAACGGGTGTTATCAATGAGGAATCCGCTAAATTTTCGGTGGATCTACATAATACCTTAGATGATTCAACTGGGAAAATAATAGACCCAGCACTAACAATTGAAAAAAGAAAATTACATTCGGTAGAGTTTGATGAAAAAAATCCTGTTGTTTTAGTCAAGTCCACCACCGGTGGTAATCTAATTCCGTCATTACCAATGATTCAAAATAATTCAAATTCCGATGTTTTTGCTGTTGTTGTTGTTGGCCACCAGGAAAATCGTTTATCTCCAATTTTAGATTTTAATGTCGTTTCACCAACAAGGCAGCGTAAAGACAAAATTTTATCAAAACCAGGTAAATAATAAATTGATAATAAACAAAATAAATAAATAATAATTGAATTTTATTTATTTTTGTTTTTACATATCCAAAACCATAATTTTTATATATAAAGTTATATTTGAATACTTTTGTGGCTTCCATTATTGAAAATTTATTAAAATTATATATTAATTAAACAAAAATTCAATAAAAAAATTAAAAACAATTGAAGTTCAATTATTAATATATTTATATTTGAATAGCAAAAATAAAAAAAATTATAATTAATTTGCAAAATCACCAATAACACTTTATGGGTGATGTTTGTATGTATATATATATATAATATTTATATTTACATTAATATATATTATATATAGATATATATATATATTATTATATATTATACATTAAGTACAATTGCAAACTGCATTTTATCTAAACGGTAAACTGAAGAGATTGACCATGTTCCAATATATTATAATAACTCTGAATTCTGAAATTGTTATAGAAAGTTGTTAAACAAAAAGAACTACTCAACAAAATGAAATGGTCCTTATGCTTATATACGCAGTTAGAGATACTGAAATTTGGCTGAATTAAATGATTAATTTCCCATTATTATTATTATTATTGAATACTTCAATACAATAATTAAAATGAAAAAATTGCGGACTTGACTAAAATCAAATGTATGCTTTTTTTTTTTTTTTAATATTATTTCAATAAAAAAAATCTTCACTAATGTTTTGCTTTATTTAAATAATGATAATGAATAAAATTTTTATTATTTGTCTTTCAAAAAAAAAAAAAAAATAATGTCAATGTATTTTCCATACGTGTTGTGTTGTAAGTTATCTGAAAAAAATAACATTTATTTCATTTCATCATTTTTCATATGGAAAATAATACTTTATTATTACAAGTAAAAATCAATTATTTTATTTGTTTAAATTAGAATAAACGTATATACTATACTATACAGAGTAATCTAAATACTGTATTAAAAACATAAAATGAATATATTACAAGGAATTCCCGAAATATCAGTAACCAATAATGAAATTAATACTGCAGATCATGAAGAAAAACCTTTAGAATACAATTTAAAAGAAGTGTTAACTGATTGTGAAAATTTGGATAGTGACGATGATGATGATGATGATAGTGGAGATGATGGTTTTAAAACAAATCGGTTAAATAAAAAATGTATGAAAACAAATCGAAACAAAAATGTTGGTAAACGTTATGAGGATATACATAAAGATGATGAACATGAAGATAAAAAAAACATTGAAGCTAATACTTTATTGTGTATCATCAACAAGAATAAACCCAAATGTAAGAATAATATAAGTGATGCCGGAACAGATATTGAAGATTATAATGATTCTGATGATGAAATAGGTGATAATTATAAATTAAATATTGATTTAGATAATGAAAAAAGTATATCATTAAATGAATTTCTTGATACCGGTTACGTTGAAGAGTCAATGAATATCACAAATGAATGTGGTGATAAAATTGGCACCAAAAGTACCACCGAAAATCATTATAATTTATGTGCTACAATTGGAATGCTTTCGAATCGTAATGACGGTATGCTTACCGATTGTGAGAATATTGAAACATCTGATGATGAAGCTGACGCCATCAATGAATATCAATTTAAAATAATTGATAAAAAATATGATGAGGTTCTATTGGTAAGTCCAGAAATGTCCTTTCGTAATACAATATCTATTCAGGATTCAGTGGATTTACATAATATACCAAAAGCTCAATCTGATTCTGAAATAGAGGAAACGAAAGAGGCGTCATCCAATGTTTTAACATTACCAAAAACGGTAGGTGGAAATACATCGGACATTGAAAATATTATATTTTCCGATGATGATGATGAAGATGATGAACGTGATATAAATGGAAAAAAAATTCAATATTTAATTAAGCATAGCGAAAGCACATTTGCGGCTGATGAAATTCTATTTGAAAGTAGCGATGATGACAACGAAAATCTAAAAAATGTTGATGATCAAATTCAACAAATGAATAAAAATGATAATATGGTTACATCGATAAGTGTTCCTAAATTTGATATAACATTTGTACGGGACGACAGAAATTTAAAATTAAAAACATCATCAACATCGCATATTAAACAGATCGTAACAAATGATAATAATTTAAGTTTACAATTACCAGCAGATGTTGGTGTTGATACTGTTCATACCGATGTAGAAAATATTTATTCATCTTCGGATGAATCACAAACATCATCATCACTAACATCTGATGATAGCGATCGAGATGTAAATCAAAAAATGAATAAACAAACGAATTATTTCAAGAAATCAAACAGAAAATTGACAATACCAACTGCTATTATAAAATCACAAATAACAGATATTGAAGATTTTAATGGAGATGATGATGATGATGCGTATGATGATGACAATGATAATGCTTCAGGTATTTGTTCCATTAAATATAAAGAATTCCCATTACCATCACCAAAACGTGAAATTATTATTATGTCTGAAGATAATCTTGGTGGACCAATTGCTAAAGTTATGCCACTTCCAAATGACATTCAATTAAATTCAATGATAGATTCATATATAGACAAGGGTCTTACTGATTTTGAAGAATTTTCCGGTAATGAAGATATCCTACTGCAACGTAGTTATTCATATGAAAAAATACCGATAATTGATAGTAATACAACGGTAAATGCATGTGATTTTTTACAAAAAACACAAGAAGAAAAATTAATTGACCACCAACAACAGCAACAACAACAACAACAACAACAGCCATTACAATCATATAAAAAGAAACATTATAAAAAGCATGCAATTAGTATGCGTGGACGTAATAGTTTTATTTCTGAAATACATGAACCTGCAACGGACATTGAAGAAATTCAATTAAATAATGTACGTCGTAAAAAAATTAAATCAAAATCTTCGAGTATTCCAACAGGTGGAGTATCTAAATCAAAAAGTTGTACAAAATTAAAAATTAATAAAATGACAATTGATACGCCGCATACGGATATTGAGGAGTTATATACGAATGATAATGATAATGATGATGGTTTATGTGTTGTTAATCCTAAAAATGAAACGAAACAATTTGGTAATACATTGGAGGTAAATGTAACTGGTAAAATTAAGGCAGTAGTACTTACTGATATTGAAATGTTATCAAGTGATGGGGATGATAATTGTACTACTAATAATAATGACACAGCTATTAATATGAAAAATAACACTAAAGATGCTGCAGAAGATATAAACAATGTGGAACAAAAATTGATGGAATCAAATCAAACTGTAAATATTGTTGTTGTTGATGATGAACAATTATTATCATTGGTGGTTAATGTAAAAATTGATGAAACCGACGATAATAAAAAACCAGATAATGATGAAATTACAATGGAAGATGAAATAATTAAAAAGGATTGTTGTGAACGTATTATTGATGAAACGACAACGGTCGACGAGTGTACTTCAATGAAGGAAACCACCACTGAAGCATGTAATATAAAAACACAGTAATTTTATTCTTGGCGTTTAATGTATATTAAAAATTTCATTTGTTTTTTTTATTAATGTATTTTAGATATTTCTATTATATTATTATTTTTTTTTATAGAATTTTTTTTTTTCCTTTTATTAATTAATTAAAATATATATATATACTTGTATATTCATTAAAAATATATTTATAATCATTATTATATGTAGAGATCGAAACGAGTGTATTCTAATTTTTTTTTCAAAATTATTTTTATTAAATATTTATGGTTTGTAAAATGCTTTTTTTCGTTTTTAATTTAATTCTTTGTTAATTAATTTTTTTTTTTTTTTTCGTTTATTTTCGGTTAATATATAGTTTAAATCGTCGAAAATTTAAGCATAAATCCCGACTACTAAATATATATACACACATATTTAGAATATTTTTTAAATTTATCATATATCGTATATTATAATTATCGTTCCATATCTAAAAAAAAAAAACATTATACAAATATATCCACCATTCGCCATTCTATATAAAAAGATAATTAGAATATTATTTTTTAATATATTGTATATATGAATGAGTATTATAATAATAAATCAATTGATCGCGAACTATATAAAATAAAGAGATTTTGATATATTTCATTATACATAATAAATAGACGAACATATAATTACAAACCACACACATTACACTTTAATTTTTTTTTTTTACATTTACATTTACATTGACGTAAAAAAATATAATTAAAAAAAAAAAAAATCTTATATTCAATTCAATTACAGGTGAGGAAGAAATCAAACAAATCATAAATAAAGATGGCAACGACGACGACGACGACAACAACGAGACCGTTTATTCTGACAGCACAAAAGGTTAGTGTTATTAAATATAAAAATATAATTAGAAATGTAATTATATTTAAAAATTTAAAAAATTCGTATAAAAAATCGATAATAATTTAGAAATCTTTTAACGCGCAAAATAAAAGTAGTTATATAAAATATATATAGAAACGGTTTAAAAAATTACTTAATTATTTATATATTATCACTGCGGACTATAGGATCAATAATAATCACAACCAATAATATACTATTTAAATATAAATAAGTCTATTAAAAATCATGGTCGGATACATAAAACATATAATATTTTAATAATTTAAACCAATTATACTTAAATTGCTATTCATTTTTGATTTCCTTATATCCTCTGATTGAGAGCTGCGTTGAGTGAAATCATTTAATGATATTGTAACAGCGATGTCATATTCTGAAAGGCACATATGTTCAATTAATGTAAAAAAATCTAGTCAGACTCCATACTAAATGTTCCGGATTTTCGATTTTTCAAATTTCTGTATTTTTTGGATTATGTTTGAATTTAATTTTGCCCTGCGATTTTTCTTCAATTTTGATTATCCCAATGACCATATAAAAAGAAAATGTTTAGATCGCCTTTTATGGCTCAAAAGATATAGTTGTTTTTTTCATAGAGTGTACCTAAAACTTTCCCCCATTTTTGCTAAAGGATCGTTTTTCAATCCTTGGGGCCGCGCAGCAACAGACACCGTCAGACATAATATCATCTCAAAGTGGTTTCTATGATCGATGCCGATTTACCCAAAAAAAATTCTGGTGTTGATGAAAAAATAATAAATGTTTACATTTTAATTTTTATTTTATCTTTCGTTTATTTTATAATCAGTAAAATTAAAGTAAAAAATAAATTGAAAATATTTGTTTTTTCATCAACAAACGAATTTTTATTTTAAGGTTAATCGGCACCGTTTTAAGAAATAAATCTTCTAATTACGGTCGTACCTTTACCAAATTTCGTACCTTTTTTTTACGGACGTACACCGACGTTCTTAAAACCCACCTCCATTGATTTACATGTATTTCATGAAGGCTGGTTCTCATATGAGGGGTGACGGTGCAAGTTTTTATTTTTACATGTAAAATACAACAACAAATTTGCCCGCACGTATTTTCTCCGCGCTCTACCAATACATAACTGTGTACCATTTTCTTCGTATTTTTACAGTCTGTCAAAAATTGGGATAAAATTTATAAGGTACATTTTTTGAAAAATCGACTATATAGCTTTTGAAACATTGGAACGCTTTTAAAATTTTCTTTTATGAAATATCTATGGCTGAAAAAATTTGGAAAAATCGATTTTCCACAAAATTAGAATGTATGGCGTCTCACTAGATGTTTTTCCATAAATCAGTGCCTTTCATGTGTCTTAATTAAACACGTGCCTTTCAGAATATCAGCTTTTTTGTGGCAATATCATGAAATATTTGCACGTATCGGTCGCCCTGCTCTCTGCGATTATAACACACTTAAAAATAAGAAGAAAAAAATACAATTTGTGTGTTTAATTTTATTATCATTTTTAATTATTATTATTATTATCCAATAATTAAAAATATTAACTTCCGCAGAATTAATTGAATCGTTAAAAATGAAAAAAAAAAATGCTGTGTGTTAGTATGTGTGTATTAAAATATAAAATTATGCGTTTATTATTTTTATAGTATATATCGTAACAATTAATTTAAGTATTTAAAACATTAAAATAATTAAAAAAACAAATATAAAGTAATAAAAATTAATAATACAAAATAAAACGATTAAAAAATTTGTATTGTATAAAATTTTTAAAATTATTTTTAACAGCAATACAAAACGCACCTAATTTAATCTATAAATATTTTTTTTTTTAATTGGAACAAACAATTAAAATTGGCAATTTATTAAAAAAAAAAAAACAAAAAGAAAAAAATGTGTGTGTTTTTAAAGAACATTTAAAGAATTTTATGCCTTCGCTGCTTCGCTATATTTTCTTATTTATTTGATAAATTTCCGTATAAAAAATTAATTTATTTTGTTATTAATTTTAATGCGGCTATAATAGAGCAATATATAAATGCTCAACAATGCTAAACAAGAAAATGGCTTTGTTCTAATATATATTAAATAAAATAAATATTATATATTTTAACATTATTAAATTGAACACTAACCAATTTGTGATTTGTGACATTGAACGACACAATAATTTTAGCTTATAACAATTTATTTATTTTTTTTTATTTTTTGTAATTGATAACATTGGAAAAAAGGAAAGATTTAGGATGGCAGGCAGACAATTTTTTGTTATGTCGATAAATAAATTATAAAAAATTAAGTATAGCTATAGAAATGTATTTTATTAAATGTAATTTATATCTAGAGGAGCACTCGACCATTCCTTCAAATCTCTGACTTTTATAATAATCTAAACTAATTATCAATTCACTATAAGATATAAGATCACCTCAATATTAATCTATATAAATATATCGATATTTAACATACAATAAGATAAATACTTCTGAACATACGAAAGGGGACAAGGCAAATGATAAAAAATTAATCATTTCCGATATATTTGCATATATAATCACAAATTCATTTCGCATTTCTCATTTTTCATTAATATTTTTAATGTTTTTTTTTTTTTTTGGAACTTTTTTTGGGTTTTTTTTTTGGTTTTACTTTTATTTAAATGATCAAATGCTGTACGATTTTTATTAAATAAATATTATTTAAAATTAATATTTGCAAAAAAAAATTAATTCTATATTATTATTATTATTATTCGCACGGCGCGGTTAATTAATTCTTTAATTTTGTTCTCATATATCCATTTGAGTTTATATTTATTTTTTTTTTGCAATTTTGCGAATTTATTTTCCGTGCTTAATAATTTTTATTATTTTTTTGTTTTGGCTTAACATCAAGAGTTATTGATGCGGAGATTCCATTCCAAGCAAATTTTGGTTTCCAAAATAATTATATGTTTTATAAGACATATATTGTTGAAAATATACAAGTATTTTCATATATAATGTGCAAACAATGCGATATACGCAATATATAATTGCTTGTTTGTTACTATACAACTAAATTTTTGATTTCACTCAAGTGTTTTTTTTTTGTTGTTGAATGTATGCTTGAACCTTTTGTCATTTCAGGAACTATCGATTATAATAATTTAATTCGTAATGAAGCCATTAATTTAGTAGATAGTGTGCTAGAGCAGAGTATTATCATTATAAATACCCGACAACAACAAACACAATCACAACCAGAAGAAGAAGAACAACAACAACCGGAAGAACAATCTGAACAACCGGAACAACATCACCATCAATTACATCAACAAAATACTACTACATCCGATCTGACATTACGGTCAGAAAGTGATCATTTTGCAATTACATGTGATTTAAATGGTATAGATTATATTAAATCACCTACTATTGAGTCAATGTCAGGAAAATCATTTGATGACAATTTAAGTATACCGGAAGATGATCATTTATTAATTGTCGGTAATAATACTTTAGATTTGGGTACTACAAATGAGAATAATAATAGTAGTAGTGGTAGTATTAATACTTCTGCTGATAATAATAAAATTAAAACAAATAATAATCGAATGATGGAATTTGAAAGACCGTCATCACTGCAGCTTAATTTTGATATTAATACTGCATATGAAGAATATGATAAATATCAAAATGATTTTGATGTGGTTAATAATTTTTCTAAAATTGTAAGTTCAGATTCGGATAGTATTATTATTGATGCTGATTTAGGTTTGAATACACCAGATAATGATTTACAAGCACATTTAAAAGGTGATTGTTGATTGAAGATTCCAATTTTGTTTTTTTTTTGTATTTATAATTTATTCGTATATGCATTCTCTTATGGTTTGGATTACTATATGATATGTATACATGTTTGTATATGCAGCGCGGCGGATCAAATCGTATCAAAGCGGAAAAAAAATTGTTTTTACAAAATTGAATCTATTTTTTTATTTTTATTTGGTTCAAATTATATATTGGTATTTGTATGTGTGTGTGTGTGTTAAACAAAAATTAATTTTATTTTTTTATAAATTTTGAGCTCATAATAAGTGATTTGTTTTAAATTTATCGTTGTGACATTAATTAACAATAAATAAGAATTAATTTAAAATTTATTGTAATATTATACAATATATATGACTATGGAATTCAAAATGCACACATTTTTCTAATAAATGGAGTGTACGAAAATAAAAAAAAATAAATTATTTTAATTGATGCATAATTTTGTTAATTGTTTATTAAAAATATATTAATAAATTTATACACACATAAAAAACACACACAGTATTTCGCTTAATTCATTTTATATATGTTTTATTAATTTTTTTTTTTTTTGAATAACATTTAAATATATTATTTGAGAGTATTAATCAGAAAAAGAAATTGGATTAAAGAATCATAAAAAAAAAAACAGACGTTATTTGATATATCAAAGAAAATTGCTCGTCTCGTCCATTATCAATTAAATTAAATTCCAAAATTATTTCCAAAAAAAAAATATTCTCAAAGTACAAAAAAAAAAACAAAACCAAATATATTATTTATAAGATACTAATATTTTTTTTCTTTAAAATTAAAATCAAAATTCAATATCGCATTTGCTATTTCATTATAAACATTACATTTGTTTGCAAAAAAAAAAATTAATTAATCATAAACACATTAACAGTATATAAAAGAAAAAGCTAACCCGTCTAACATTTTTTGCATTTCTCATCGCTTTTTTCCATTTTTAGAGCCAGAAATTCATCATTCCTTCGATATCATACCAAGACCATCACCTCGATTAACAAAACCCATTGCTAGTACGGTTGACAGTCAAATACCCACCACCCACAGTTCCGCACTAAATGAAATTCATAAAATTGATACTAATAAGAATGACGGACAAATGGAACATAATAGATATTCGGGAGATTATGATGAAACGAAAAAATTCTGGGAAAATATTGAAACCTCAAAAAATCAGATTAGTAGTGATTGTGATGGTGGTGTTATGGTTATGGACACAAGCAGCGGAATAAATGATGCGCCAATACCAAAACCACGTTCACAAATTGTACCACCAACAACAACAACAACGATTACTGCATCAATCTCAACAACGACAACCACAACCACACATCAATCCATAGCAACTGATGGTCAATCAGTAACATTGATTTCCAGTAAAATTGAAGAAGAAATAAGTGGATCAACGACATTAAAAAAATTATCATCGGATAAACAAACCAAAGTGTCTGAATCAATTACAACACCATCAAAAACAGATTATTCAAAATTTGATGATTCATCATCAATTGATGAAAGCGCTTCGATAAGCTCCGATCATCGTAATACGGTCGATGATTTAATAAATATTACCGACGATGAACCACTACAAGATATTACAAAAAAACATTCAACAGGATCGGCAAGTTTTTATATTGGTGAAAGTAGTGTAGATATAATAAAAAAAACACTATCATCATCGGATTTAATTCCAACGGAAGAGCAAATATCAAATGAAACGGAACAACAATTACCAATTGTATTCCGTCCGAAGAGTCCTAATGATTTGACATTAAATTTAACACTTGATTCATTACCGGTCGCGTCATCAACAACTTCGCTATCGACTACCATTACCGATTTCAAATCGAAACAGAATTTGGATATACTAGACCACACCGCGCCGGATATAAGTTATGTGAAGAAAAATGATAACCATTTTGATTGTGTGGGCGATGGTGTTGATTTGGATACAGAATTAGATTATTTACAACCATTGCAAAAACCACAAAAAGCTGCAGCTGTAATTCATTCTCCAATTGAATCATTTGAAAGCGCAACGGAAAAGATTTTAGATATCCAAGATATTACGGTCATGACATCCATATCTAATACTGAATTGATAAAACCAATGGAAACCACAACAAAAACAATTGATGATCGAAAAAATACAACGGTCCAACAAAATATTAAAGCATCAAGGATTCCTGTTAAACGAATTGATCAATCAATTGTTGAAAAAACATTTGCCGAAGTTAAAGAATCGTTAGACGCTGTCCAAGAGGATTTAATTGAAGTTGTCCAAGATGGACATAAAATAAAACAATCACCATCTGAATTTGAGTATAAAGTTTTACCTCAAATACGTCCTCCACAACAATTGGAATCCCACGAAGAAGAGATAAGTGCAATGCATAGTACTGTCGATACAATGGTTCATTCAACACAATCATCACAAATTGATAAATCAATAAATGACAAAAAATCGAATCTAAACGAAAATGTTATTGTATCACCAAAACAAGATTCATCATCATCATCCTCAATTAAAGTTATAACAAACCGTTGGTCTGCCACGGATCCTGATAACATTTCGGGCAGTTCGAATAGTCATTATGATAGTTTTGAAAAGAGTGAAAATAGTAGTAGGCCATGTTCATCTGATATTGAGAATATATATGGTAATAATTCATCAGATTATCAAACAGCACAAGATTTCTCATCAATAAATCCATCGGGAAGCACAAGTCGAACCGGAGGTCTTTCATCGATGAATGGTAAAAATAAGACAAAACCCAGTGAAACATCCGCAACAACAACAACGACGGCTGATTTTTATACGGCACAAAATACGGTTGACCATAGTACGGGCAGTGGACAAACGATAAGCAGTCGTGAAAGTATGAAAAGTTTCGAATCAGAAAGTTCCGGTCATTTGGGTAGCATCGAAGTATCAGACGGTTCTGAAACAATTGTTCCATCTACAATGGACCTTGATTTATTACCTTGTGATACACAAGACGAAGATAATAGTAATTTAGATTTTGATGAAAGTGAACTTAAATTATCAAGCATAGACACATGCTATACATCAGGTAATCTTTTGGACGAATATAGTCATGATTCGGATCCCGT
Source organism: Dilophus febrilis (assembly GCA_958336335.1). Lineage (NCBI taxonomy): Eukaryota > Metazoa > Arthropoda > Insecta > Diptera > Bibionidae > Dilophus > Dilophus febrilis. The sequence continues at coordinate 28,573,288 of OY284470.1, forward strand.
CAGTTCAAATATGAAACGATCACAGGAAATGATTTTTCAACAGGAATTTCCAAAAGAAACATCAATAGATTCTCCCGAAATTATGAAAATAAAACAACAACAACAACAACAACATATAGAAGAGCCTGCTTCTATTGTTACGGATTTTATTAATATAAATAATAATACAAAAAATGTATGCTATGATGAAACAACAATTATGGATGATTTTAAATATGGAACAAGTTTAGATGACAATAAAATCGGTACTAGTTTAGAGGATTCTGGTAGTGTCCTGTCAATGAGTGTATCAAGTCAATCGAATGTTGATACAGTCATTGAATTTCATCCAGACATTGCAAGTTCATTTGGAAGTTCATTAATTGGTAGCTATGAAGTACCATCAATGTTACGTGATGATTTTACAACAAGTACGGCTACATCATTTGATGAACCATCAAATTTAACATCACTAGAGAAAATCGATGATTTAGTTATGACCATCAGTAGCGTACAAGAGGGAAATACTTACGCAGTAAATTCACAAATAACAACAAAAATATCCACTGTTCCATCAGAATCAATAATCGGTGAACTCACCCAATCGGGTGCCGATT